>CM060962.1:29011014-29381014 GCA_030765045.1 Tenodera sinensis | reverse complement strand
ACTCAGTAGCAATGAGTGTGGATAAGAAACAGAAATAAGGTACGAGTATACAAGTATGGAGGCCTGCAAATATAACGTGGCAAAGAAGATTCCTTCATACCTTAAAGGATTAATATGAAAATCCATTCCTTAGTCTGTAAGCGTCTAGGCCTGCCGTTAATAAATCTTCAGGTATTAATTAGAGTATTAATTAAGAAACATATTACGCCGATTGTCACACTTGATTATAAACGCTCGATACCGTAAGTTCATCAAATGGTGAGTGTAGACGAAACAACCCGAGCGAATGAGAACTTTGTGCCAATTCTCTCTCTGTGACATAATGAAGCCATGTAATTTATTGCATTACGCACGTTATCAGTTCCATCGGTTGATTTATCTTTAATGTTGCTCACCTCACCTAATCACCGTTAGAGTAGTGACGTCCAACCCATCAACCTCCAACTACAGCAAACAAAATTGACGATAATTAAAATCCCTATGTGAACATTTAAATGCTCTTTTTAACTTGGAAAGCCTGAAATAAAATGAGCAATTTAACTGGCGGTTCGTTTACAAGGTGTCAACATAACAAGATACTCAATAACCCATTCCATGTAACTTTACCCCGTGTTTGGCAGATGACAAGAGTGTATAATATGATGGGATGGAAACCCAGATGCAATTTTCCAGAGCATTAGGAGCATATTAAAGGAATTACTAATTCCCCTTTGTATCATCCCCTCCCCCAAATAATGTTCCGACTTCCCCATTCCCTTATCAGGAAAATAGTTCAACTTTAAGGGACACTGGGAGTCCAATTTGAAAGTTCCACATTTCTGGATAGATTTTTCTGAAAGTTTTACTGTGTTTGTATTTATATGAGAATAGGAGGTACACCAAATTTCATTAAAATTTGATAATTCGTTTATGATATATAAATTATTTTATGAATTTAATAGGCACATTTTCAAAATGTAGCTCGCGTCTATTGACTTTTCAAAATTCATTTATATTGGCAGAACTGATACTCTAAAACATGGGTAACAATTGTATGAAGAGATATTTCAAATACGTTTGCTGATTGTGCTGTACATATTTTTTAATAGTAAAGAAAATTTAATCTTAAAAATTATTGATTTTTTTCATACCAAAAAAATGTTTTTGCAATTCATGTTATTGATAGCATCGATATTGAAACATAGTTTTGTTTAGCTGCTATTTGTGAATACTTTTGGACGTTTTCATTGAATTTGAAGCAACACTCAGGCGCGACCTTCTTTTGGAATATGCAGAAATATAGTTTTGAGAAAAACAGGCTTTTATGTAGGAGCATCCTGTGTACGTTAAGGGAAGAGCACTATTTGAAAGGGCCGTAATGACCTCATGGAGTGGGGGATATGAAAAATGTTAGCTGATCCAAATGCACAGGTGTTCCAGGAACATTTTAAGGTAAAAAGCAATTTTCGACTTTTTGACAATTTTGACCAAAATTTCACTCCCAGTGTCCCTTAAGGAAGTTCTGTATTGCAACATTGGTGTAAACTTCTTTCATGTCATAATGCATACGGTGGCCACTGACTTGAAATGTAAATATTATAATTGGGAAATGCAAATTCAGAAGGAAGCTTTGCAGGTATAAGCTAAGGATACCTACCCGAAATGTCTTAATTATGAGAACCGAAGAAAAGTT
This sequence comes from Tenodera sinensis, assembly GCA_030765045.1. Classification (NCBI taxonomy): domain Eukaryota; kingdom Metazoa; phylum Arthropoda; class Insecta; order Mantodea; family Mantidae; genus Tenodera; species Tenodera sinensis. The sequence goes on along the minus strand of CM060962.1, from coordinate 29,379,342 downwards.
GGGGAAACCTCAGGTAGCGGTTCTGATAGGATCTGAACCTCAGAATCTGAGTCCGAGAATTATAGACTTAACAGCATTAATTAATTCTGAATAAACTTTATCCACAGTTTGAGTTGGATGATCATGTAAACAAGTATACATAGGTTTTTTTTTTTTCTATCAAACTTAGTATATGATGGCTGGTGGTTCACGTTTGTTCATATGAAGACACATGGCAGATGCTACATGTGAAAAATACTTTAATATTTCATTTATTAAGATGTAAGATTAAGATTAACGCGCATACCTATCTTGCCACTCTCCGAGTTGAAAGGGACAGGAATGATAGTACGTGTAAGATAATTTGGTCATAGTCAAAGAAATGAGTCCATACCTAATTTAATTCAACCAGGGCGCATAAGGCCTTGGCAATTCACTAATATTTGGTATTACGGCATCACAACGATGGACAAAACAAAATCAAGCTAGATGACAATTGGTTAAAACGGTGTTTAAATACCTAGAAACAATGTCGGCTTGGGGAGTAGAGAAAAAGAAGAAACAAATGGTCACGTTTTTTAGAATGGCGCTGGGAAAAATACACAGAATGAGATGCAGAAATCCTTCAGTCAGCTAAAAGAGGATAGTTCATTAGCGTTTTATGTCTCAATGAAAAACAGTTGTTAAAGAGAAATAGGTACTTGCATAGACAAAATCAATAAAGAAGACTGATGGCTAAGAGCAGGATTGTGGGGGTTAAAAGGTCAGAGAAATACCCATGCATGTGGGGAACAAGAAGGACGTACAACATTTACTATTTGAATACAGCAAAACTGAGATATAGGGAAAAAGTAAAAGGATAAGAATGTATGAAAAAAATTGACAGGTATCAATTTTAAACAAAGCTGTAGGAACATAGGGTGATATTCAGAAAGGTAACACATAAGTGGAGATGTACTGATAAAATCTGAAGCAAATAATAATCTCCGAGTATACCTATAACCACTAAAGGGGTAATCCATAATGCAGTTTGTAACATAATTCATTATTGTTGTTATTGTTGTTGTTATTGCTGTTATTTGTTATTATGATTATCATCACCATTATTATCATCATCAATTATAGCCCATAGGAAGATGTAGTTTTCCTGCACACACAAGCGCTTAAAACCTAGGAACACGCTGACATTTTCTTTTGTCCGAGATCCTCAGCTGTTAATTCCGTGAACAGTAATCGTGCTCCAGAGGAAGGGGAGTTACACTCAAGCAATAAAGAGGGAGATTAAAAGGTGCGCTGAAGAAGCGTATCAGGGATTTTAATATAAGGGTCTCTGGAAATATTTAGAGAGAAATATTTGCAGACCAGCGAACAAATATGCCTTTAGGCAATACTGCTACGTTATCTGGTAGGCTAATAATCCTTTTCACCTCCATCCCAGAATGTTGCCTGTGATCTGCCCAGTTTCTCAAGAAAGAAAGCAAAGAAGGAGAGAAAACCTGTTTTAGTATAAGTAGAGGGTAACTTCCTCTCAGGAATATAAGGCAGAGAGGGAGCTGCTGCCTCAATTATTACAGTGTACTGCTGCTTACTCGAGATATTCCCAACTTCCCTAGCTCATAACTGGGAGATGTTCCAGACTATTCTTTGGGAACTCAACCAAAGGCGATTTAACATTCTGCTCATAAGCATTATTGCTTTCCGCTCTAGGTTATACAGTAACTTCAATGAACTCAAAACCCTTTTTCTTGGGGGTAAAAATGCAAATAGGATAAGACGCGAATTAAACCTCCTGGATTATTGTAAGACCTCTGAATTAGAATCAGAAGTTGTTTTGTATCAACATACTCGGTTTTGAACCTTCTAATACTCCTTTGACAAAAGAAAACGTACATATACAAGTGTCTTTATACATTACATAGGCTTTATTTGGTGTAGATGTTTAAGGTGTTTTATGTCTTATCTGTAGGCCACAGCAGTACATCACTTTTGATAACGTATCCCCTGTGTGCAAGGTGTTTCATGCTTTCTAACATTTTTATCAATTTGCTGCCGGCTACTACAGAGGTGAATCATGGGATATTTTTCTCAGGGTATACGAACATGGGTTTGAGAATGGACAACACCAGTTAAGTTGGCTGATAAATGTAATGCAGGCTACCAACTGAGCTATTTGAAATGAGTTTCCATCTATTTGAGGATGTGGAATTACGTTGTTTCTGAATTTTAGCACGAAAAATTGTAACTATACAAGTATCATATATAAGGATCGGATCAGTATGGTTGGTTTTTGTTAGGTTGTCTTACCTTATACCCTGTGATCCACATTTGCCGCCCCTACTGCTTCAAGGGACATTTTACCAACCTGTTTAGTCGGCGCATACGCAACAGGTAGGGCGTGTTCTGCCTTTGTTGTTCGACTAAGCAGTTGTTTATATTATGAAACCTAGGACTAACTTGTTAGGTGAAAATGGCTGTTTTAGTTTTTGAATTACATATAACATATAACTATTTTAAAGACACCTGTGAATCATTTTGGCCACAAACCCACCACTTTTAGAGGTCCGTTGACATGTTTAAGTCAACTGTGCTCTTCATTTTAATCTCACTGGGCTGCACAACACTGGTTGTTTTTTCTTCTCAGTTTTATACTTCGCATGGAATTTATTACCAACATTTCACTTTTGCTCTGATTTGTATGTAAACTTCCGTTCCTGATCTCAAACTTGTTATCTAAGGTTTCAAATATGCTTTTGATGATTGCTTTATTCATTGACTCACAAAAAATAATTTATGCTGAGAGGAAAAGGAATTTTAACACCAACAACTTCACAGAAACATAAATGTACTTCTCTGCAATTAACAACATCAACTTAGATCAAATATTCCAACTTATTATCACTTTACTTAAGTATCAGAAAATACCACTAGTAAACTTTTTTCTCACAAAATGTGAAGACAGTTTAAAAGTAACTCGAGGCGTATTTTCCTTCTCTTCGTTGACAAAGGCGCAAGCTGAGCTGGCGGCTTTCGGCCGCGGAAACAAAAGACAAATACATTTGCTCGTTGAGCCGGCGCTTTTCGCCCGACAATGTCGTAGCAACAAACGAGAAATAAAGATAAAAACGTCCGGTATCCGGTGTTTAATGTCGAAAGGCGATTTTGTCTTTCAGTTCTCGTTTGCTTTTAATCACCCATGGAGAACAGAAAAGGAAATGTTATACAGTAGATCAGAAGGTACAATTTACGACAGGTGGAACTAGGTACAGTCATCACTATAAAAATTAGGTTACGTACTTAACAAAAGAAAAGTGAAACAACCCAAATTAACCGATTCCTTTAAAGAAAGATGAAATTCAAAATAATTTTTTCTTCGTAAATATCTCTGTCATTTGTACAATTTTAAACATTTAGGCCCACTGTATTTTTTTCTTCTTTCTTTCTTTTTTTACTTTCTCTACTGTAAGTAGGGGAAGTATTATGTTCCACCCAAAAATTCGATGTTTTGAGACCCCTGAATCAAAAAAAAAAAAAAAAAAAAAAAACATTTTTAGGAAAAGGTCCGCGCACGCGCGCGCGTGTGTGCGTGTCTGTCAGTCTGTGGACAACATAACTCAAAAACGAAAAGTAGGTTAAAAACCAAAGTTAGTATTCAAGTTTAGTGTCTTTGAAGGATGCGAGACGAAGATTTTCAAGAAAATAGCCCCACCCTAAGCTACCCTTTACATGGAAAATTTTGATTTCCTTGAAAATGGCTCTAACGATTTTGATTAAAATGTCACATGATTTGACATATTTTTATGGAAAATGAAATGAATATCCTGAATTTTCTGACGATAGCCCCTGTAGTCGTATTTACTCTGGATGACTTTTGCATAACTGGTAAGCCGTTAGAGATAGACCAAATCATACTATACAAAAAACGTAGATCTTGCTAAAATACACAATTTATGTGCAAATAAATTTTCTTGTAGTGTGAACCATTTCGGATATGTTCCTTGTTATGTGTGTGAGTTTCGGAAAACTTAAAACTTCGTGAAATTAAACATTGTTGTTCATTTTTTATATGTTAAGTGTGCAAAGACAACGGAACCTCAAAGCTTTAAAGTATTTGACTATCGCTCAAAGCCTACTGTATTCTAATATTCCCCTTGCAGCTACAAGGAAATAAGCAATAAGATAATTTGTACAAATGTTTATCTCAACTAACACGAAGAAGATATAGGAATAAGAGTTTGCAAGAATGGTTAGTGTAAGAGTAGAGAAAGTCATGTGAGTGCAGCACATCAGATTTTTTTAAAATACGTTGCATTATCAACATCTCATTTGTAAGTAATTCTGAGTTACAAGCAATGTTCCATTATCCCCTTGATATATGCATCAACCAGGTTCAACTATGTTTATAAATAATTGAACTACAGTTTTACTGTTAATTAGGAGCGAGTTAAAGTAAATACATTCTTTAAACCGTACATAATAGTAAAAAAATAAATATGTACATTTAAATTTAGCGGTCTTCATAATGTAAAACCGTATATGATGTGTGTGTTTGTGTGTATGTATGTATGTCTGTGTGTATGTCTGTGTGTATGTGTGTGTGCGCGCGTGCGTGTGAGTGTGTGTGTGTGCGTGTGTGTGTGTGTGTGTTATAGATAACCTTATTATCTGAGTTCCAAGATGTTCAGAAAGTTTCCACCGCAGATGTAGATTTTGCAAATTAAAGTTATCCTTAGTTTAAAATACGTACTTTCATGTTATTCTGATGAATTAACTTGGCAGGACATATCAATGGATATGTCAGGACCATTATAATTTGCGACATCGTTGCAGTATGTGAATGGCATTCATTTAATGGCGCTTGGGCTGACTGGCCTGGAAGCTCTCCAAACTTCGCTGCCGTTGAACATTTGTGAGCTAGACTGCAGGACAAACCACGGAAGGCCTCTAATCCACAATGTATAGTGCACTGAATCATTACAGGTATAACATGTAAACAGTGCTGCTTATTGTACGAGTAGTATTTACTCTGTAAGTTGCACTGAAAATTAAAAGTCGGATAAAGACCGGAAGATGAGTGTTGAATATTTTTTCACAGACTGGAACTGCAATGGTTACCAGTCTTCATTGTATTCATTCACCTTTTATTTGAGAAAAGCGAAGAGATCAATTTTACTCGGTTCATATCTACTGATGTCCACTTTATTAATCGGCAAATAGCTTTCTCCAATGTGTAGATCTTCAGTAGTGTTTATTTTGACACAGGCATTTGTCTACAAAATGGCAGTTATTCCAATGAAATATAATGGAGATGGATGAGGGAAATTTAAAATAGTATCGGGATGGGAAATAAACCATTCACACGCATTCACAGTTCATCCAACCTCTAGTGATTTAATTGCCCACTTACGCGGAGGAAATTTTGCACTTTGTCAATATAATTTTCAGTCAAGTAAGAAGAAAATTTTGACAGCATTACCTTCGGGCTGTAGTGGCACCAAGTCTTCAATAAATGAATCGCCTACTTGAGTTGGGCCCAAGTATACTAACCCAGTAACATAATGCAACCAATGTCCTACGGAAGGGCTCCTCATATCAGAATTACTCACTGCGAAGATTAACAGCTTTTTAAGACTCAAACAAATTAAAACAACTTTCACTCACTAGTTTCGTTTACTCCTGTTTTTTTTTTTTTTTTTTTTTTTTTTTTTTTTTTTTTTTTTTTTTTTTTTTTTTTTTTTTTTAAATTAACATCCTCCAACATTGTGCCATATCGGACGAAAGAAATGAAACGGATGAAATGATGCTCAAATCTCAAATGAGCCCGACATTCGTCTTCTCAGGGTATGGAAAACCTCGGAAAAAAACCTTACCCGGATAACTTACCCTAAGCGAGATTCGAACTCGCGACCTCTTGAACGTGAGGCAGACACGCTAACTATCACGCTACCGAGGCGGGCATGTAAACATGTTCAGTGGCAGCGGAGTGGTTGAATTTCTTCTCATGGACGTTCTGACGGCGATTGGTTTGTCATTCATTCAATAACATGTCTTGATAAACTTATTAAACTTACCATTCAATAATTCCGCTATAAAAATTCAATGAACAACATACCATTTAGTTAAAGCTTGACAATAATTCGTATGTTGAAAAAAAAAGCAACAAACTTTATGTCTGCCCAGGATTAACAAATTCAGCCCTAGCTATAAATTGAAGTACGATTAAACATACTGTAACTACCTCCGGAGAAGTATATTTTAGTTGTCCCAACAAAGCTAATCTTTCTTCGTTTTGGTGTTTTTCATAATGATTTGCAGAGCAAGATGAACAAAGGCGCTGTAGAGTGTCCCTATATCTTAACATATTATTACAAACTGAACACTTCATACCATGATCTTGTGGTATAGTAAAATGTTTCTTCCTAAACAGGGTTGAACTTATGGATTGACATACTGTTCTCAATGCTAAATGAAAATCATCCAACACGACCACTGCTGCGCTGAGGGAGGGTACGAATGACGTCAATGTTGTTTCTCCCTTTGCTCCTCTTTGAATTGCTCCCATCATGGTTATGTTCTCACAAGGCGGTCAAGTTCCAACCGATCTGCTCGGTACTTGATGACATAAAGTATTTGGTTTGGTTTGGTTTGGTAGTGTTTCACGCCCGCTTTTACTACATACGGCACCACAGGTGGTGACGCTGATGATACATGAAATTAAGATGGAGCACAGGTGGAATGAGATGGCGGGGGAAACCGGAGAACCCGAAGGAAACCCGCCCCAGCGTCGCTTCGTCCGCCACAAATTCCACGTGCGGTTGCCTGCGATCGAACCCGGCCCGCTTTGCTAGGGTATTTGGTTTATCTTATCTGATGCCTAAGGAAAGGGAAAGTGGCGCGTTGAAAAGATACATATACTCATCAATCTGTCTCTGTTGTTATGGGTTAGGTGGGAGAAGGTCCGACTGCTTTCCAACCAGTGCTGGCCGGAAGAATAAACTTCCGATATTTCCGCCCGCAAAACATATTTTGTGCACCCTGCCCCTAACTTGCTTGCTGGGAGCGACCTTCCACTTTTATGGTCCTAGAGACAAGCTGTAGCCCACAACTAAAGCTGATCTCTGTGGCGCTCGATAGCACTAACGAACCTGAAAGCATACTATTCCTAGTAAGTGAAAATGTAAGTCCGTAAATGAAGCAAATACTGATATAATATTTTAAGGTCCTGTTCCCAATTACCAGTGCAAATATCTGCACTTATACACCTGCAACCTGTATTTAGTCGCACCCACAAGCAAACTATGATATGTTGTACTCACATGGCTTTCTCTCCTCTTATACTATTCTGCCTTATCTTCTTCGTGCTAACTGAGATAAACATTTGCAGAAATTACCTTACTGTTCATCTTCTTGTAGGTCAAAGGGGAATATGGGAATATAGTAGGCTTTGGGCTATAGTCAAATATTTTAAAGCTTTTAAATTCCGTTCTCTTTGCACGGTTAGCACAAAACAATGAATAACGATGTTCCATTTGACACAAGTATAAGGTCTCCGAAACTCACACAGATAACAAAGAATATCTCCGAAACGGTTCACTCTACCAAAAAAATTATACAGACATAAATTGTGTGCTTTAGCAAGATCTATTATTTCTATAGTAAGATTTGGTCTATATTTTACGGTTTAGCAGTTATGCAAAAGTTATGGGCCATAGCCAGAAAGTTCAAGATATACATTTTATTCGTCATAAAAATATCTCAAACGCGTGGCATTTTAATCAAAATCGTTACAGCCATTTTTAAGAAAATAAAAATTTTTGAAAAATTTTCCACGCAAAGGATGCCCTATGATAGAGGAATTTTGTTGCAAATATTCGTGTCATATCCTTGAAATACATTAAACTTAAATACAAATTTTGGTTTTTCACCGACTTTTCGGTTTGAGTTACGCTGTCCACACACTGACAGACACGCACGCGCGCACACACACACACACACACACACACACACACACACACACACACACACACACACACACACACACATGGACCTAATTCTAAAAATATTGTTTTAATTCAGGAGGCCTCAAAACATATATTTCCGTTGAAGTCTCGACATCGAATTTTTGGGTGGAACACAACACTTCCTCTACTTTACTATACTTAGTGGAGGAAGTAAAAATACGGGCAACTAAAGTCAGCGATCGTCAACATTTTTAAAAAAGGGGCTTGCAATGAAACGCCATTTAAATTTCAAGCATTTTGTACACCAACAAGAAAAAGTAATCTCTGCAAGTAACAGCATCAATTTCTATCAAGTACATTTATTTTCACTTTACTAAAGTATCAAAGATGTCACGATGGTACTTTTCTAAAAAGAAAACAAATGTGAATGCGCAGAGCACTATAAAACTAATTGGATATACTTTCGCTAATTAAAACACGTAATTGTATTATATAAGAAACTATATGAGCTAAACCTGTGGACTATTGAACAGTCATCTTTTTATTTGATCATATCAAGAGTGCCACATTTGAAGTAAGTGACTTCAGAATAACACAATTTTAAAAATTCAGTCCTCGTCTCTCTTAACTGTAACTGACGCGATGTAAGCAAGCATTGCGGGAGTGTACCTGGGAAGAGTTGTGGGTATGTGGGAAGCAGTAAACCTCATAGGCAATCAGAAAGCATTCAGCTTACAAGTTTTGAATACCAGTCGTCAACGGTATGATTTGCCTGTTGCCTCAGCGCCATCTTAGCGTGCAAAATGGAAGCAAGATCGGTAGAGGTGGTTGTTTAACATCTGCGTGGAAAGTCTTCAAGAAACGGTGAAAAGGTTATTCTAATGAATAGATTCAATAATGTTTCGTATCCTACCGTGGCTATAAAGATCTGGTAAAGCGTGATAATGGACAATGCCTCTTACCATCCAGTAAGAGCGGAGTGCATTCCAAACAATGCATGGAAAAAACTTGAAGTGCTTTCTTAGCTGTTATCTAAGAATCCTTACAATGTGATAATGTGATTACTGCAATAACAATGGCTCTCATGTGTTCAGTAATGCAATGGTTTATGTCACAACAAAGAGAGTAGCTAAATTCAGGTTATCTGAACGAGGTAAATTGGGCATTGGCAACATTGATATTGTTGTTTACATGCGCACGTACAGATATTATGTTAACCAATAGCGTATTAGAGGTGGAGCTCAGTTTGGAGTGCGGAGGAATACACTACTTCATCTAACAGCAAATAGATTATAGAAACAGTGTGCGTCATTGCCAGCAGCAGTACAGTGGGATGAAGAATGATACAATACTATCACATCTCTGTGCTCGTCTGAGAAAGCTTTATTTTAAACTGAGTGTACAACAAAATTTATTCATGGATAGTATCAAAATACACGCAGTGAGAGAGAAAGAGGGGGAGGGAGATAGGGAGGGTGAGAGAAAGAGAGAAAGTGAGTTCCCAGATGGGCCAGTAATGGAGTGATGCCGGGGAAATATCATTCTATTGTGTAACAAAACGCGTTTTCTGATGTGTCTAATGCCTTTGGATATTTGTGACATGAATAAAATCCGTAAGAGAAATGCTTGACAAGCATCTGCCTTCAGCAAACAAGTTACTGTCATCATCCTAAAGAGCATCTTATATGAACGATCAACTTTTACAGAAATGTTGCATTTTGTGATTCAACCTAAACACATCTTACAGAGACAAGGATTAAACATTGGACACATTTAAGGTCTTAATGGGAAAGCAATAAAGATAATTATCAAGAAAATGTCCAATATTTCTTAAAATTAAAAGAAAAACATTGAATGCTTAATGATAAACAAGAGAACAGGGAACTAGGTTTAAACATTTGTTTTGTAAACAGCATTTCATTAATTGTAGGTGTTAAAATACATCATCTAGAATGTTATCCGTATACCTCCAAAGCATTTTCGCATTCATTAACATAGTTCCTTTAGATTAGACTTGCAATCCTTACAGTACTACGATTAATCCAACACATCTGTAGAATTTCATGGACTGTGAATTATGTCATTGTCTTTTTATGCCAAAGTCTTGTCATATTACCTTTTTATTTGTAAACTTTGGCCATATTTGAAACTTAGTGCAACAACAAGTACTCTATCGTGCTAAGGATAATATGCTCGCTTTGGTACCCCAGATCGTGAGTTCAAACACAGAAGAGCTACTTATAATCTTCGCAAAACTTAAAGGCATATGGAGGCGGGGCGTACTGCAGACTCCAGCGAATCCTACGCTTGCCCCTGCTACCAGCGCTGCCGAATGTGGTGCATGCATCTCACACACTCTTATGTACAGAACCTCTACCGGTACACGCATTACGCTTGGCAACAGCGCTCCGCTTGAGCATTGGCCAGCGTTCACATGCCTTTAACTTTTGCGAGCGGTATATACACGGACAACCTCCCATATCGCACAGATAAAGCCGCAGAAGCGGCTAGGTGCTGTGCGAAAAGACACACCGTACAGGAGAACCTGTACGACCTGATAATGGTTCTGGTTCTGGTTCTGGAAGTAAAGTAAAACCGATGGTCCCGTGTAGTAGATTTACGGTACGTAAAAGAACCTCAAGCCTGACAAAAAGGCATGCAATTACAATCACCTTTTGATATCGCTTCATTTATGTTTTGATTTTGAAATGTTGCATGATCAGACATTCTTTTTGTGCTAAACGAAAATGTAAGACAAAAGGTTGTCTCCAAATTTTATCCTCATTAGATAGACGTTCCTTTGGAACCGTCTTATATTCTAATAAAATGGAAAATAAAACGACTCATTAATGTATGTTAAAAGACAAGCAGTTAGCCATGCATATAAACATGACGACAGGGTTATAATAACCAAATAAATACATCACTACTTGTTGAAACAGCGTCAGTGACGGCGTGTAAAATAGCGGAAATTAAAAAGGTTATTTACAAACTGCGTTATACCCAGCACTTTGGTAATACTGCACAATTCCTTAACTCAATAATGATGTAACGTAAATGTAGGTTAACAAACTTACTAATGTATATTTTTATTACACGTAGTTTCAACTGCCTTGACTAACGTTATTACGAACAAAATGATGACCGAAATTTTTGCAAATACCAAACGCAATTATAAATGCGTGTCTATAGTTCCCACCACCCCCGTAAATCCACCGATTTCATGAAATCCATTACACATCTGCAAATTGTGGACACAAAACGGCAATAATATCTGACATAATTGATAATACGCAACACCGTTTTCCGGTGGGTGCTAGAAATATTCCGGAGCACAATTAGGAGCTCTTATGGGTATGATCTAAAGGTCAGAACTCTATTCATGGGCGAAACATGGCATTTGCGGTTCCTAGGAAACCGTAACCTCTCAGTAATTTAATTTACTAACCAAGCGGTATAGCTCAGGTGGTGACATCTGTGGCTCTCATTCGGGAGCTCGCGGGTTCAATCCCCGTGGCCGACCATCCTGACCCATGAGTCTTCTTTTGGAGGTTTCCCAGGGTCACCTGGCGAATACTGGGAAGGATTACCACGTCCTCCGAATTTCCTGTCCCTCCATTTTGTTACATTAATAATTTCATTTAATCCTTCATCCTGTTAGCTTTCTTTCAGGGTTGGAAGTGTCGGCGAGCGTCGCAGCAGTAGCAAGGCAGGAGGAAAATATACTCTGGAAATCTCCTCCGTTGAATTGGCAGGCAAACCTGCCCCCTGGGATGGTACAGGCACGTGGGAGCAGGGGTGCCGGTTTGACTCCCGCACCTCCCTTGGGAGTACATACCCAAAGAGGTTGGGAGCGGAATGGTGCTGAGCCTGCCTCCGCCGAGGTGTTTCTAACTGGGAAACTGTAGAGCCGTGCTCTCTGCTCTGTCTTGGCAACGTTCTGGCCGCCCTTCGCATCCATTCGCCTCACGCATCCTCCCGGGGGTGCCCCGTAAGGGGCATAGGCACAAAAGATCACCTTTCGGTAGAGGTGCTATATCCCCCTCCCCTATTGTCATTGAGTCAATTTCATTTACTACCTACCACATGTATCCTTTAATAGCCGGAATCGCTCTTCAAATTGCAAGTCCCAAAATTTTCAAGAGGTTCTTTCTTCTACAGTGATCGAATTTTGATGTTGGTCCCGATTTCAGTAGTGTAGGTACACTAATGCGTCTTCAATACCTTCAAGAAAAGCAAAACAGCCAGACAGTTTCTGCAACTTAATCGCAATCAAAGGAGTTGTACCAATCCAGCACCCGCGGTCAAATTTGACTATAATCAACTACCTCGTTTAACTTTGATCATTGTTGATGCACGGAGAAATCACGTTGAACGTAGTCAAGTATTCAACTGAACATGCTCAAGCATTGACTGAGAATGGTGCAAGACGGATTGCTGGGACACTCACTTAAACCGAAAAGAAGACTGCAGGCAGTATGTCTGCAGGTATCCATTACGAGAACCACCATGGGTCTAGGTTGAATTTGGGCAACCCCAGCATATTCTAGTAACGAATCCTAGTAACGGATCGTTAGTATAAATGTACTTGTCTTGGGAATGTTTGTTTTACTGTCGGCCCATTGAATAAGTTGTGACATATCACAGTTGTGTGACTTTACACCGTTTCGAAGAGTCGTAGCTAAGAAAATCAGAGGGAAGGAACAACAACTTTTGTGTACTACAAAAATGTGAATACAAAGCATGGCACACATTCCTCTTGCTCTATTGTTTCTTCGCTATCAGTAAATTTGCCTTTCCATTTTGTATCATTACCCCTTCACTTGTCACAGTTCCTCTCTCAGAGCCAAGAACAAAATGAATCTCCGTGAGATCAATTGACTGATCCTTATTCTAAGCATGGTTTTTTATATTTATTAGACAACTTTTTCTCCGTTACGCTTACGCAATGCAACAACATAGCTAAGAATAGATTGGAAATTTTTGATAAATTACATCTTTCCCCTTCATAGAAATATTGATAAATAAGAGCATGGATTATGTCGTCTCACTAATTACCAGTACTACAAGAGCTGCTCATGATCTGTTTTGTATAGAATAGACATGGCTACAGAAGTTACGCAACAGAAATTAAATGTAAACATGCAAACCACAAATAAACAATTACAATAATAAACTCTCACGTCCACTGCAATATAACTACAGCTTCATTAGCTTTCTGTATTTACCTATATTAAGGAAAGCCAAATGGTGAAACAATGTTACCACAGTCGCATGTAACATTTTAATAGGAGATACTGGGAACTAATGTCAGTAGTATATTTAACGATTGACTTACTTAAACACGTGTTTGCCTTCAATCTAGTCTGTGTTTAATTCTTATACCTATTACGGTACACACATTGGTTTTAATGCTTAAAAATCGGCAAAATAATTGTTCCGAATACTCTTGATTGAAATCGGATAATCTTTACCCATCAATGTCATGTGTAACCCCCTCCTGCAATTTTCGCAATTAACGCTGATACAACAATCTATCTGACAGGTGTTAGTTCTTACCTTTTAAATTTCTTTTCTATTAGAAAAGCTTTTGTAAAGAGATCAAGTCTAGATTTCCAGAAAAGCCTGCAAATGGCAGAATAATAATGATGATGATGATGATGATGATGATGATGATGATGATGATGATGATGATGATGATGATGATGATGATGATGATGATGATGATGATGATGATGATGATGATGATGATGATGATGATGATGATGATGATGATGATGATGATGATGATGATGATGATGATGATGATGATGATGATGATGATGATGATGATGATGATGATGATGATGATGATGATGATGATGATGATAATAATAATAATAATAATAATAATAATAATAATAATAATAATAATAATAATAATAATAATAATAATAATAATAATAATAATAATAATAATAATAATAGTAATAATAATCATCATCATGATGATGATAATAATATCACTAATAATAATGCTGAATCTTTGTTGAATAATATATATAATCTTATAACATTATAGGTATGTTTCAAACTAAAGTATTCAGAGAGCTGAGTTTTTGTATAGATATATGTCTAATCATCAGTACGCAGGTATGAGTTCTCGATATAAATGTTAAAGGTATTAGATGAATCTATTTTTTATTTCACCAATGAACCACCATGTTGGTTGTCTGTCTGAGCCGAGAATTGCTATGCATGAACATACCACCACCCTAACGCTGTATATCTGCGACAGTATTGCCCACACACTTATGTTTAGCGTACAAGTAAGGTCTTTATTTGCGATATCAAGTTTCCAATTCTGTTTTCAACAAGTCTCTTGGGTAGCATTGTGATGCCGGAATTATTAATCGGGAAGGTTAATAATTTTATAAAGAAATGATAGGGCGATATGTACATAGGTAAATAATTCGGATATATAATTTCCATATCTTAAAATTGGTGGACAATAAAGAGGTAGAGGTACAACAATGGAAAAATGATTGAGCGCATTAGGAGAGCAGAATATTTTTTAACTCCACGTCGTGTGGCAATGCAGTTTACACAAGTCGATATTTCCAACATGCAGCTGAATTTATATATAGTCTGATACATATGTTATCCTCTATCGGACACCCAATAAACTGTGTCTTGTCGGTGTACTTTGTAGAGGTTTCTTCCTACGGAGGCCAGAACCACTCAATTAGGACACACCTCCGGGTGTTTTCTGGCACGCATGGTTTCGGGAGTTAGGGCCTCGTGGGTGGGCTTGGGCGGTAACAGATGCGTCCGCACTAGTTCCCCTACCGGCCTCTCCCCTCAGTACTCCATCCCAGGGCTCATGTGGAAGCCCAGAGTCGGATGGCTCAAGTGTGGTACTTTGTCCGTGTTCTGAGGACCCAATCGTTAGCGCGTACCTTTATCTTTATCTTTTACCCTTGGGTTGTGTTAATTTCGATCATAGATTGTGGAGAGTTGCTGGTTGAGATACCTTCATAGGGTTTTCCTTTATTGTAGAAAGCAAGGGCTGGATACGTCTGAGCTTACTTAAATAGGTCACGGATTCAGTAAACATTAGAATCCCTTTATTCACTGGCTTTGCAGGTCCTAGTTGTCAAAAGAGATGTTAACTTTTTTTATTGGTGTACGAATTTCAGGCATTCCACCTGTGAATAACCTAAACATTCATAATTTCCGTTTGACAGATCTGATTTTTTTTTTTTTTTTTTTTTTTTTTTGGGGGGGGGGGTGTTGCATAACGATAATGTAATATACCAATCACATACACAACTATGTCAGATATCTGCATTTGTTTTAGAGGTGTTAAGGTTTTTGCAATAGATTTATACAATGATTAAAACTTCTCGACGTGTCAGATAGATTCTGTCCCCTACTAGGGATTTTATTTTGCCTTTAACAGACCATTATAAACAACACCATATGGGAGTTTTTAAAACAATTGTAATTCAGTTATGCCATAGAAGAAGGATAACCCGTTGGAAATTTCAAATTTTTCGGTTTTATGAATATCAGGATATCAAAGTTACTTAATAAATATATAACGTGATTATAAAGATCTTAAAATGACTATCCGAATCTCCTAAATAATTCATCGCACAGATTTCCTGGAAATTAGAAGTTAATCAGTCAAACATTTTAAATCGTGCAGCATTTTAAGTAATAAAACCTACAACAAGAAAAGGTTTTGAGAAAATGAAGATTGAAGATTGGTATGTGCGTTAAAGTGCAGTTTAGGAATGTGGGTACATTCCGGGTTTAGGAATATTTCAAAAGTCACACAGAATGATAAATATTGGTGATGTTAGGAAATCAAGGGCGGCAAATAGTAATATGGAGGATAAATACAGCAAAAGTTAAAACATTTAACTGTTGCATTTTTCCCCAGAGTTTTATTCAACTTCGCAGTTGCATTGACTAAAAGTTTTTTATTGAAAATATCTGTAGTTTTAAGGAAACTAGATATATGTGTTTAGGGATTAAAAGTCCTTAAATTGTTTAAGGATACCCATCTGTGAAAAAAGGCTAAAAATTTCCAAAATTGCCAAAAATGGATTTCTGTTTTATCAAATAGTATAAATCGTCTGCTTTATTTTGATATGCTTTTCATAGCCTTACGGCCTTTTTAACTATGTCACGTGGCCGCCTAACTGATTGCCTGTAAGTGGTCGTGTCCATTTAAATCCATACAGTTCCATTATCCTTGCTATGACTTCAAACTTAGTTTTTCCACGTTTTTATTTTTAGCACTGTTTGGTCTTTAAAATGCTCCACACGATGCAATTTTCAGTACTTATGCATGAAATTTGGTGTACCTGCTTAGAAATAACATTAAAAAGAAATGATGAGATAATTTTTTCATAACGTGAATAACTGCTGAGTAATTAAATATTAAAGTTTACATTTCAAAATTTAAATGAAAAAAATAATGAAATTAAACTTTAAAATTTATTTTTATCCAAACTAATAACAAGATTAAAAATTTATCTCATCGATTTGCTAAAATTCTATTACAGGACATAACTGAAAATTATCAAGTTTTTCAAATCAAAATTGCATCATGGGGAACCATTTATACAAATATTTAAAAAAATATAATTAAATATTAATATGTTAGCAACTAATCTGCCTAAATGTATGAAATGTAGCACAGTTACTCCTCACTATACAGTGATTGTTGTCTTAAAATTTCAAATCAATCCAATGAAAACTGTAGATTTTCAAAATTTCACAGATGGGTATCCTTAAAATGTGAAAGACAAGATTGTACGTATACCTGAAGGGGAGAGTTCATACAACATTTTACGAAAAAAAAAAAAAAATAAATAAATAAATAAAAAAAATAAAAAAATAAATGAAAAATAAAAAAAATCGTGGAGTCAGTTTTTGTGATCCTTGTTGACAGATTAGTATATTAAAAGCGCAATAGGAAATGAATTGATGAAGGTCCTTCCTGAATATTGAAATAGAAACGAGCTACAGCCAACACAACTGCCCCACTATTGTACTGTTCCCAAGAGCAGATTATATACAGTTCCTAATATGCCAGAGTTGCTTAGCTTCTACCTTCTAAAGCTTATGTGCCAAGGAGAGAGCAAAGCTAATCCTCTTACCTGCGTGAGTATTGTAAATTAGAACCTTAATACCATGGGACGTTTAGAGCCATTTCCTTTTCGGAACATCTTGAAGCAGCCCTTCTTAATAAGCAGCAAGCAGACCTCTCTGGAGAAAGAGGGTCTCCTCATCAGCAGGTATTTGTCATATGATGGAACACATACAAGAGTTATTTACTTAATGTTCATTTCTGTTCTAAACTGCAATATAATGGAAATGCCCTTAAACGTTTACTTCCAATGTTCTTCTCTCTTAATTAAATGGACTTGGAGCTAAATCTGCAAGAGGAATACTGTTTACAGTAGTTGGATAAAGTATGTAATTGGTTTACCTGGAATCGGTAGATTGATTAGGAGGCATTGTCACAATGATATCGCAGATTAAGCTGAGAGTTTTATAGCCAAAATATATAAAAAACCAAAATTCTCGAGTCTCGCCTTTTTTCCTCATGGAGCTTCTATTCGCTAGCCTCCAAGAGGAAGTGATGAAGTGAAAGAACCACAGGAGGCTACAGACTGCATGCAGGTAAGGCACAGTTCTAGATTCAAAGATCCGTCCCACTGCTGCAGCTGCCTATAGAAAACGATGAATGTCCCATCAACCAGACAGCCCTTATTGTCCACAGGGGTACTCTGACCTCTGAGCAAGTATCCGCGCCATCTTTCCGGCACTGTCATACGCCACGGAACCTAGAAGCACAAGTGAAAAATGAAAAAGAAACGGAATGGAAGGGAA
The DNA here is from genome assembly GCA_030765045.1 of Tenodera sinensis. NCBI lineage: Eukaryota > Metazoa > Arthropoda > Insecta > Mantodea > Mantidae > Tenodera > Tenodera sinensis. The sequence continues at coordinate 29,361,517 of CM060962.1, read as the reverse complement.
ATGATCGAATCGAGGTTGTGGTAGATGAGAAAGCACCCCAGCATAGGCCTACTGACCAGGGAAACCCATGAAAATCCAGTCAGAGAGTGTCGTTGGCAGCAATTGAGCCCGAAACTTCTCGAATGCAAACCTCCTACGTTACTGCGGAGCTTCTCTCAGTTAAATCGGAAGTATATATCAAAAATTTAAAAGGATGTAAAGATTCAAGTAAAATGTAAGCGTTAAACTACACATATAAAATATGATTATATTCTAGGTCTGCTACAATAACTGTATAGCAAGCTAAACTTGATTTGATAAGTTTCTTGCACATGCGTGCAGTAACAGAAAATACACACAGATTGACTAGGTTACCAGCACCGAATACAAAACCGGAAAAAATTGCAATTTACTACTATAGCTATAGCATGAAAGGGAAGTGGATAAAAAAAGCAACATCAACGAAAAGTTATTTGTGAAATCGTGATTATACAATAAACCTTAATGACTAGAAGCGATACAGTAACATTTGTAGGGTTAAAAAAGGGAAGCTCTTCCAATTGCTCTAGCTCTGTGCCTAAATTATCATATTAATAGATAGTCTTCGAGCCAAAACAGAGAAGCTACAAAATGCCTTAGCGAAACAAAAAAGGTTTTCAGTGAAGTTTTTCTATCCTTCGGGTTTTGTGCGTATAGACTATCGTTTTTGATAATTGTAACTACTGGCACTAATGATTTTATTAATCCTTACCTACTGCTGATTTGGCAATTTTAAATAGCAATCATGTGTTATCATTTTCACAAAATTATGAAAAAAGTTATAAGCTTTTGTTCTGTCATATTTGCCGTCTTGATTTCTATTTCTTATGTGTGAACAAAGAAATGTGACCACTTTGGCGAACAGCGCTATCAATTCAAATTGCAAAATGTTGGAATTGATGTGAATAAGTGTGTTTAACGGGTTAAACAGAATTGGGGAAAGCTACCTTTAGTCTAGATTACATGTGGCTTTCAGCAGTCACAGCTTCATAATATAACTTTTGCTGATCCCACTGTTGTTGAAATTCCAGTTATCTGTTCATGCAAAGAGCGAACGGAGGGAAGACAATACAGTGTATATTTATTTTTCTCAAATATATGACTACCAATTTCAAGAGGACAAAAAAGTTAATATGAACGGGGGTCTGAAATTCATTTATTTGTGAGCTACAACACAAAATTGAAGGTTGAAAATTGCACGAATTGGCTTTCTCCTACTTCGATGCTTGCCCTAAGCCTGTGTTCCATGCTATCGCGTACTGTCATACTGTCCTTGAACGTGCAATCGTGGTGTGGAGTTGGGAGCTTCTCGGTACCATGCAAACAGAGTAACACCAGCAGTTCTGCAAGGTAGTTGGGCTGTAAGCAGTGTCGGTACATCATGTGGTTTCTTGAGCCTCCAATAAACACAATTCATTAGTGATTACTGTTAAAAGCATGATCGAAACTGCTTTGTTTTATGCGTTAATATAATATATTAGTAATGGTCTTTCGAGTAATATTTACTCTACCGGGATAGAAAGGATAAGTTACTTTTGAAGCAGGCTGTAAACCATCAGCGCGAGAGGACAAGACAATAGAGCACTGTCTCAAGTTCACTTGTAACAACCACAAGGTCATAGCTAAACTTCTGAGTCAAATACAGATCCTGTATTTTCTCTGAAGGGTTTCATATTTGGTCCAATCTGATGAGAATACGCTCTCGCATAAAGTGAAGTTGCGATGTTGAAGTTGCATATACCAGGAACTTTAAACGTCCCCAGATGAAGAACCCCATTGGTGCAGTTCATGCAATGAATCCTCTTCAATCCATAAATGTGGACATTTGTCACTGAAGAACTTACGTACTATTCGACCGAAATGAGGTGACGCTCTATCTCGTAAAAACCACATTTGTTGCATGACGTCCAGAGGCACATTGCATTAATTAAATAACCCAACGAAATTGTGAGAAACTGTAGGTACGTCTTTGCATTCAACTTTGGAGGAAAGAAGTAGGAACCAATAGGACGATTTTGAACAATTCCACCCAAAACGTCTAGGCAGAACCGCTGCTGATGTATGTCCTATCGTACAGGCCCTGTAATGTGTATTATGAAAATTCAAGATAAGGTCGCGAGCCACATCAGCAAACAAGGTGCATGATAAACATTGCACAATTCTGTAACATACGATGGCAGAACTTTTTTACTCAAAGTCTGCCACATTATATCGATGCTTGTGCTCCTTGATGGTGATAGGGATAAGAAGATTTCCATGCAATATTCTCCGGATAGTGATGTGACTAACACATTTTCTTACTACAATGCGTCTTGTGCTATCTAATGGGTTTGCGTCCACATTGCGAAGAATCTGTTTTTCAGAGTTCATGCTTCGTGCTACCTGGTCTCCCAACATTCAAAACACTCCTATCAAATAAGCCACTCTCACATGTGTTAGTGAATTCGTGAGCATCTTCGTGAACAAGGTTGGTAAGGCCCTTTTGTATAAAGTTCATGTGCTCATCATTCATTTCCATGTAGTGCATATCGATCTGTTCATTCAGAGAATACATTGTCTTCTACGTCCTGATCTCTACGCCCAATCAATTAATATGGAATCAACGAAGGGCTAAATCCCTTAATAACTCTCCAACAAACGAACTTTAGTGACTCACGTTCATATGGAATTTCTTTATTCATTTATGTTGGGAGGTCGTCCCCGAAATATTTGACAACAATAAAGATGCACTGTGTATTGTACTGATTTTGCAACAGATATTTCACTACTCAGTTTATGTTTACAATATAGCTTCACACTCCAGGTTATGTTCCCCTCAGTTTTATTACATTCCACTGTTTTTTATTCGCAATAACTCTTCGAGAGCTCCTTATTTCTATAGGTATGCATATGTTGAATATATCACCCTTAAGCGAACGTGAGCTCTTTTCCTTCTGGCTGAATAATTTCACAGCTAGAATATCAAACCTCAGACATAAGGGCATGTCACCAACATTCTAATATCTACAAATGTCACAACGCTTGCTCCAGCTGAGCCTAGAGCCAAATTTCTGTTTTTGTACAATGATGTTAAAAATATGGCTGCAACAGTCACATAAGTTTCCCTACTTGCTCTCTCTGTCGTAACGGCTGTTCTACAAACTATTCACACAAACGTTCGCCTTTTACAAATGCGTTAGCTTAATCATAAGAAACACTGGCAGAAACTGTTGGTATACAAATATTCTTGTAGGTGCGCAGAAGCATGTAAGAACTGATAGAACTGCCAGACTGCCTTGATATTACTTATTCCTTCAATGAGTTTAGGAGGAAGAAAGATCGGTCCTGCAACATTCCTAAAGTAGTTCAAAACGAATAAACGACACGCAAATAGATTATTTCTATCTAATAAACACAATTGAACAGTGTGTCAATATACCTGGATGATACATTTAATCGGTTTCCGACATCAAAGTCATTTATGGCCATACAAAGTCAAATATAATCAAGTCAGGATATAATTTACTGTAGGCTCTCCAATTACTTTTCTCATATTCTATTGAATGCTCTAGTGCATAACATACAAAGCATGATCAAATAGTATAAACTTTCATGGCCGGTGTCATGAAATACTAAATGATTATTCGGACTTGTGGGCCGTGGTCTAGTGGAAATTCTCCTCCCAGATGTTTCATTTGAAGCTGCGTCGAATGAAACGCCTGGAAGGAGAATTTCCACCAGACTACGGCCCACAAGTCCGGATAATCATTTTATATTTTATATAAAACATGCATATCTTCATTTGTCACAAGAAGAACGACTAGCAAGAGGATGTGGATTTTTCTTTAGCCTGGATTGTTCCTCTCCTCCCTCGAGACTGGAAGTATGAGTGCTTGTGTGAATGTGTGCGTGAAGCTGATGCTTGTGACGAAAAGTCAAGTAAACAAGGCCATGACTAACACAATAGTAAACGATTCAACATCATTGCCAATGAGCAACTGTTCTACAAGAAAAGCAAAGCCGCCAGATGATCTCAGACGTCAAGGGCGGTATATAAATGGAACGCAACAATCAAGAAAGCTTCATCACACATTTTGGAAACCACAAGAAGTGCACGGATATAAAATATCAAGAGAAACCTTTATTTAATTTTTGTTTGAATTGCTAATGCGGCATTCTTTTCGAAGTTGTGACCTCACACCTCTTTTATTCAAGTTGCCTGGTTTGCTTCTTCTTTGTGAAGAAATTTCTTCTTTGTGTAATTAGATACCAAAAATAGAGTTGAGGCTCACTTTACTATAGTTTCACATCACAACTACAAGATTTAGAAGACAGAGGGAACGTGAAAGAATAAAAAATAAAAAAGAAAAGAAATAAAGAAAGAAGTCGAGGAGAAGATAGGCGAGATGAAAAAAGACATTCCGAACTTCTCTCCCGAACGGGTCGTTTGAAAGAGAAACCAGAGTCGACGGCTGGAGACGGGTAAGCGCTCAAGTATTCTCCTCGGGGAGTGCTTCCCTTAAAAAATATATAAAAAAGACATGTCCTGTTAAACCAAGTAATACTGGCAACCCGCTCCCACCCACAAGCCCCAAAGGATAGAAGAGCACAAAACAATTCTGGAGCACTGTTCCATTCCCGAAGGAAGGGGAAAAATTGACTTTCAAACATACCCTAAGGTAGGTACATCGGCCTGGTTTGCCGGTCCACTTCTGACACTCAGCAGAAAAGTGACGTGACAAAGAAAGAAACATGTTTCCATAATGTGGCACTTTCCTTCTCGACTTTCTTCCTTAAAATCGCGTACTCATTACAAAGTTACTTTACACAAAGAAACCCAGCGTATATGAGTATCAGTGCATCGGAAAAGCTTTCCCTTATGAAAATATCATTTTTTCAAATAAATAAAAAAGCATGAAAATTATTACTTATTTCTTATGTTACAATCTCATAATAAGCCCACATAAATGTACCTAATGTAGGATGATATTCTATCTATCTTGTAAACATCCCACAAGAAGTCACCTACATCCAGTTCCTGATTGGCTTCAGGGGCATAAATAAGGCGTGTGTTAACATATCTGCTGGTGCTTCCTTCACCCTTAATGTGGCGAAGAGGAAGAGGGATACAACTTACCTGTTTTAAGAACGTGTGACTCCAGTCTTCTTTCTACTTATCTTTTCTAGATGAGAGAGATGTCCATTCCTCACTTATCCTATTCGTAATTAGCCAATGGGTTGAGAGAACTAGCGTTGGTCCGCTACACAGCAGAAGGCGTGACAGCACCTACATGTTGACAGCACCAGCCAATGAAGTGAAGGCATGACTAATGAAGTATTCTAGAAGCAGTAAGAAATGTAATGTGGCCAGCAAAACCGCGTGGATTTCTCACTATCTTTTCGGAACAAATTAATTTTGTGACACTATAGATATATGAAAGAAATAAAATTCAAATTTAAAGCTAAGAAACTGTCAGTTCAGTATTGCCGAACCTTCATATATGACCATTTAAAATTTGATACATCTGTTAATTAGTTTTAATAAAACAACAAGAGTCCATAACAAAGTTGTTCCTCATCGAATGTCACTGCTTCTGTGCTCTAGCGGTTAGATGGAAACTTCCAAATCCAGAGGCCCCGGGCTTGATTCCCAGCTGGGAGATGGTGAGTTTTCTGCGGTACCCATGGCTGCACTCCTGGTGCAGCAGAAGGTTGCGGGTTTGAGTCCCCCCTTGCGCATATGTGTTTGTGCATATAAATAGGTGTGCGTATGTGCGAGGCAGTAAAAAAGGGAAAACAATCTTAAAAAGAAGGAATGAAGGAACTAAACAAGCAAAAAAAAAATGTTAATATTGACTAAAAAATTCGCAGAGCATGTAACTTAGAGCACAGATGTGCTAGCAGCTGGTAAGTGGATAAAAATATATAAAAGGCAAATAAAAACTACGCATTTTTTGATTTAGTAATTCTTTAAAAAGTAACCTTAGATCAGTCTCTGTGGTCAGCACCATGCAAAGCGACTGGATCCTCCATATTTGCTACAAGTACATAAAAACTCAGTCGTATTCATTGGGTAACCTTTATTTAAAACTAAGAGAAGTAAAATTAAATCCCTTGGTGAAGTTGCATGCAGCGTTTTGTTATAGAGACTTATTTTACTTTTCTTTGCCCTCTTCGATTACAGCTTAATTATAACATTTGGACTGGCAGGTGTTGCTAATACGTACTCTCTCTTGGGAATTAAATTACTCATTAGGAGGTTTCATCCCTATTATGTACTCGTGTTTTCCACTGGCCCTAAAAGGACCAGAACCATGCTTATACGAACATGCAGCAGAGAGGAGCATTGTAACTACGACTGGGTTAGAAGATCCTGAAACCAAGATCACTTTGTAAGTGCAACGCATTACTTTATGCTCCTTTGTACATGTAACCTATGGTGCTTAATGTGCCGGCCGTTGTATGTCAACGAAACAGTCGGGAGTGTCGTTCTTGGCAGCTTACGCCAATTTTTATATTGTATAATTTATTGACCATTTGTTGATTTCCAAGACACATCACTGCAGGAACATAACCTTACTCCGCCAACCTCTACAGTGTCTCCCACTCTGACAACATACAGGATTTCACTGCTAAAGCAAGAAACGAAATCCCTCGTCCAATATACGATCTTCGAGATACGACAGCACCTATATAAATCCAAAATGTCTTAAAAACGAAGTGGACATCATAAGTCCTTATTAGCACAGTACTGGAAAATACACATGATGGTTATTTTATCATAGTAATATAATACCCACATTCATCAACATCATTATTTACTTAATGCCCGACTGTCTTTATGTCCCCTCCCGTAGTGAGGAGGTTCCGACCCCTTCAGTTGCCGTAGTGCGGGTGTTGTGGACCCCGAGCATTCGTGGCCCTTCTGACGAGACTAGAAGTAAGTCGGACCGGACATTCGAGTCCCTCCCGCAGAGGAGTTGTTATGATTGGGTTGGCCTCGGCCGGGCAGTGGTTCCAGATAATCACTGAAAATTGGATACGCCTGCGTGTTGATGTTCAGGCGGGGTTTTGAGACGCCTCAGTGCCCTCCGGCACTAAGCTGGAGAGCTACTAGCTGGTGTGCTAGATTACCGGCGGCCCGACCGAGGTTTTCGGTAGCCTTCCCGGATGGGTTGGCACGCGTAAGTGGCTATTCCACTTCCGTCCTTGTGCAACAGCAGGGGGCTCTCTATACTCAAGATATTGCCTTACTGGAAAACCTCGCGGCAGGGGGGAGGGGACACACACATGCCGCCTTTCCTAGTATTGGAGGGGGAGCTTTGGCTTCTGGTAGACCTTCATCAACATGTCCTTATAATCCTAAATGATTATTTATATTTATTTATATTTATGACCTGAATATGTTTGCCTAAAATACGCACAATAACATATAACACATTTAATACAAAAGATATATTCAAATACATTCGTTCATCAAACAGAGAATAAAAGTTAATCAATTGTTGTTCATGAAATAAGTTATAAATAAAACATACTTTAAGTATGAAAATTGTTATAACAAACGGTGCAAATTTAAGTAGTTTAATACCTGTGGCGCGGAGGACCCGGGTTCGATCCCCGGTACCAGCATGGGGATTTTATCCCCTCTGGGAGGTCTGGCACGGGGTGCACTCAGCCTCGTTAGGTCCCGGGGGGACCAATTGAGGAGCTACTTGATGGAGAAGTAGCGGCCCCAGGTCGAGAAGACCGCATAACTGGCCGGGAGGGCTCGGGGCGCTGACCACGTCCCACCCTCCAGTACTGTACCTCACCAATGACGCCTGTAGTGGGCAGAGGTGGGGGACGCAGCGGCTGGGCGGTAGGCCTTGGCCCTTCGTGGGCTGTCGCGCGGGGTTTACATTACAATACCATACAAATGGTTTTGCAGAGTGACTACTTAATACTTAATTATGTAAATTACAATGTTAGTCTGGTTTCCCTTACCAATTCTCTAGGAGTCTGTGAGTAACAAATAACTTTAAAATGGTATCACGTCACCCGGTTAAAAAAAAAAAAAAAAAAAAAAAAAAAAACCTGCCATTCCTTTTAATGCGGTTACGCTGTATTTGTTTTAGGAGATATAGTATTGTAAGCTCATATATGCTTTGCGTTTATATATAACATTCCAAAGATTGTTATTTCTTGCTTCATTTGAACAGTGCTAATCCAGATAAAAACGCAACTTTTGCGTTGCTTCAGATAAAATGATAACAATAGAAGCATAAAGAAGATGTTGCTATCATTTAGTTCTTTTTAGTAAGAATAGCGTCTCTTTAAGTGTTTACAGTAGAAACATAAGCATCACACTATTAAAATTTGGCCTGTCCAGTCAAAATTATTTCTGTTGAGGCTTTGTACCACCGTTGCAATAATACAGAAGGTATTAATAAAACAGCAGCCATGAAGATGTTTGTGTTTTTGTGTAGAAGCTCGATCAACGTATCCACTGTCTGTTTTCCATAAATACACTTACTTAAATTTTGGTGAATAACAAAACACCATAGTTTCCACAGCTGATTATGAAGCTAAAAATGGCGAATGTGATTGTGATGTTCTGGCGCTTACTCTCTCTACCTGTCGAATAGGTTATCATTCAATTGCACTCGGAATTTATTAGCTGTGCGAGAGAATGAATGAGCATGGTTCACCAATGACACATTTTCAGCTTGATTGTTTAGGGAAAAAGGGTGTCCCCAATATTGCTACTGAATTAAATAGAAGTGACGTATCACCACACATAATGGTGATGTATGTAAGCTGAATTTATGACTTTAAAATAATATAACGATTATACAGATTAAAACAGCTAATGATTTATAAATGTATCAATTAATTACTGATTTAAATCACGTTTTGTTCGTTACAGAGGTGGCCAAAGCTTCACCAGGGCTATTTAATTCGCTTTTGTTCATCATGTCAATATATTTGTTCTTCACGACTAAACGTTATTACTAATACAACAAAACATAATTCCGATATTTACCGCAAAACGGTTAGTATTTTTAACGTCTATAGTTTCAAGGTTATGCACAGTATTGTTCCACAATTACTGATTGAAAATTGTTCAAATGAATACTTAATGTATAACGTGCAAGTTACAATTTTGTTTGAGAATAAGACGTCAGTAGTGATGTGTTAGGAAAAATTAATTAATTATAAGTCAGAGTAGCTAAGAAAGACAATAGTTGTTCCGCTAGGTTCAGTTGTGAATAAGAAGAGTGACATTTGACAATCGATAATGTAGGCATTTTGGTAAGGTAGTCAGGAAGAGCATTTCAGTGGAGGGCAAGCTGTTCTGTTCATCGTGATTATGGAAAAAAACAGTTATTTCAAACAGTAAATGTATTGATAACTACATCTGAAGCTAGTAGAATAAATACTTAATTTGCTACAGTTTTTTCGGGCTAAGATTCTGAAACTGTTTTGTCCTACATCCTCAAACACTCGGCAACTCGTTTCAAACAGATCTTTGATTAGCTCCAGTAACAACTTTAGCAACTTTACTGGCAATAAGTGCTTCATGCCCACCTTCTGTAATTTTTAAAATTGTGTCTTTTAATATTTTTATTGAAGACATGCAGTTAATAATCATCGCCAATCACTGATTCTATTACGGAATTGCGTAATTGTTTCAAAGTTTTCATTGTTGGTCTTTTGGGAAACAATGAAATGTTAAGGTGGTCATAAAGTATCCCCCCACCCCGCGACGGTATAATGAGATTCACATAAAAGTTAAAAAAGAAATAATTAAACAATGCTAAATGTTACCTTTATAAGCTTAACAAGATGTAATACCCTATTTTAAAACGAATTTGCTTTAAAAGTTGCTCAGTTATTTTGTTACCACTGGCAGTCAAAAACTACTCCTCCCATTGGTAGTATAAGTTCTATAATAAAGTTTGCATAGTATCTAAAGTGATTCATGTAAAAAGTAAAATAGGAAAAGTTAAACAATGTTACATTTTACCTTGATGAGTATGACAAGATATAATACCTACCTAATTTTAAGGGACACTGGGAGTGAAATTTGAAAGTCCCACATTTCTTGATAGATTTTTCTGAAATTTTTGCTGTGTTCGTATTTATATAAGAATAGGACGTATACCAAATTTCATTAAAATTGGATAACTCGTTTATGATATATAAATTATTTTATGAATTAAAATAGGCACATTTTCAAAATAGAGCTCGCGTCTATTGACTTTTCAAAATTCATTTATATTGGCAGAACTGAAACTCTAAACCATGGGTAACAATTGTATGAAGAGATATTTCAATTACGTTTGCTGACTATGCTGTACATATTTTTTTAATAACAAAGTAAATTTAATCTTAATAATTATGATTGATTGATTTTTTCATACAAAAAAATGGTTTTGGAATTCATGTTAATGATAACATCAAAATTGAAGCATAGTTTTGTTTAGCTACTATTTATGAATACTTTTGGAAATTTTCATTGAATTTGAAGCGAAATTCAGGTGCGACCTTCTTTTGGAATGTGCAGAAATGTAGTTTTGAGAAAAACAGGCTTTTATATAGGAACATACGTTAAGGGAAGAGCGCTATTTGAAAGGGCCGTAATGGCCACATGGAGTGGGGGATATGAAAAATGTTAGCTGATCCAAATGCACAGTTGTTCCAGGAACATTTTAAGCTAAAAAAACAATTTTCAACTTTTTGACAATTTTGACCAAAATTTCACTCCCAGTGTCCCTTAAAATAAATTTGTTTTAAAAATTACCCAGATGTATTGTTACCAGTGGTGGTCATAATGTAGCTACCCTCCCATCCCCCCGTTGGTATCATACGTTCTGTGAGAAGAGTTGGCTTTGCTAGGGTTAAATTTAGGAGCCAACACAACATGTGTTGTCTATTTTCACACCCACACCCTGATAGTTCACCACTGTAGCAGCCGGCGGTGTATTCATCAATGACGGAGATATTGGAACGTACTGCGTATGGCGTGAGACATCAGCCGTTTCTAGTCCCATTTCTGAAGTGTATCGGATATGGGGTTGCGTAAAGAAAAGTAACCACCCTTCTAGTGGTAATAAAAAACAATCTCTTGATAAATCCAACAGTAGTGGACACACTCATAAATGAGTTCCATGAAAGTTGTAACCACAGCTACCGAAAGTAGAAAAAGCAACAAAAATAACCAAAAGTGATCGTCAGCTTCCATTTGATACCTTAAGAGCAGCAGGATGTGGCACGTTCAACAATGTCAACCAATTACTATAGGTACTAGGAGTGTATCAAATGACGAGTGGTGCTTCGACCAAATCGTACCAAGGAAACTATCATAGTAGCTCACCACACAAATGCATGCTAACACCAGCCTTAGATTATACGTTCAGAGAAAGCTCCATACATCTTTCTGTAGCAGGGCATCTCAAAGCTTAAAATCGCACCGGGAGCAATCAAAGAAGCAGAGGCTCCTTGCATCGTGCATCGTGGTGACTCGGTTAAGCTCGGCTCAACTCGCGCGCTGTAGGCCGAAGAAGCGAAGAAAAGAGGAAACATGTGTTGATACTTTGCTTATCAGTGAAACAGAGAAGTGCTATAGAAATACATAATTATGGAGTAAATTGCTCTAAAGAAGGTAAAGAATACCAAAAGTACATTTAAAGAAGGGCGGAAACCTTATGAAAGCCATAACGATAGAAGCCAAAAATGGCTCATGTGCGGTAAAGTAATTACGTGTGTGACAAAATCATCCGTTGAAGCATATGAAGAATTAAGGGGGTTTATATATCTTACAGAAAATCGTTCTTTATCAACAAAAGACGTTTGTACTAGTGCTTTCTAGATCATTAAAACAAAAGAGCAGATTTGGTATTAAAAACCAAATTAACCAGTTTAACACTACGCACCGCAAACGAGCATTACACAGTGAGGAAGAAACAGCCCTGAAAGTGAGGAAGAGGGTGTAAAGCGAGACGCGAGCGAGAGAGAGAGAGAGAGACAAGCGCAAGGAAAGAGCGAGTGGAAGTTTGCACCGAGGTCAACTTTTTGTAGGCGCATTTTGCACCTTGCACCCTGAGTGACCCTGTTCTACACTACAACCACCGCTTGGCGCCTCGCGCGCCGGCCACCTGGGTTCGATTTAATGTCGAAAAAGGTACAATGTTCCCGCAACTGCTTCCCGTTCTCTTTGTTATAATTACAATAATAACAAGCACATACCTTACCATAATGCTCTCCACATATTTCTGGCATCTTGTCAGCAGATTTGCATTCGGGCTCAAGAGTTAAAAAATCATAATTGAGTTAATATCCCGCCTATACCTTTTAATTCTTTCAATCTGCAGATATTTATTGTCTAGTTTTAGTTTTTAAGTTACCCCAAAGAAAAGCGTCACCCAGGTTCTCCTCTCTAAGAGCTGCCTTTCTTTCAAGTTTGCGCACGGCTTCTCTTTTTGGGGTTGGTAGACAAGGAAATTGTGTTTAAAATACCCTTTTAAGTTCCCTAGAACAGTTTATCGTATATGTGTCGTGCACAAAAACCCTTTGTGATAATGTGCAATAGCTTCGAGGCATTATAAAATTCTGCGCAATCACCAATAACACTCATAACTTACACAACACTTAAAATTCATACATACGAATATCCACAGGAACGACAAACAGATAACACTCGTAACTTAAGCAGCACCGTTTAAACCTCCTAACTTTATAAGCTTGGAACAGCAGGAAACAAACTGGACAACGGCTTCAGTAAAACTAATGTCCACTCAGATTATGCTGCCAGCCACAAACAAGCGCAATGCACTGTGTACGGGCGACGGGAGTATTTACACAAACCATAATGTCGCACACCTAACAACTCAATACAAAGGCAATGAAATTATACCGCTCGCAAAAGTTAAAGGCATATGGACGCTGGCCAATGCTCAAGCAGAGCGCTGTTGCCAAGCGTAGTGCGTGTACTGGCAGAGGGTCTGTACATAAGGTTGTGTGAGAAGCATGCACCACATTCGGCAGCGCTGGTAGGAGGGACAAGCGTAGGATTCGCTGGAGTCCGCAGTACGCCCCGCCTCCATATGACTTTTAAGTTTTGCGAAGATTGATCTTATTGATCATAGCTGAGTTTAGGAGTTGCCAAGCATTAAGATCAGGGCAAAAGGAAACTAAGTTGAAGTGTTACTGGACTACACGCAGTGACGTTGTAGACAAAAAAGCAACACCCAGCCTCCATATTTTATTGGCGTTTGTAGACAGCACTAAAGAGACCGTGTTTTATCTGCTGTCAGCTGAGCGCTGTTATTTACATTCTTTGTATAGATAATTGTTCAAGTGTGGTAATCTTGAAGCCAACTGCAGAATAATTACTATCCCTGATCGAAGCAGACACTGTAAAAATCATATTGATTCATTATTTCTCATGCAAACCGAGCTCTGGGTGTCATTCAATCAGCGCAATTTTATGAACAAGAACCGGGGAAGTTGTGTTCCAACGATGGAACACGAAGATTTTTAACAAAAAACCTGCAGCTCAAACCTGTAGCTTTAATGATTGTATACACATTCTGCATTGTACAGTTCTTATATTGTGTTGTAATTTATGTATTATTATGTAATGTATCCAATTTCTTGATCCTTATTTAATGTGAATCTTTGATGCCCTGATGTATATTATGTTATCCTGTGTGTCGTAGAAAAACCACTAGCAGTTAAGCGACAATAGATAAATAAATATTAAAAAAAAAAAAAAACTGTAGCTTTTTCATATTGTAAAACTTTTATTTTGTATTTTTCACAAAAATAGCTCTAATGTTTGTTATTAAAATGTGCTTAATATATTATTTACATAGCATAAAGCTCTTTATCTTAATCCTTTGGAAAATTAAAATTATTTTGTTGTTTAACGACGCTGTCAATTTCCAGGATCACATCAGCGTCGCCGCGGTGCCGGAATTTTGTCCTGCAGCAGCTCTTTTACGTGCCAGTAAATCTAGTGAATGGAGCTGTCGTTTTTAAGCATACTTAGAAACCATCGGTCTGTGCCGGACTTGAACCCGCGACCTTGGGATGAGTGGGCCAGCGTCTAACTAAACCACCCAGACCGGCTTGATCCCTTGGAATAGCCAGTGAAGCATTAATCATTCTGAATGAATTTTGCATAACTTGTAAATGGTAAGAAGTATACAATATCTTACTACATAAAAATGTAGGTCTCATTAAAGGACAGAGCAATTAATGTCGCCTAACATTTTTTGTAACATTGATCATTTCCGGAATATTCTTTGTTTTTGGTTTGAATTTTAAGGGCGTATATAGTTTTAAGTGGTAAGTAGCTATTCGTTTTTTATCGTGGCCATGCAAATGGCATGAGAGTTTAAAGTCATCACATAGTCATCTCATTTTTAAGAATCTGAGTATCATTTTAGCCACCTCTATTATTCTTATGTGATAATAAACTGTGTAACTTTGTCACAAAAGTTTATCTCGATTAACAAGAAATAGAATAATAATTCTTTTGAAAGAATAGTTTGTAGAAGACAGAGCAGAAAAAGTCATACAAATGCAATATATCAGATGTTTTAAAACGTTAAATCAAGATCCATCCTGCGCCACTTTAAACTTTGCATCCCGGGCATTTGTCCAATCTGCCCACTTATAAAATAGAGCGTGCCAAACAGAAGTTATACAGTTTTAAAACTTCATCTAATGTGATTATTTAAAAAAGACTCGACCATTTCCATAATTATTTCAACGGTAAAATATGCTGATGTGCTACACAATATGTCCAAAAGTTGGAAAACGGTTGGGAGATTTTTAACATCACGTGGCGTTATGGAATTACAGCTTCAAGGAATGATGACGCAGATTTGCCATTTTAATGTTCTAAATCATTGTGTTGTAATCATATATAGAATAGGAGTAGAACTAAATGAATATAACTAAAGGGTATTTGAGGTTTAAAATGCCACAAATGCAATACTGGGTAAGCTAGCTGTTGATCAATAATTGAACTACTGAAGTATAAAAAGCCTCACGAAAAGTTAAAAACAATGGCTGAAATGAAAACGAACTTTCGAATTTCAACATGATATAGAGGTAAAACAATGTCATAAGAATTTATAAAAAATCAATATTAACATTTTCGGTTTCTATGAATATCTAAGACGTCTACAGCTAGAATGTGTGGTCAAAAACTGAATTGCAGTATACAGGATACTTTGCATATTAATGCGTAATGTTTATATAGGACACACCTCCTTCAATACGCTTTCCCCTGTACGTCTATATTTTCTACCCTTCAAGTCGCCTGAAGACGAACCATAATAGAACCAAAGAAAACAGTGACTGCTGATTCTGGACTTGAACTGTTCTAAATGACTCGGAAAACATGTTAATCTTCTTCTTCTCCTCCTCCTCCTTCTCCTCCTTCTCCTCCTCTTCCTTCTTCTCCTTCTCCTCCTTCTCCTTCTTCTTCGTCTTCGTCTTCTTCTTCCTCTTCCTCTTCTTCTTCGTCTTCGTTTTCTTCGTCTTCTTCTTCTTCCTCTTCTTCCTCTTCTTCATCTTGTTCTTCCTCTTCCTCCTCTTCCTCTTCATCTTCTTTCTCTTCTTCTTCCTCTTATTCTTCTTCTTCTTTTCCTTCTTCTATACAAGTATTAGGCCAGTTGACCTGTTACGATCTCAAGAAGGAGTTTTCCATCCAACACACTTTTGGACGTCCAACGATCTTTTGCCTTGAGGGTGGTAGTGAAACACAGCTCTTGGAATTCTGTGAGATGACATTCGTTTAAGATGGGCCAACCAGTTTTTCTGGTAATTTTGTATATGATATAGAATAGTTCCATGTCCAGTTCTAAAACGTTGTAATAACATCTTCAATCCTGTTTTCTGAGTATAACGCTTCTGACGTCACATGCACTTACTGGTGCACTAAAGAAGCTACACGTCTGACATTTTTACTGCTTATTAATGCGAGTGAAGCTATGGACGTAAGGTGCTTAATCTTCAACATTTTATTTCTAATAACTTAATTTGTAATATTTTATATACTAAGTCAGTGTTTTTAAACTTCTAATTCATATTATTATAAAGGAAAGGTTGACAAGCAGCATGTACAAGTCCCAGAAATATGTAGATCCCATACCTGTTTAATGAAGTGCACAAAATTTTATTAAAATAAAACAGAAGAGATAGGATAGGTTATCTTACCTTAGGGTATGTGTGAAATTTTGAAAACGAAAAGCGTAAATGTTATTTTTTTAATTTTATCATACTTATTCCTTGTAATTTTATGATATACAATTGGTTTTATACCATCAACAGCTTTAAAGCCACAAATAGTATTTAATTGGTCCTTAACCACATTGTAAAGCATCCCATTGAGCTTTAAATTACATTTTTCTCAATTCCTTCTTATTAGAATGTTTAATTATTGGAAATGCTCTTTGGATCAAAGGTTTAAATTATTAGCTCTGCAATGAATGGAACTTAACTGTAAATCAGCAGAAAACGGAATTAGTGGTTTTTAAGAAGGGAACAAAATTGAGTAAATATGAGAAGAGGAAAAAGGAGATTAAGGGATATAAAGTAGTGCGAGAATGTATCTACTTAGGAGTAAAACTAGATAGGGGTTGGAGGTGGGAAAACAAAAGAAATTACATCTGACACTAGGTGAAGGAGTCATGTCAGCTATAAGAAGTTGGAAGTTCAGGATATCAAATACTGGGGTCAAATGGTTGGAAAAAATGTATAATATGGTGTTGGAGCATAAATGCTCTATGGTATAGATACAGTTCACAGTATGTTTTGCAGGGAAGTGCGGTGACCAGAGAAGTAGCGCAGATGGAGATGGAAAGGGTGTCGAGGAAGGGTATGCATATAGAAAGAGCTCTGAAATGTTAGTATAGTAGCTTGAAATTATATAAAAATAATTTGTTAAGGTAGTGTGTAGAGTACCAAGAGAGAGTCTTAGGGAATCTGGATGGGCGAGTAGTATACGAAAGAACCTGGAAGTAAATGGGATGGGGGATTACTTGTGGAGAGGGGGGAATATTCATAACAAGTTCTGGAAAATAATAAGAAAGAGGTTTGAAGATAATAGAAGAAAGGTTTGGTGGATTAAGAAAATGAAGGAAATATGGGAAAAAGAGACCTATGTTGATAAGGCAAGTAATGAACAAAGGGAATCAACACCATGACTAAAAACTGGTGTTTGGAGGTTGAGAGTACTAATAAAGGTTATCCCTCAGAGTCAGTGCCCTACTTGTGGAGGGAAGGAACATCTGGAGCATATAGTCTTTGAGTGCCAAGGAACGGACTTACGGAGGAAAGAATTTCTGGGGCAGAAATGGGAGAAGGAGGATAGGAGAACAGCGTTTAGGAGGATTCTTAGAAAGGAGGTGAGGAACTCAGATCGGTTTTTAAGTAAAGTTAAGAAAAAATAGAACTATCCTGTACAAAGAGAACAGAATTTACAATATTTGGTGTTAGTTAAAATGTGTTAGATAGCCATAGAGAAGTTCAAAATATGTGTATAAGTAATTATGTTGGGCGGATATGATGCGTAAAGAACCTGGCCTGAATGTCTGTCATATTCAAGTATGTATTAACTTAACTTAATTGCTTCACATTTTCAGGGAGCTTCAGTCACTGTGGATTTAAAATGTTTGTCCACTTGCTAAAATATTATTTAGTTCAGTTGAAATTAGTTATTCTTCATAACTCATACTAAAATCTTATAAACTCAATAACATATCTGCAATACTTATTTTATGCTAAGCGAATTAAAATTATGAAATTATTGCACAAGAATTTCTTGAAGTTTTTACACTAAGCCCGAATAAAAAATTTGGAAACAATGCAGTAAACTGTAGGACACAGTGGAAATTTCATATTACCATATCAAAAAGTGAGTAATTTACTAGTATGAATATTAAATTTAATATCTTAACAAATGTTCACCATAGTTCGTTAATTTTTTTGTCTGTACTATGTGTTTTGTGCTCATAGTATACGGTTAAGGGACCCTACGACTTAAAAATCACCGAAAAATTATCAAACTGATCATTTTTAAGTTTATCGATATATGTATATATTCCCCAAACCTTCAGTCATCAATTGGGAGAGAAACTTTTTAAATTGCCCATTTTTAAAAGCCTAACGAAGGCTATAAATGCCATGTGTGCTACATTTAAACGCTTCTTTTCTGCTTAAATTTTTGGCACTATTTGAACAAAGTATGAGCCAAAAATGGCTCGAAATAACCAAATTCAGCGGAAAGGAGTGATTAAGCGTTATCTCGCCACAAGGGAAATGCTGTGGATATGAGGAGTGTATCGAGTTTAAGGGCCCGTCGACAACTCGGTCATTAGGGTGAATATTAGGAGAGAGACCTATAGACAAAAGAGGGAAGGTGTGGCAAACGGATAACCTGACTCATGATCATGATGCATGTCTGTAGAAAAACTGGTTTTTCACTAGTTTACATTTTTAATACACTATGTGCTACATACACATTAAATTCTGTCCTATGCTTCTGGAACATTTCCAGCATGTGCTCCACTTATCTTAATTCAACTTCAGTTTTTGGTTTCAAAATTTGAAAACTGGTTTAGTTTTAACGAAGTTAAGTGCGTGGAAAAGTTAAAAAGAATATTTCCAATGTCCATCAGAGCAAAGAAATGAATTTCTTTAAAAGTAATTCTTTTCCTACCAGAATTTGATGGTGACTTTACACAATTAGAGTTTATAAACCAATAAAAGTGTTGTGATATTTTAGTTTTTTATGCTTATGGAATGTTTCGAATATTAAGGTATTTTCACATTGTGAATAAATTGAATGATTAATTTCTCAAAAGTAGAAAAACAAATTGTGCTGGAATTTTGTATGGTAGTTCATAACAAACACCTTTAAGTGCGCAAAGTATTGATTTCATATAATAATCCCTGGGGCGTCTCCTCTATGCAGAGGTTGCCCTCATTCGCCCAGTCGCTGCGTCCTCCAGCCGCCACCAAGGCCACGGAGGAGTGCAGTTTGCGGGGGGCGGGGATCAGCACACCGACCGTAAGGCGACTACTTGACCTTCTGGGACGCTACCTTTCTTTAGGATAGCCCCTCAATTGACTTATCAGGGACCTAACGAGGCTGAGTGCATCCCATACCAGACCTCCCAGTGGGGAAAAAATTCAATGTACCAAGGATGGAACCCGTGTCCTCCATGGCAGAGGGAGGTGCGCTACCAACTGCGCTAAGGAGACGGTAATTGATTTCATACCTAGAAAATATGAAATTAACATTTCATTCACAGGGCACCTTAAAGAGCCAAAGCAATCAGAAGAAACTGCAAGTTCTTTAATTTTGAGAGTTATCTTGCAATTATTCTAAGGCAATCTCGAAGTGGTCTGTTTCAGTAGTTTCACAACTGCAAGATTCCAGATACGAGCAGTGTTTTGCTAGAGAGGGTGTTTTTGCACTCCGTGGTTTGCCGTGTTAGCACAGTTAATACCAGCTTCCGCTGTGTGAAAGATTTTACATCCTACAACTTTGTTTAACATTTTAGATTATCAGCATTTTCAAGGAAGGCTGAGGCAGGAGCGGAGTCTTTGCCGTTATGTGCGTAGTTTTTGCAGAGACAGCAAATCCGCAACAGCAGCGCATCTCTAACTATAGTTGTGGCGGTGAATACATTAGAGATAGTAGAAAATATTAGAGACTTTGTTCAACGACTCAGTGGTTAAATGCCAGAAAGTTTCTCCTCTGCATGAACATAGGAATTTTCCATTACTTGCATCTAGTGTATATCCAATAACGGGCAGCATGGAGGAAATGTTACTCTCATTATTTCACATATATTTTTCGCACTACATTTATTTTTAAACTTTTCAGCTCCTTATTGACAGTAACGTCTTTATTTGAAAGAACGATAACAGAAACAAGAACAAAAAAGAAAGAAGATGATGTTACTAATGATTTTAGCTTATGTTAGACTTATTTTTATGGTCCTCTAAATAGAAAAGACTTTCATCAGGTTATGATTCTATGTACCACACATCGTGTGTGAAATATACTTACTCAAACTTTAATTGTCATAAAATACAAGTAGAACTTGCAGCTCTGTTCATTTTGTTGCGGTAAATAAGGAGATCCCTCTCTATCTCTTTCTCTCTCTCTCTCTGCCGATCCTTCACTCTGTGTCTCTCGCTCTTTCACTGTTTCTCCAACCACTCCCTCTCATTCTCATTACCTTTTCCCTCCACCTCCTCGTTCCCCTCAAAACACTACCTCTTTCTGCAGCTCTCTCCCATTTTGCACTACCCCCAACATTGCCCCACCCCTCTCTCTCTCTCACTCTCTCTCTCTCTCCTCTACAACTTACATTCATGTAGTGCGTTGAAAACCGTTAACAACTACTTCTTCCGGGGTGTTAATATCATTTAAACGAAGTACAACGTTTAATAGTGCACAAGCATTTGCTTGTTCCTCATTGCAATGAACTGGGAGCTATACTTATTGTTGGGATAACCGATTTACGTACATCTTAATAGTAAACTATTGTGCAACTTCTTAAATATAGCTATAACCAATGGAACATTTTTAAACAGCGAAACGTTTTAGAAACATTTCGTTTTAAAACTTCTCTACTACAGTTACAATCATAGTTATAGGAAGATATTTTACTTTCCGCCCTATTTGAGCACTCACTTTTGGTGAATGTACGGTGCGGACCATTTCAGGCGTCACGGTGTTCTAGCGGGCGTACGTCATGCGCTTACTGGGGATAACCAGCTGCCCCCTAACGGGAAGAATATCAATCACCACGCACGCCGTACCAGCAGGCCATTTGCTGTCATTCTAAAGTCTTGTTGAAAACAGGTGTATTACAGTAAGTCACTTATTTATAATGGTGCATCGAGCAACGAATAATTTGATTATTATCCGTTGGGAGTTTAAAACAGAAGGTGTGTGTGTGTGTGTGTGTGTGTGTGTGTGTGTGTGTGTGTGTGTGTGTGTGTGTGTGTGTGTGTGTGTGTGTGTGTGTGTGAACAATCCTCATATTGTTCAGGAGCTTGAAAATTAAATTAGGTGTACGTTCAGTGAAATTATACAGAGAGGGAAAGAAAGAAGGCGATACAGTTGTAGAACTGCTTAGGATTGTTTTGGGACTAATTTGATATTTGCATACAGAAATATGTACAGAAAACAAATTTACTAATATGTACTGTTTGGGATCACCTCTCAGTTTCTATTCTTCTTACGGAGGTGTTAAAAGCCGTGAAGCATAAGTACTGACCAATGAACTGTTGAACGGTTGCGATATGGCGCTAGAGGCGCGGTTCTGCAATGAGAACAAGGAAACGTGGGGGAGGGTGGATACACCTGACCTGCTAGTTCAACCACGTTTTAATTTTCTTTAGTTTCATCTCCAAATTCTTAATGTCTGTTATGGAGAAGTTTGCAAGTATTGCTTGAAATAAGCATCATACATAGACTTAAATTATTCTATGTTATAGGAAAAACTAACTTTGTTCTTAGAATCAGAAAAAAACGTGTAAATCTTTACAGTAAACATAGCGTGTATCAAGGACCGGTGCTATTGAAGAGGGATAAAGAGAGGGGTAACGATTTACTATGGGACAAGAAAATATCAATACTTCCCTTTCAGGCCGAGGGGTCATTGGTTATAACTATGTCCAGCCAGTAGCATGAAGGTGCTTTCATTGCAGGGGGCAAAGAAAGAGGGAAGAGGGGAAGTTACGAAGGCCTCGTTAATCACGATACCCTTGCATTCTACTGAATTTGTTTTCTCTACATAGGCAACTTTGAGCATATGCTTTCACAGATGGTAGTGTCAAAACCACGTTTTCCTATTAGCTGCTACTGGGGTATAAGTTATATGCGACTGTGGACCTAATCTTCACCATTCACCGCACATAGATTTGATTATCGTGCAAGAGCTCGCTCGCACCTTCACACAAAACGTGGCCGCACTGCCCGCTACAATATCGGCAGGTTTAAATTGGTCCACAGTGAAGGCGACGTGCCATTAGCCTGTTTTCCTGGTGAGTGAAGTGAGTTATATACAACAATGGTCTGGCCGTCCTTGCCTGAAAAAGTAAACAGACACAGACACAGACACAGACACAGCAACACACACACACACCCACACACACCTACACACACCCACACACCCATACACCTACACACCCACACACACCTACACACACCCCCACACCCCCACACACACCCACCCACCCACACCCACACACACCTACACACACACCTACACACCCACACACACCCACACACACCTACACACACACACCCACACACCCCCACACACCCCCACACACACCTACACACACACACCCACACACACCGACACACACACCCACACACCTACACACCCCCACACACCCCCACACACACCCACCCCCCCACACACACCCACACACACCCACATACACACACCCACACACACCGACACACACACCTACACACACCCACACACACCCACACACCTACACACCCCCACACACCGACACACACACCCCCACACACCCCCACACACACCTACACACACACCCACACACACCGACACACACACCTACACGCACCCACACACACCCACACACCTACACACCCCCACACACCCCCACACACACCCACACACCCCCCACACACACCCACACACACCCACCCACACCCACATCCCACCCCCACCCCACCCCCACCCCACCCCCACCCACACCCACACCCACACACACAACCAATATACCTATTTACAAACGTTTCAGAAATGCTATCTTGGGCGGAACCCGCATGTGGTATTCGTGGTCGAAGTGGCGTCTGGGCGGTTTTTCTCAGGTTTCCCCCGCCATTCATTCCACCAATTGCTCCATTATCACCCTTCCAATCATCCAATTCGCCTGCATTTCACATCATCCCCTTCTTCACTATTAAACTTGGTGCTTTGCTGAGCACCTGCTTCCAGATCTTCACTCTGTCTGGTCCAGAGGTCCTTCTGCTCCCCGACAAGCGTCTGACCCTAGGCACTGGCTGGTAAGTCCTACATAAGGGGAGGGTAATCAGGGAAAGAAGAAGAAGAAGATGATGCTAATGAAGAAGAAGAAGAAGCAGAATTGACATGTCGCGTAATTATGTAATCTTACCAGGCTATTTCAGTGTGCCTGTTATATATTAGGCAATTTTTAGGTAGTTAATAAGATTTAAGTTATTCGTTAGTCTATAGTAAAGCCGTAAAAGGCAGACATTTTATGAATTTTGTGTATAATTTGCAAAAGTGCATAGTGTAGAGGTTAGCTAAGAACAATAAATTTCTAAATGTTGTGAACAATGCGAAGGCGAAAGGAAAGTTTTCATATTAAGATACAACCAAGAAAACTTAAAATTCTCAAGAACTGCTACCGAGGCTAACAAGAAAGCAACAGAGGGTCACACATATGCTGCTGGGAAGTTTTAACTTGATTGGATTTGCAAAACCATGCTGTTGGACTTAAAAATTCATTTCTCTCAGTTCTTTTTTTCAGCATTTTTCACCTTCAAAATGCTCCTTGGACCTAGTTTATAACCTAATACTCATATTAGCTTGAAATTTTCAGTAGACCTTCAGAGATTAAGTTACCAAATTTTTTCTTGCGCTAGTTAAAACATATTAAATAATTGAGCTGAAATTAAATATTTTTCATAACTCATACTGAAAAAATTCAAAATATTGATACATTTTATACAAAAGATATTTTTCTCTTAAACTAATTAAATGAAAGCAATTTTAGTATGACGATTTCTTTATATTTTTATACTGATCTCAAATTAAAAATTTAGGAGAGATACAATAAACTGTAGGGTCCAAGGGTCACTTCATATGAGCATATCAAAAAGTGATTAATTACTAATAGATATATTAATATATAAAAGTGGTTTGACATATGACATTGACATTTTGTGTATACTATTTAATTTATCTTCTGAGTGTGTGAAAAAAAAATTCAAAGCAGTCAGAATGAAATTGTGGATTTTTTATTTTTCACTAATACATTGCCTTAAACCATTTCATCTTGGTGCAGTAGCCTCAGACACAAAATCTTTGACTAATGGTCCAAGAACCTATAGCTTTTGAACAATATTCAAGAAAATTATTGAACACCAGTTGATATTATAAGACAAATCTAATGCAAAATCAACATTGGAGATTTTTTGACACTGGATTACCCTCTCTAAATATAAATATCTTCTTCTGCTTCTTCTCCTTTTCGTGCAGTAGGAGAGTCTCCTGTCCCGTCAACTCGCCATCTTGCTCTTGGATGACCAACATCCCTTTTTCTTGTAGTTTGTAAATCAGACATTGCTTTGGGAGTCTTTCCTTATTCTACTCAGATGGTTTCACTAAAAAGTCCATGTTATTTTATCTTCTCTATAACTGGGAGTAAACTTATAATCGCTCCACCCTTAGATCCACACTTGATGTAAACACAAGCTGTCAACAACTAACCGCGCTACGTGCAAAATCGAGGTACACCATAAAAAATAGTACCTTAAATATCGGTGATTATCTGTGAGTTTTCAAGATGTATGATAACCCTAGTAATGACTACTTAAATGTAACGTGAACAGGAGTGCTATTCCTAATACTCCCAAGTAAATATCATTCAGTTGCAACATAAACATGAGGCAGGAGTCCGCGTGGTGGTTGTTCATTAGTCGCAGGTGATATGAACATCAGGTTATTGCGGAAGGATACAAGGTGCGGATGTAAGGCTGGATGGAGTATAGTTCATTCATTATATACTCGTATGTATATTTATCCGATTTTGTGCATCCGTTTACCCATCTAAGAAATGTCATCTTTACTTTTTGTTTTGTTTTTACACCATGTTTCTTTAGGGTCCATGTTTTGCATGCGTACAGCAAAGTTGGTGCAGCCAACTTAAGCGACCATTATAGAAGTTGAGCGAATTTTGCCAAAAGTAGGATGAAATCTGCCACCACGTTGAGGATAAGCACATTCCGGTTCACCCTATGCATGTGCTGCACCAAGGGATATGAAAAGAGGAGGAGTGGCTGCACGGTAGAAAATTCCCCCGCCATTTGCTTCAGCGAGCAACTACGGAAACTTGAAAACCCACGAGTGTTCTAAATTAATGAGAATTAAACTTGGACCTCCTAGAAGCATTTCAAGGTTTAAAGTTTCCTCCAAACCGCTTATATTGAGCGGTCGGTACAGCAGTGCAGCCCTCGTCTCTTTTAACAAACGTCCTTTTCTTCCTATTTGCCATATACCTCTGTCTTCTATTTATTTATTGTACTAAAACTTAATTAGAAAGGTTTCCAGTGGGAAGCAGACGCCTAATGACATTACTCGAGTTCCATACATAGCACTCTACATCCTAGAGACCTTTCTCTAAAACATGCAAAGGAAATAAGAGATGCGAGGCGAAAGTAACGCAATCAAGCCTCTCCAATTTTTGCAACAATTACTTAAGTTCACTTCGAACTTCAGTTTCAAATGAACATGCACGTGTATGGGGGTCTTTGTAGATAATGAACCAAGAGACTGCTGTATGGTAACTCTTATTACACTGTAATTGCGTTAAAACCGACAAGGAATCCATTACACAGACATATTTTACAAGCTTTATGTAAGCGGTTTGTAAGGAGATAAACAAAATTAGAAACATAAATTCCTAAAATAATTTGGTATAGACATATTCCGCTTTGGCTCAAATAAGTGACTGAAAAACATAGAATTCCAAGGCGTCGTGTCACTAATATGCCACGTTGAGAATCAAACAAATGTATTTCAATCATTCCTTTGGCAAAGTGTTGAAAATCTTCAGACTAGTACACAATCGGTGAAAGAAAGCAGCGACAAAAAAAAAGATACTTTATTATCAGATATGCAAAGCTTGTATGTTAAGGAATCATATATATTATAAACTCAGCCATTTATTGAAAACATAAAAGCCTTTGCTCAAAAATACTTGAGTGTCCAAACATAAACTTAGCAGCAGAAATTCTAAAAGAAATTACTATCTTAGCTTTCGGAAAACTGGATAAGCAGATACAACCTAAATTATTCAAATGATTTTCATTTCGTCGCCTCTTGTCAACATAAAAGGGCTGCTGACTTTAGTTGTATCACAAATTAATTAAGTAAAGCATAACAAAGCAGCTTGATTGCCCTTTCTTAGGAATTACGCTGCTTGGCTTGGTAAACTGAAGGATATCAGTGATATAGGTACCAGTGTGCACTGTCTGACAATAGATGCGTATAATGCCTTATATGGCCGAAGTTATACAGTTGTACCCTGTGCATAATTAACTGTAAAGTGTGTTTACTCTGTTGAATTTCACACTCAAACTAGCAAGTAGTAATGTGAAATAAATTTGCACTATAGAATTAGGTTAAAACCGAAAACCAATGGATGGTAATAACAGACAAATTTACACTATACAATTAGCTCAAAATACGCAACCAACAGATGGAAATGACAGACAATCTGGAGTCTAGATTTGGTCAACACGAGCAACTAGCAGGTGGTAATGACCAACAATCTGGAGCCTAGATTAGTTCCAAACAGGCATTTTGAGGTGGTGGTGGTGGTGGTGGTGGTGGTGGTGATGGTGGTGGCGGCGGTGGTGGTGGCGGATGCGATGGTGGTGGCGGTGGCGGCAGCGGCGGCGGCGGTGGTGGTGGTGGTGGTAGTGGTGGCGGCGGCGGTGGCGGTGGCGGTGGCGGCAGCGGCGACGGCGGTGGCGGTGGCGGTGGCGGTGGCGGTTGCGGTTGCGGTTGCGGTTGCGGTGGCGGCGGCGGCGGCGGTGGTGGTGGTGGTGGCGGTGGTGGTTGTGGTGGTGGTGGTGGTTGTGGTGGTGGTGGTTGTGGTGGTGTTGGTGGTGGTGGTGTTGTTGTTGGTGGTGATGGTGGTGGTGGTGGTGGTGATGGTGGTGGTGGTGGTGTTGGTGGTGATGGTGGTGGTGGTGGAGGTGGTGGTGGTGGTGGTGACGGCTGTGGTGGTGGTGGTGGTGGTGACGGCTGTGGTGGTGGTGGTGGTGGTGGTCGTGGTCGTGGTGGTGGTGGTGGTGGTCGTGGTGGTGGAAGTATGAAAGCTATTCAGGTGAGAATTCTGAAGACAAATGATTGTGACTATTATATGGCATACCAGAAAAGGAATACCCATGTAGTAAATTCCTGGAAGTGGAGAACAACCCCAATGAAAACTACTAGAAAGCGTGAACCTCAAAACATATTGCGTTCATCTTCCTGGGGTTAAAGACGATGCATGAAATACAAATTATATATGTAATACTTTGGAAACTTTTCATAAAAATTAACACCGTACGAAATATTGTTCAGTATACAATCAAATATGTATCAAACATACAAGACAAATTCCAGAGATACGGAGACGCTAAACCAACAGACGTAATAGAGACAAAAGCGTGAAGAAAGACGAAGATTGGCGCAATAGAGTTATCATGCTTGTGACATATGCTTGTGTCTTCAGCATTGCAGAATGAGCTCTCAATTGTGAGTCCATGGATGGCCAGGATGATGCATGGAAGTTTTAAGATTCTCAAAGTCAGTGTTTAATTATATAATTTCAACCTTTATTATATCTATTGTATTGCTGATGTGCACTCTCTTAAAGACTAGTGTTAAGTGATTCATGCAATACTCACGGTATTATTTTACATACATTTAAAGCCTTTAAAATAATTTTCTAACACACCAATCTCTGAGATCACCACGACAAAACTAGCATGTTTTAAAGGCGGGACTATTGCTGAGTTAATACAATCTCAAAATTATCAGCCTGTGTTTACAGCACTGCTTGTAGCAGAACAGAATAATAAATATAAAACATTTTTTCTTCATAAGAACAGCGGACGTTACGGCTTGTCAGGGATGAGCCGTATGTGCACCATTACACTGTGAACACCGTGCGCAGAACTTCTCTGTCGTCCAGAAGATATGAGGCAGAGATTAACGCTATAAACTGCTGGATTCTAATAAACAAAGGTACCAAGGAGAATCGAATTAAAGGATTAAATTCTGCTCCTACACGCACTTAACTGTATCTATCTCTCTGGACACCTGTTTGCTTATATTATGTGAAACTAGGCAAGGACTCCGAGTCAAAGAGTGTCTTCTAGATGCTATACTACACTGAGAAATATTACTCTACCTAGAACGCTTTTACTGCTTGCTTTTACAACATGCTCTTGAGGGACTGAAGAAGTAACGATGCTGGAGATACTACATGATGACCTCGTCTGCGGAGAGGCCTGGGAGGAACTCCACATAGTTTTAGGAGATACATTTTGGTCCCTGAGCAGCTTTATGGCGTCGGCAAAGTCGCTAATTTTAAACAGTGCAGGCTCCAAAGGACACTGTGTGCGAGGAAACGTAGCTTCCGCCTTCCGGGTTAACACGGTGTACAAACAAGCATTTCTAAATGTTGTTTCAGTGTATAGGATAACAAACCATATCTCGTTGTTTGGGACTGTATGTAAATTGGCGAGGGCCCACACCATAAAGCTACAAATAACACATTACCAAATTTTACAAAACGTTGCCTCGTATTACTGACACACAAATGCTTCAAATACTAAAGCAATATGATTGAAGGCTTTGACGCCCAGGGTTATTAAAACCATGTGTGCTTATAGAAACTGGTCTAACAATAAAGTGATTAAAATACCACACTTCTGAGAATGACATTTACATTCGGGGACAATAAGTCAAGCTTTAGACATTTTAATCCTTTTAATTACTTTAGTGTTAGACCAGGGCCTACAAACCCGGAAAACATGCTATACTTCACTAACGATGGTTCAGAAACCTATAGAGGTCACTCTTTAAGCTGTACAAGAATGTGACACCAAAGGACGGTCACACCGAATACCAGGCCGGCTAGCAAAGAAAGGTGCTCAAGGTCAGCTGCCTCGCGCGATAACAATGGGCACGGTGCATAACAAATGATTGTTGTAACCTTCGAGGGAAATCCGACGGCCGGCTGTTTGGGATAGTCGAGAAAGGTCCATGTTACACCATCCTCGCTATATAGGGAGGCGAGAGAACAGCAGAGGAGGGAGTTACAGACATGAGTCCGTCAGTGGTTCAGTGAGTGCAAGACAGGTGTGTGTGTGCCTGCGTGTGTGTGTGCGTGTGTGTGTGTGTGCGTGTGTGTGTGTGTGTTACTGTCGTGGAAGGTACGTCGCGTCGAATGATGGTATCGCGTAGTGTATGAGAGAACAAGAATGTGAAGAAAGACTGAGAGAACTGACATAAGGCTACGAGAAGAAAGCAGTTCGGAGGTGCAATATCACGAATGACTGGACTGTGTTACATGAGTAGAAGAGAACTGTGTTTCTGTGCAAAAGTTTGGAAGGAAAAAGCGATAGAAATGTAAGTGGACGGATTTGGTCTTTTGGTCACGCTGGTGTCACAAGTGAGATTTGCCGAATTGTCGTTTTGGTTATAATAAGTACTATGCGCCTTTAATGCTTTAATTTTATATTTTGTCAAAGCTTACGTTTCTAAATAACGTACAGCACTTGAGATTTCAACTTTCGTTATTGTACAGCTATCCATTTTGACAACCCTAGGAAACCATTAGTGAAAACAGGCATTGCAGTATACAGCAATTCATGTAAACAAATCGTCAGTATAAAGCTCAAACTTCCAATAATTAGGGATTAATGTAACACTAATGCAGAATACACCGATATGTGTGAACCTTTATGCGTTTTGGACTTATATACAGGCAGTTAGGGGTAGCAGAAGTTGGAAGTGGTAATTGAGCACAGGGTAATGAAGAACCTCATATCAGTATCTGCTTTATATGAGGATTTGTAATTTTAGTATGTTTCCAGGTTGGTTTGTGCCTCGATATAGGCCTGACGCAGAGTGGCAAAAGGAATGCTGTAACGCGGTAATGAAATGCTGCTTTGGAACTGAGTTTGAATGCTTTCTTTAAGACAAATCATCCAATATTACCTAGGCCAGCAGGTCACGCATTGAGTTGGGAAGCAAAACGTGAAGCAGGCATTGTGCCTTTCTTACGATCATGTAGAAAAACAAAGTTAGGTGATTGGTTTGTGAGAAAACTATTAGATGTAAAGAAGAGAATTATCCACGCACGTGGATGCATAATAAAGTACCAATTAACACATTTTCTGCTCTGTATACCGAACAACCTGCATTTATATCCTTGTCGATTAACAAATATTTGTTATAAACCACTAATATGACTTTTCATTGTCAACTCTGTAGTGTATATTATTTTGACCGTAAAAATATAGTCCCAAGGAATTCAGCATAACCAGCTCGGATCTCTACGCTTTATTATGATGTATAGCTGAACCCAATCACAGGAATCCAAAATGTTCGTAATTAATTACGGTATACGTAGTAATAATAATAATAATAATAATAATAATAATAATAATAATAATAATAATAATAATAATAACAATAGTAATACTAATACTAATAATAATAATGATGATAATGATAATGATAATGATAATGATAATAATAATAATAATAATAATAATAATAATAATAATAATAATAATAATAATAATAATAATAATAATAATAATAATAATAATAGCAATAACAACAATAATAGTAGTAGTAATAATAATAATAATAATAATAATAATAATAATAATAATAATAATAATAATAATAATAATAATAATGATAATGATAATGATAATGATAATGATAATGATAATGATAATGATAATGATAATGATAATGATAATGATAATGATAATGATAATGATAATGATAATGATAATGATAATGATAATGATAATGATAATGATAATGATAATGATAATGATAATGATAATGATAATGATAATAATAATAATGATAATGATAATAATGATAATAATAATAATGATAATAATGATAATAATAATGATGATGATAATGATAATAATAATAATAATAATAATAATAATAATAATAATAATAATAATAATAATAATAATAATAATAATAATAATAATAATAATAATAATAATAATAATAATAATAATAATAATAATAATAATAATAATAATAATAATAATAATAATAATAATAATAATAATAATAATAATAATAATAATAATAATAATAATAATAATAATAATAATAATAATAATAATAATGATAGTAATGATAATAATGATAGTAATGATAGTAATGATAGTAATGATAGTAATGATAATAATGATAATAATGATGATGATGATGATAATAATAATAATAATAACAATAACAATAATACAAATATATAGCTTCTCTCTTTCTATCCAGGAGAATATTCTTATGGGTAAACTGTCTACGGTAGCTCTGGATTCCGAAGTTCATGTTCTAAGAAACATTGAGCCTTATGTGTCGCAATAAACAGCACAATTTAAATCTATTACCAAACATAATTAACACTGAACGAAAATCCAGTCTGAAATGTAGACATGCAAATCAAATTATTGGAAATCGTTGCATTTGGGTTTTAGGTTTATGTAACGTTAGTAATATTTGCAATCACATGGTTATTGTTTCTATTATTGAACTGCGTAGGTGTTTCAAAGTTTTCATTATTGGTCTTGATGAGCAACAGTGAAATGTCAAGGTAGTTATAAAGTATCCCCCCCCCCACCCCACCTCCCATCGTATTTGAATTCTTAGGTTGCTGTTAGCTTCTGTAACAAGGTTTTATGCCTCTAATTTTGTTTGAATCAACAACGGTGATTTTAAAATTTGCTTTTAACACAGATTAAGAGGTCTTCAATTGCAACAGAGCTATTTTTGTTCAGAAGTGCAATCTTGTTACAAAAATATTTTAATACAAGATTTTTCCAGAGTGGCAATATTCCACGGCTGAATGTGACCAGTTTAAGAAACTGAGACAGTGTTACCTAGCTGGTTATGCTGTTTATTCCTTTTCAGGTTTGTCAGAGAGGCTAATCAGCCACTTGGGTATTGTCGGCATTTCCATCTCACACACCCAAGATCTTAGATGTGCTAAGCCACCAAGTTTGAGCTCAAAGGACATTACCCCTCCTCCTCTAGGTAATGGCTTGGACCTGGAGCTAAGTGGTGCCACAATATCTATTATCCTATCTCGAGCTCAGATGGCTACTCCTGGCTGTTGAATATATGCATAAGTTGCCGGATTCAATATCGTTTTGAAAGTTATCATTTAATACAAAAATTAATAAATATCCCGATACATACCAGAAGCTCTACCTCTAAATTCCTGAGTAAAAAGGTAGAATACCCCTTAATAAGGAAGTATTTAACAGAGAATATGAACACATTATCAACGCGGCATTACTTAGTGGTTTTAGTACAGGATTTATACATAAAAATAGAGAAATTTGGGTATAAAAAGGCAGTAAATGAAGCTTCCACTCTCAGAAAAATAAAAGGTGGCCGTAACTTTAAAAATTTAGTTATCACCCTTGTGCTAATAAAAATTTAAAATCAATTTTAAAAGCATGGCAGAATTTTGGCTCCTGAAAATAAATATAATATAAACATTTGCTTAATATTTCTAAAAGGGACAAAATTTCAAATAACAAGAACTGCGATGAGGTTTACATTGGAAAAACAAAACGGCATCTCGAAACCAGAATAAAAAACATTTCAGACACATCAAATACAAACAGAGAAATCAGATGCGGCAGCTCACTTTTGGTCATTTAATTATGAAATAAATCCAGAGGTTAAATTATTAAAGCTATTAAATGGACCCATTGACTTGATGGTTTGGGAAAAAATATTTATTTTGAAAAATAGGGACCATGTGATGAATTTTAATTCTGTTACTAAATTCGCTATGAGATCGGTGGTGGGTAGTGACGTCATCACAAATGAAGTCAGTGCGAGTGACATCAGCGCTAGCATCTATCGGTTCATAGGAAGGTTGGCCAAGGACAGTTTACCTTGAAAATGGCACAGACAAATTGCTGAAACGAAATTTTATTGAAGTGAAGTTATTAGTCTCTATATACTTTGTGATTTGGTGGATTATATTACTTCGCTGTTAATAGCTTCAGATGTCTTCCTGGAGAAACCTACAGTATCAACAAAGTGAGAAAACTCATGTTGGGGAGTTGGAGTTTATTCATTTAATGAATAGGTTTCATATAGCAATTGGGCTATATTTAAACAGAAAATTTGGTTTAACTAAAGTAACTGTAATACTCAAACATACGAAAGTACATAAATGAAGCATGATGATCTGCCTTACCTTCTCTAGCGAAGGAGGGCATGCAAACTGATAGCTAGGACATTGATCTCCTGGTTTGTTTTGTGTTGCTACTTCCTACGTGAAATTTGAATTAAAAGTGACTCAATTAGTTTACGGAAAGCTTTCCATCCATAGTAATAAAATATACATAGATTATTAAGCCATGTATTGCAGGAAATAGTGCGGGGATGAAAAAGCGAACCTCCGGAAAGAGTGACCAGTATATAGTTTTTCGATATTGCGGCGTTCATTTATCACCCTTTCTAACAGGACAAGTTCAACGTCCGACATTTCTTACCTCTACCGTTCATACGATACCCTTCCCTCCTTAATCTTCCTTTTGTAGAGCGGTTATGCTTCTCAGATAGAACACATAATATATTAGTTTGGATTACCTAACAGTAATTAATCCAACAATTTCCCCTTCCATAGAATTTTGCAAGGTTGAGACATGTTTTAGGTTTGGTGATGCTTATTTTTCTTCCTTACGCTTTTGATTTAAAGCAGTAAAGTGAAAATCGTTTGTGCATGATGTATTTGTATGTAGCTAGACAGCTGGAATAATTTGGTCATACCGGAAGCGTGGGAAAACAAGCTCTCTCTCTCTCTCTCTCTCTCTCTCTCTCTCTCTCTCTCTCTCTCTCTCTCTAGCCGTGTTCAACGACCGTTCTTTGTACCTACCTAGACATCACAGGAGATGGATACTAATGATAAATGCAATTAAGTGATATTTGTGAAGGGAGTTTTGGAAAGCAAGCGTTCCAACCCTATATTACGTCAATATTTGCTTCATTTGCGAACTTGGCCTGGGACTGCAAAATGACCTAAAAATTGTCAAATTTCCAATCTTTAGGTTTACGTATATAATTGTTATGCAAACCTTCAGTCAAGGGTTGAGAGTGAAATTCTTTAGGTTCTGCCATTTTTAAAGCTATAGCACAAATTATAAATGCCGTGTGCATTACATTTAAATGTTCCATTTCTGCTTACATTTTCAACAATATTTGAACAAAATATGCTCCATAAAGGGCTCAAAAAGAACCAAATTCAGCGGAAGGATGTGATTAAGCTATGAATCTGAGGAGAGAGACTACTATACAAAAGAGGGAAGGCGTGGAAAACGGATAAAGTGACTCTGATTATGATGCATGTGTGTAGAAAAATTGTTTTTTCTCAACTACGTTTTTTAATATATCATCTGGTCCATGCGCATTAAATTATGTGCTATACTTCTAGAATTTCTTCGGCATGTGTTCCAGTTATGTGAGTTCAACTTCAGTCTTTGGTTTCAAAATCTGAACTTTAGTTTAGCTTCAAAGAAGTTAAATACCCAGAAAAAGTATTAAAAATATTTTCAGTGTCCATCAAAGCAAATAAATTAATTACTTTTGAATTATTTATGTTTTCTTCCAGCCAGAGATTGGTGGTATTTTTTGGGCAATTAGAATTTATAAAATAACAAAGCTATTATGGTAGTTTAGTTTCTGGTGCGCACGGAGTGTTTTGAATATTAATACATTTTTGCATTGTGAATAAACTGAATTATTAATTCCCTCAAAGCTATAAAGCAATTATTCTGCTGGAACTCTGTGTGGTAGTTTATAAAACAAATACCCTTAAGCATGGAAAGTATTGATTTCATACCTACAAAGATATAGAGGATTCAAATTCCAGTCCCAGGGTCCCATAAGGGTTGTATGTTTTCATGTTGGTTAGTACCTCTAAGTAGGTATGGCGAACCGGTGTGGTGTTCCAGAACCGAATGTCAGCTTTTTGCAAGGCCAATGACTTCTCAATATTTAGGCTAGTAGGTCACGCATTGAGGTTGAAGCAAAACAAATAATCTATACTACAGGCGTTCATTTCGCGGCGTAGTTAGGACTATACAAAGTGTCTGGTGGTAAACTTCGCGATTGGTTTTGGAAAAAACACCGAAGTAGATGAATACCATGGTACCAGTGATCAAAATATCTACACTTTTACCTCTTACCGCAAGTATAGTGGTATCTTTTACTCCGCCACCCAGTACTGAATATGGCCCATCATAATCAGAAATAATATACAAAGAGAAATCAACGAAGTTATTATAAACAAGTGTAATAAAACGTCCCAAAGGTTTTTAAAAATGACCTGTATTTAAGATTAAACGCTTCAAATACAGTTTTGGAATTATATAATCTGTTTATTATTAAACATGTCTTAAATTCCAGATCCAGATCGAGCTGCTTTAATATATCCATGTCGATTTCCATTAACTTCGATAGGCGGGATTTTGTGAAGTGAATGAATGAAATCTGTTTTACAATGGAGAGACACTATCGCTCCAAACAAGGAGCACCGTTGGACTACACACCGAGGAAGGAGAGACCGAGGACGAACCTGGACGGATTGGAAGCAACGCAAAGGACAAGTGCCGTAACAAGTCAAGTTAAGAAGAAAAAGAAGAGCATTGTTATTGAAGATTAAACAATTCCTTCAATGAACGGGAGGTTGACTACACAGAAATCACACGCTGTAGCTGGCTCTGAAATTTGCACCCGGCCAGAGGTCAACAAGAGCAGGTTCCAGGTGCACAAGACAATACAGAGAACTCCTCCCGATGACGTCATGTGTATATAGTGCGCTTTGACGTTACGCTGATATATTGGTTACGAAGGAATTGTTTTATCCTTACTTATTATATCACTAAGAATGTTATAACAATGCCTAAAATAGAGCAGAGACAGAAAATATAACTGTGCACCTCAAACTTCCTAGTCTAGAGTTTTGGACAGCACTATGTGATAATCACTGGCAACAAAGAAATGCTTGATTTGCTTTTAAGTGCATTCTCTCATAGCATCGAGAGCCCATACATGAATCCAAGGTAAGATAAACAAGTGGTTTTCACTTTCTCTACTACTTATAGCAAGTAGGGAAAGTATTGTATTCTAACCAAAATTCGATGTCGAGATTTCACCGGAAATATGTTTTGAGGCCCCTTAATCCAAAACAAAACATTTTTAGGAAATGGTCCGCGTGTGTATGTGTGTCCCTGTATCTGTGAGTGTCTCTGTATCTGTGAACAGCATAACTCAATAACGAAAAATCGGTTTAAAAGCAACGTTCGTATTTAACGGATGGGACACGAAGATTTTGAAGAAAATTCCTCCAATCTGAACTACCCTTTATGTTTAAAAGTTTTTGAAAATGCTGATTTTCTCAAAAATAGCTCGAACAATTTTGAATAAATGCAACATAATTAAAATATTTTATGGCAAATGAAATGTATATATCCAGTTTCTGGCTATAGCCCGTGTAGCCGTTTTTACCCTTGATGACTTTTGTATAACTGATAAACCGTAAGAAACACACAAAATGTTATTATACAAAAGTGTTGATGTCATTAAAACACATAATTTATGTAAAATGAAGTTTTTGTGAAGTGAATAATTTCGGAGACATTCTTTGTTATTTATCAGAATTTTGAAATAATTATAGACGTTCTCATATGGCAAATCGTCATTCATTTTTCTATCTCTTGGTGATGCAAAAAGAAAGAAATATCAAAGTCATCATATAGCGGCCACTTAAAGCGCTTAACTATCGCTTAAAGCCCACAGTATTCCCCTTGCACCTATAAGAAAATTAGCAATTAAATAATTTCTACAGATGTTTGTCTCAATTAACATGA
This sequence comes from Tenodera sinensis, assembly GCA_030765045.1. NCBI lineage: Eukaryota > Metazoa > Arthropoda > Insecta > Mantodea > Mantidae > Tenodera > Tenodera sinensis. Next base: position 29,324,565 of record CM060962.1, on the reverse strand, counting down.
AGTGGATAGAGGAATAAATGTTTGTAAGAATAGTTTGGGCAAGAGTAGAGAAACTCATGTGACTGCAACACATCAGATTTTTATATCGATGTATCACACATATGGCTACATTCGGAGTGAGTACAAATTTGTTGCAATCAGTTTTTCACCATCCCAGATAGTGGTGTATCGATTACCATATGTTTGCCCATATTTATCACACTGATCATAGGTGAATATTCAATTATTCTTTACTAAAGAAATTACAGAAACCGTCTTCACAGATACGATTGCTGTTGCATTCTGCAAGATATTCAGGCCAACTCTTTCCAGGTTTCCTACTGATTATGTGTAAATTATTTATACATCACATTTGCTTTGTATTGAGGTTGTTTATGAGAGCAGCGTGATCCGAATAATAACCATTGGATGTGTTGTACTTTCCAAACGTCACTAGCAGCTTTTCAAAATAGAGAACTTGTTATTAGCACAAATGATTTCAATAACTGTAAATACATAGTCACATGGCTAAGCAAGTATTATTGGTATTGTGTTAGTAATCCAGGTTGTCAACTAAGCCTTTGTTATAGCATTAATTAAATCTTATTTAAGTTATACTAGGCTTGTATACCGGGTGGAAGCGAAGTCATTACATTAATTTAAACTAGTGGTAGATCTCGGTATTTGGAACACATTTTGTATCTTATGTTTTTGTCTGACCACTTCCTACTGAGATATTTTAGTTTTGTCGAACACAAACTGGCAACACTGCAGATTGTGTGGGTGGTCACTTTCCCTAGCTCAGTACATAAACAAACACCGTAACGGTGCGTCTTGAGAACAAACTCAAACCCTGCCTTGTCCTTCCGTGTTTACCGTGCGAGTGTAGGCGTTAGCTCCCTAAACATTCCACGAAGGCGAAAGCGCCCGACCTGTTTATATCCACAAACAAGGCCAATTCCCTGACCAAACTCAACGCAACGTTATCGACTTACCTCACGTCTGGAAGAACAGCTCGGAGTATTCCTTCACGTCTTTTACGTGATTAACTATTTCGAAACCCTGTGTTATATCCCATAATTACTACCGAAGCTATGTCAGAAATAAGTTACTCTACGCATCTTACAAGTAGCAAACTATTATCTTAGTACATTTTTATGCTATTATGCATCCAATTTGAGTCAAAAACGATTTATTTTTTCGGAATCTGTTGATCAAAGAGCAAAGAGTCATTGGACTTTTTTTATTGTAATGCTTCTATGAAACACATATTAGAAGTAATGTAATGACTTCCCTTCCATCCTGTATTTAATTTCTATAGTCCATCCAGCCTTAGATCCGCACCTTGTATCCCTCCGCGATAACCTGATGTTATCACCTGCGACTAACACAAAACAAACACCACGTGGACTCATACCTCGTATTTATGTTGCAACAAAACGATATTAACTCAGGAATTTTAGAAATATCGCGTTACATTTAAGTAGTCTTTACCAGGGTTATCGCACATCTTGAAAAATCATAGATAATCGTCCTTATTTAAGGTACTATATTTTGTGGTGTGCTTTGGTTTCGGCGTATTGCGAGTTCGTTGTTGATGGTTTGTGTTTACAGCAAGTGAGGTTCTAACGGTGGAGCAATTATAAGTGTGTATTCGTTTCATACTCCGGATCGTAAGCACCGCCACCAGGGTGCACAAACTTATTTAAATGTATGGAAGCCGGTACTTTTGTAGATAGTCCTAGAGTCATATCCGACAGAGGTTGAGTCGTCGCTTGCTGCCAGACGCATTTCAGTGTGCATTTCCATAATTTGCCTACCATTAATAGAGCTAGTGGGTAGCTTACGCAGCCACTCGGTAGTACTTCATTAGATTAAATGAGTATGTGCTTCCGCTCACCTGCCACGGTAAGCTCAATTAAAACCTCCAATAAACACGTGGGCCATTGCGGCTGAGTTTAACGTGGGTACTCAACTTGCCTTCAGCTCATCTCAGGTTAGAAGATTTGCCAGCAGCTGTCTGGGGCTTCTAGGTTCTGTAGATTAAGTCTGTCCTTCTGAAATGGGTGAGGGCATTAATAAAAGCACGTGTTTGGTTATCTGATGCATCTTTTTTGCAATTGCGAAATAATGAAAGCGGCCAGCCTAATTATTTCCCTTTCTTACATGTTTGTACCGAGCGCGATAGCTCAACTGCTAACGTCTGTGGCCTGCCTTCAGGTGGGCGCGGGTTCGATCCCTGTGGCCGATCTTCGGAGGCTTCTCCGGGTCGCCAGACGCATGCTGGAAGCTTTTCCAGGGAGCAAGTAAGTGGAGCTTAAGGGCCCGTCGACAGCTAGGTCATTTGGACCTGAAGTCAAATTTTAAAGGTTAGGACACTCACAAACTGGTTGTTAAGGGGAGTATGAAGGTATCTGATATCTATCTCCGCCATGATAAATTTGCGAATTTCATGTTTCTCTTTCTCTGAAAGTATTTGAACTAGAACAGAAAAATTTTGCACGAAAATAAATCTAGGCGCTGTTCTTTAAACGCTGTTTCCTCAAAACAACTTAATTGAGCACAAATGTTCATTTTTCTCCGAAAATGTAGGCCTTTGAAATTTCCAACATTAATTTTAATGGTTAAGCTACACAAGTGTTGGATTTTTCTTCTTGCTCTTGATAATTGTTTTAACTTGTCAGCACGTTTTTTCTTACAAGTAGCTGTTTAACAATGTGAAGTACACAAGACTGTAATATTTATTCAAAGTAAGTATAACTTTCCCACGGTGTACTACATTTTTATGTTGTCCTCCCCTCTTTTGTCACTTTTCTGCTGCCAGCTGCTACAGTGGGGTCTTTTCTCAGGGTACGTGTGAGTGAGTGTGACAATAGAAACACCAGTTAAGTTGATTGATAAATTTAATAGAGGCTAATAAATGAACGCTTTGAAGCAAGTTGTTGACTAGTTTAGGATGTAGAATTAACTCTCTGAACCTTGCCACGAGAAAGTTGAACTACTGAAGTATTATGTAACTTGTAACTTCCGAAGCATCAGTGCGCTATCTAAAATACCTGTTTTACGAAAACAGCAACTAGAAGTGCAAGTTGTCGTGTGTCGTTGAAATGTTAAGCTAAAAATAGTGGTCTTTAAGCGCTAGACTGCCGATAATCGATCACAGTAAAATACTTCTGTAAGACATAAAATTAAAAAGAAAGGACACAATTTTAGAAAGTTATCAACATAAGTCCAGCATACATCATGATATGACACATTGCCAAATCTTAATTTCTTATTTGCATTTGAAACACTATTTTTACTCTGTAAGTTGCTAAATTCTAAGAATTCGTTTCTCTACTAATTTTCAGAAACTGCATACGCATATGTACAACTCTTTGACTTGTGATTTCTAAATCTTAATTCTCAAGTTTCTTGATGAAGGCCATGTCCCCTGAAATGTCCAATTGCTTCTATTCTGACCTATCACTAATTACTTTTCCTGAACGCTTAACTTTCCTAGCGAATAACTTCCTATTTCCTGCTAACATTGTAAATCGTACTTCCTAACTTGTGCATTGATTTTGATATATGGAAGTTATTTTTTTGCAATTACTTGCTATCTTTGCGTCATTTTTATGTAACTATTAACCTTACCAGTCAATAACTCCGCTATTAAGTATCACATTCTTTTGCAATATGAATAAAACTCTTAGGATATTTTCTGCAGACGTCTCAATGAAATAGTCTCAAATTATGGCTTCATAGTACGTGATTTGTGTACAACACATAGGTAACAATATCTGTTTCGGCGTCCCATGATACTACTTGGGTCCTAATGTGCAGTCAATGATACCCCCGAGTGTAGTAAGTTGCCTTCACTGGCCTCATAGGTTCTATTACCACTGATAAGCGACTCAACAATGGTCACTGCTTTATCAGGTGTACGGTTTCTTAATGCTAAAGTAACCCTAAAGGGTTGGAAAACTATAAAGTTCATTATACCCATAAGTTTTGTTGGAATAACTTCAACATTTGTTTTTTCACAGTACAAAATCTGCCGCAAACGAGCTAGAAAAATTTTTGTTGTTTAACGACGCTGTCAATTGCCAAGTACACATCAGCGTCGCCGGTGTGCCGGAATTTCGTCCCGCAGGAGTTCTTTTACATGCCATTAAATCTACTGACATGGAGCTGCTAGAACTTATGCTCATGCCTAACATGTTAACGTTAAAATATTCATCCCATTTATTAGTTAATTTATGAAAAGCGCAAGTTCAAAACTTCAAAAGTCAAAATGACCAGTTTTACTTAACATCTTGTTAATATTGTTACATGTGAAACTTGGTACTGTTATGTTTTCGAACATATTAGTATTGTTATAAAAAGAATACTTATGATGATAGTTTTGTAGAAGAAATAATCCTCATAAAAGATAACACATTTGTTATAATTCAATATTTAGTAACTTATTTGCTCTGATTTCAAATCTTCTTATCACAATGTATATGTTTACATACATCAGCTCACAGTTTAAATTTCTGCTATCTAACAAAGTAACACATATAAAGTTTATAATTAAGTATACAAACGCACTAAAATAATTTGAGAAGAATTGGATTTCTAAGTTTCAGCATAATTCCATTTAAACTGAAATAATTGGAGACCGAACAACGTACTAACCTGCCCTTACTTATTTATGTGTGCAAATGTATGACCAGATGTTCTGGGAAATTCTTTATTATAACGTATGTACTTCCTGAAGTTTCACTAGAATACTTATTTCTTGGTATGAAAACTTATTTCAAATATGCCACATAGAATCATGTTCTTTCGGAACAAAGCACCATAATCAGTAATAGAATTTCATAATAAACTGCCAGCTTAAGGTCTAAAGGAAGAGAACTAAATATGGTTGTGGAAACGGGTCGTTTACGCAGGAACGGATTTTGAAATAAGTAGTTTAGACTTCAAGGCATACTAAAATATATACACAACTTTTATTTTAACAATACATAACTTTTTCCTTCGTGCTGTCGTCCGTTTTTGCCTCCTCTATAGCCTGGATTACGAGGATTTCTTCGAGATTTTTTGGAAAATGCCAAGTTTCTTATTTAATGAACCTTTTGCTTTGAGTTATACTGTGCACACGCGCGCGCGCACACACACACACACACACACACACACACACACACATACACACAAAATTATATCTTGATGTGGAATTACCCGCTCCTCCGTTCCGCTATCCTACGCGGAATGCTGCTTTCTGGTGTCTTCTGCTCCGGCTGCTCTGGCATGTGATTTTAACCTCAGGGTATGCGTAGGTGTTTGCGAATAAAACCAGAACTCTCGTTTGAATACTTATATTCTCACCAAAATAAGACTGCGTGAGATTTGCCGATCGTTATTAACAACGTTAAGTCGTGACTGTGTCTTTACTAATACCGAAGATTGTTACTATTAAATATAATGTGTCCTCACACTCGAGGATCCGGAATGCAAGTCCCGTGACTGAAGTGCTCGCTCGGAGATATGGACGACGAGTGTACTGACCCGCCGGGTTCTGGAAGGCAAGTCTAAACGACCCTTTCTCTCCGGATTCTCGCAGGCAAGCCCCTGTGCGTCATGACGCTCTCTATACCTTTCACTTCCTAATTAGCTACAGGTTTCGCTGAAACGACCCTGTTCAACACCTGCACTACCGATTTACAAGAAAACTGATCTTACCAGGTCTCGCTTGACTACCTGTCGCTTGCCCCTAATGACTTGTCTGTGCCTTTTCGTGCCTTTTGACAATTTTAACCACAACTAATCTCCCAGATTCTGTAGCTTTATACATTTAACGATTTTAACATTTTCTGATTATTTAATTGCGCCATGTGATGCAGTATTGTATCCATAATTATGGCGTTCACAATTTCGGCTTCAATCTGGAATACAATTTCCTTTGCCAACAATAGCTAAGTGGTATAGAAGGCGTAAAAGTACACATTTTGACTAAAAGGTCTCTTATTTCACTCGATATTCCTGTAACGTTTTTCCTGTGCATTTTCTCCGTTAGGAAAAAAGAAAAACTTCACTGAGGAATGTGTTATTCAGGTAAATCATAGACAACAGTTTTGTATTTGGAATTTGTTTCAGATCCAGAATAAAACTGCACATTCTTTATTTAAATAACCAACCTGAAATGTCTATTCACTCCTTTTAAAACTTCAGGTTGACTCTTTCATCTGTGATTCTACCTGTGTAGATGGAATTTAGCTATTTGCTTTTTCTGTGGAAAATTATTTCACTTCATATTGGATTAACTGCCGTTATTTCAAAACAGTTGAATGCGACAAGACAATGATAATACATACTGCGTAAACGCTATCCATTCGAACACACATTTAAAGTATAACAATAACTTTATGAGTGACACGTTCTTAATGTAAATTTAACAATATAAATACAAACATGGTGTTATGTTACATTAAAATGTTTAAACAAATTTGTGTCGTACACCCAATAAATAAACAATGATACAGTGCATAAAATATGTAAAACATTTACGTTGCCAGTCTTTCTAGTTATGGTGGTTAATATTATATGCAGCATTTCATTACTGCGTTTAGGAGAGTGTTTATGCGTTTGGATATGTAGCACATATATTGCTCGTGTAACAGACCAAGCTTTAAATAGGGCGCTTAAATCAAGCTGGAAAGGATAAATTTTTACTGTTGTTCCGATGTTAAAGCAGGTGATATACTGAGAGATGTGAACTATACAAAGCAGCTAGTAGTAAACCGGGTTTTACAACCGTCTCCCCCCCCCTTTCCCTACTTTGCCTCTTGATTGTGCACAGGCAATTTACGATAGGACAAGGTTCAGAACGTTAAGTTGCAAACCAATGAGGAACGAATTGCGGAACAAAGTACTGTCTCGAAAGGAATTACGTTTTAGTGTTTACGTCTGTTGAAATACAAACATAGCTGCCTCTGTGACGACGTTTTACTGTTTAACCAAGTGGTGGGAATGTTTGACGTGAACATTGTCTAAGGTTTTTATGTATTAATATATTAGTTTAGAATTCTATATTAATCAAAGTATAGTCTAAACATGGATCTTTTATTGGCTTTTGTTATAGGGTTATCGAGGAGTTGCTCCGCAGCTCTCGTGTAACCAAGACTCCTTTAGAGACGGGAACCGGTTCCCCATACTGTGCCCACATATGCACTACGAGCGCCGGTAGTTAGCTTGACTACTAAGTTGTAGCACACACCCCTTTCCCTGCTAGGTACGCGTGGGCTGAGAAGGTTGGTATAATGCCCCATGATGCCCTAGGGAAGGCATTTATGGAATCCAGGGTACCACGCCCTTCATAACCAGTATTAACAATGCCACTATAACTAGAAATGTTACGTATATGCCGAGAATAACCTTCTAATCTTAAACATTTTTGTAACCATGTTGATTAAAATGTCGTATATTTAAGATATTTTCATGTTAAATGAAACATATATTTTGAATTTTCTGGCTATAGCCCATGTAGCCCTGTTGACTCTTGATGACTTTTGCATAACTGGTAAACCGTAAGAGACAGAGCAGATCTACAAAGAAAAAAAATGTAGATCTCATTGAAACGCACAAGTTATGTCCAACTATATTTTCTTTTCGGTAGAGTGGATAATTTCGGAGATATTCCTTGTTATTTATTTGAGTTTTGCAATTTTTATACTCCTCTCAAGTGGAAGGTCGTTATTCACATTTTTATCTCTTGGCCGTGCAAAGAGGACCTAATTTCAAGGCCTTCATATGTCGACCAGCTTTAACAGATTTGACTGTCGCTTAAGTATTCCCATATTCCCCTTACACCTACAAGAAAATTAGAAATACGGTAACTTCTGAAAATTTTAATCCATTAACATAAAGAGAATAGAGGAATAAGTGCTTGTAAGAATAGTTAGTACTAGAGTAGAGAAAGTAATGTGAATGCAAGACAAGATTATTTTAACTGCTAAGCATAGAGTTATCAATGCAAGACCCTTAGCAGTGAAGCAGAAACCCGCGCCAATTAATTATACGGATGCATATCAATAATGACCGCCTCCGTAGCGCAGTTGGTAGCGCTTGCCTCTGGCGCGGAGGACCCGGGTTCGATCCCCAGTACCAGCATGGGGATTTTATCTCCTCTGGGAGGTCTGGCACGGGGTGCTCTCAGCCTCGTTAGGTCCCAGGGGGACCAATTGAGGAGCTACTTGATGGAGAAGTAGCGGCCCCAGGTCGTGAAGACCGCATAACTGGCCGGGAGGGCTCGGGGCGCTGACCACGTCCCACCCTCCATTACTGCACCCCACCAATGACGCCTGTAGTGGGCAGAGGTGGGGGACGCGGCGGCTGGGCGGTAGGCCTTGGCCCTTCATGGGCTGTTGCGCCGGGGTTTAGTTTTAGTTCAGCATATGTATAATACTTATACAGGATGGAAGGCAAGTCATTTCATTCCTTCTAATAATGTGCTGCATAAAAGCATTACAAACGAAAAGGTCTAATGACATCTTCTTCTTTGATCAGCCAACTTCGAAAACAATTTTTTTAATCCAAATTGGATGCGTTATCCCACAAGAGTGTACGAACATAACAGTTTGTTACTTGTAAGATGTGCAGAGCAACTTATTTCTGACACAGCTTCCGTAGTAATTATGGGACATCACACGGGACTACGGAATAATTGATCACCTAAAATACGCGAATGAATTTTCCGATCTGCTCTTTCAGATGTGCAGTAGGTCGACAACGTTGCGTTGAGGTTGGTCAGGGAATTTACCTAGATTTTGGATGTAAACAGGTCGGGGGCTTTTGCTTTCGTGTAATATTTTGGGAGCTAACGCTTGTGATGGGCCTACACTCGCACAATAAAATCAGAAGTACAAATGAGTTTGTTTTCAAGACGCAGCGTTACAGATGTACTGAGCTAGGGAAAGTGACCACCTACACAATCTGCAGTGTTGCCAGCTTGTTTTCGACACTAAAATATCTCCATAGGAGATGTTCAGAGGCAAAAACGTAAGATACAAACTGTGTTCCAAATAGCGAGATCTATACCAAGATACTCACCCCTCTGTGTCTGTGGTTCTGGAGAAGGTGGGAGAAAATTCGGCTGCTTCTGTCAAATCAGTGCTAGACTGAAGGGGCAATTATGAATAGGCTTCTTCCGTTTCTTCCGTTGGTCCTAGAGACAAGTTAAACCACCGGAGGTATACCACTGGTTTAAGTCAATGTAATGACTTCCCTTCTACCCAGTATATTATTAAAGATAGAATGTAGGCACACATACGAGAGTTCAACAGGATAAACAGATTGCTATTGTACCTATTCATTACGTGTATTAAAACATTGTTGTATTGATGACTGTGATTAAAAATGACAAAGGGGCTAAGGTTTATAGGAGAACAGACAGTTTTTAACAGATAGTCGACCTGAAGGAAGCCAGTAGTGCCAAACAGTCAACATTCTACACGGGGCAGTATGCGAGAAGCAGCCACAATAATAGGGGCTAATAATGAAGACACGCACAAGGGGCAGATTGATTATTGAGGCAGCTGCGCGACAATAGTGACAACAATAGCGAACGACGCACCTTCATACTCAAGTGCTGTATTTCATGCTGTTAAATAATAACCACAATTTAATAAGTTTGGTGTGTATCAGTTCCCCTTCCCCCTGAGTTCTCCTGCAGCCAAGCCCAGCTATTCCCATTATTCCTTCATGTACCGATCAAAGTAACCCGAACACACAAGTGCATCGAGCTCATACTCTCACGAAGACGTCCACGGAGTTAACCTGATCAGTGATGACGTCGAGGGAACTGCTTCAACTTGTATCTTCTTCTTGGTGCGATAAAGACCTGTGAGTTGTGAGAACCGGTCACACCAACAGACGCGCAAACAAGTCAGATTGTAATTAACAAACTGACTCACTAACTGACTAGCTGACTACTGACTCACTGATTAACTGACTCATTGACTTACTAACTTACTGACTAGCCAACTACCTAACTGACTGACTCACTGACTCACTGACTGGCTGACTGACACACTGACTAACTGACTGACTCACTGACTAACTGACTGACTGTATACTAACTGATTCCCTGACTGACTACTGACTCAATGACTGGCTGACTGACACACTGACTAACTGAGTAGCTGACTACTGACTCTCTGATTAACTGGCTCATTGACTTACTAACTTACTGACTAGCCAACTACCTAACTGACTGACTCACTGACACACTGACTGACTGACTGACTGTATACTGACTCACTAACTGATTCACTGACTGACTACTGCCTCAATGACTGGCTGACTGACACACTGACTAACTGATTCACTGACTAACTGACTAGCTGACTACTGACTCTCTGATTAACTGGCCCATTGACTTAGTAACTTACTGACTGGCCAACTACCTAACTGACTAACTGACTGTCTCACTGACTGGCTGACTGACGCACTGACACTCTGACTGACTCACTGACTCACTGACGCACTGACTGACTCACTGACGCACTGACACTCTGACTGACTCACTGACTAACTAACTGACTCACTGTACACTGACGCACTGACTAACTGACTCACTGATTGGCTCATTAACTGACTAACTGACTGACTTTTCTACTGTATCTGGTCCTTTTATACTGGGAATGACGTCACACCAACCTTTCTCGACTCCACACACACGCGCGCCGGATATGATTCAGTTAGAAGTCTCTAGAACTTTCCCGAAATCTTTTGCTCCTCCCACTACGATTGTTACAGCCATGTACACACAACAGGCACGCGAGGCAGCCTGACCTTGAACGTCTTGCTCGCTCGTCGGTACGTCACGTGATGCGAAGTAGCCCGGCCCTGCCTGTCTATTGTTGTACGTCGAACCCAACGTCACATTATTAACATAAGACAGTATAAATATGAATTGTAAGGATTATTCTAGAAATATTGAATATGAGCGATTTTAAGCTCATTATAGCACTTTCTATAACTGCTAAAGCTTTCGAGGTTAAGCCTTATATAAGATAATAAATGGGTAAGCCATCGTGAGTTTATTAAGAGGCTAGTTGCTTTTGGAACACTAAAAAAAATATTTTGCAGGGCAGAGGATATCACGGGAATTGGTGTAAGCGCCCACGAGAGAGAACGAAATGCCTCCATTAAAACTAAGTAATAAAGTTGCATGGGTGAGACTAATGAAACGTTGCGGTTTATTTCTCGTTTAGTAGCACAGGCTTTAAGTGGCAGAAGTGCATCTAATATGAGAGTTGCAATTAGAAGCTTCCTGTTTATTAAGATTTAAGTTTATTTTGTCTACAGCTATAGCAAAATGTGAAACAATCTCTGTTATAATTCCGCTTCCTTATTTGCTTTTGAATATCCGGATAGAGGATGTTGTGTTTGTTATGGTACTAAAAAAGCTGAACCTTAGTTTTTACTCATTATATAATAGCAAATAGCAGCTCAAACAAAAATCCTGAAGTGTTGGCAATGAGGAACAATTTTAGAACAGCCTCTAAAGCTGGAGACATACAACGTAGCTTCCATTACATATATCAGAGAACTGAACTGGAGTTGTCTATTATCACACCATCCACGCATACCCCGAGAAAAGTATTCCGTAGTTAACCACTTGCGCAGCCGGCAGCATAAGATTCATCAATGGCGGAGATGTAGGAGACGCCATGAATTGTTTCACAAACAGGAAAGCGTTATTATGATTTCAGAAATGCTTCAGGATACATAACGTCGAGAAATTAGAATAAAATCAATTATTCAAACGTGATCTATACACAATATCTCTGATATACTATTTACTTTCCTTAAACCAGTAGGAAAGTAAACCTGTTTGTGCTATGCTCCAAAACTCCGGGCAGGAGAATTGTTTCAATCCAAAAAGCTATGCCTATTAAAGCCATGCTTACTAAACAATGAATTTCGGCAAATATGATTATTTCAACAAAAATAATAAAGGTCAGAGTGTAAGCTTTCTAGATAAACTTTTTACCTGCACTACTAGTAAGCAGAGGAAGTGTTATATTCCACCCAAAGATTCGATGTGGAGATTTCACCTTGTTTTGAGGCACCTGAATCAAAAAAAAAAAAAAAAAAAAAAAAAAAAAGCATTTTTAGAAAAAGTTCCATGTGTATGTGTGTCTGTCTGTGTAACTGTAACTCAAAAACGAAACTTCGGTTAAAAACCAAAGTTGGTATTTAACTTTAATGTCTTTCATGGATGCAACACAAAAATTTTGAAGAAAATTGCTCCACACCAAACTACACTTTCCATTGAAAACTTTTTGAAAATTGTTAAATTTGTTTAAACTAAACGCGCACTCGATGACATGAGTTGACCACCATATGAACACGTTCAGTGGGAAGAGGAACTAAACAGTTACAAAGCAAATTGGCGGGGTATCGGAGGGTAGTCAATTAAAGAGAACATCCGCAGACATGCTGCTTCCGAGAACTAAGGCCAAGACATCGGGAGGTGAGGATAGTTCTCGTGGTGTTACTGATTCGATGAAGTTAAACATTATGAACAAAACAGTGGCGCCTCCCTCCAAAGGTACTCATATCGCGGATGACATATCCATAAGTATGTTTAGATAGCAAGAGTTTGTTGGCGTGTAATACCGGTCGCTAAGGCACACAAGGTCTTTAATTCTCAGCCTTATATTATAGAGACCCAGTGATTCTGATCATATTGAGGAAATATATGTTTTGAGGCCCCCTCAATGCAAAAAAAAAAAAAAAGAGGCATTCTGAGAAAAAGGCTCGTGTGTGTGTGTGTCTGTCAGTCTGTGGATAGCATAATTCAAAAACTAAAGTCGATTAAAAACCAAAGTTAGTATTTAAGTTTAATGTCTTTCAAGCATGTGACACAAAGGTTTTGAAGAAAATTCCTCCACCCTAAACTACCCTTTACACGGAACAGTTTTCGAAAATTTTTATGTCCTTGAAAATGGGCCCAACGATCTTGATTAAAATGACAGGATGTTTTTATGACAAATGAAATGTATATCTTGAATTTTCTTGCTATGGTCTATGTAGTCCTGTGTACTCTGGATGACTTTTAAATAACTCGTAAACTGTACTATACAAAAATGTAGATCTCGCTAAAACACACAATTTATGTCCAAATAAATTGTTTTTAGTGTGAACCATTTCGGACATATTCCTTGTTATTTGTGTCAGTTTCCGAAAACAAACTTTCGTTAAATGCAACATCGTTGTTCATATTTTGTTAACCGTGCAAAGAGAACGGAATCTCAAAGTTTTATAAGATTTGACTATCGCTCAAAGCCTATTGTACTCCCAGACTTCCCTATCAGCTACAAGGAAATATGCAATGAGATAATTTCTGCAAATGTTTATCTCAACTAACACGAAGAAGATAGGCATAGGAATAAGAGTTTTTAAGAATGGTTAGTGCAAGAGTAGAGAAAGTCATGCGAATGCAGCACATCAGATTTTTACATTAACTGTGTACACTTAAATGTCGAAAGCATGAATACCTATCACTGCACAAAATTCTCATAACACAAAATAATACATCGCCATGCTTAGGTGACATTTGCCTCAGCATCTGGTGGAAAGCGCTTCGGACCTCTGTCCTTCAATTAATCAATTGTGTGAACAGTTCCTTTGCAACACTGATGAAACCCCGCAGCGCATTGTTACAGGTTGTGAGGTCAGGGCTGCCAGATGGGGGCCCACGGATAGCCCCGTGTTGTGGAAAACCTTCATTGAAGTTCTCACAAACGCAATTGGAATTATGGTCAAGTATCCCATTATGCAGCAAGCTGCGATCCATCTTGATTCCGAAATGCTTAAATAAAAGCAGAACGAAGTTCGCCACATGTCTAGATGATATCCTAATAAACCGTTCCACTAAACAAATATGGATCATAAAAGTGTTAATTGATTCATAAGGCATATCACACAAAGAAATCACGAATCAACGCATGAATAAATGCCTGTCTTTATTTAAATAGAAGTGTACGTACACTTATCCCTATCAGTCAAGGGGTCCGCAGAGACGTGTTTTTTTCATGCACGGTATACATACTTAAACAAGTTCAACGCAAGCATTACCAAACCTTATTTTAGAACATAGATTACCATGGGGCGGGGGGCTGTACTTTGTCACCACCACTAGTAATAAAAGTCTGAGAAATTTCTAAAATTGGGTATTATATCTTGTCAGGTTTATAAAGGTAATATTGAACATCAACCATCCTTTTTCTAATTTTTACACGAATCACATTATACCTACGGAGCAGTACTTTACGATCACCTTGACATTTCATTGTTTCTCAAGTAGATCAAAATGAAAACCGAAATAATTATGCAATTCAGTAGTACAATGACTGACAATAACTATTAACTACATGCCTTTAATAAAAAAAACCAAAGGACAGAATTTTAAAAAATCTTATGTGTTGCACTCACATGGCTTTCTCTACTGTTGCACTAACCATTCTTACAAACTCTTACTCCTATATCTTCTTTGTGTTAGTTGAGATAAACGTTTCCAGAAATTATCTTATTGCTTATTTCAAGGGGAATATGAGAATACAGTAGGCTTTGAGCGATAGCCAAATCTTTTAAAGCTTTGAGATTCCGTTCTCTTTGCACGGTTAACACTAAAAATTAACAACAATGTTGCATTTGACTACACTTTATATTTTTTCGAAACTGACACAAATAACAAGGAATATGTATGAAATAGTCCACTATACAAAAAATTTATTCGGACATAGATTGTGTATTTTAGCGAGATCTATATATTTTTTGGAGTAAGAGTTTGTTTATCTCTTACAGTTTACGAGTTATTTAAAAGACGTCCAGAGTAAACAAGAGTACTAGACTGTAACCAGAAAATTCAAAATATAGATTTCCTTTGTCATAAAAATATCTTAAACATGTCATTTTAATCAAAACCGTTAGACTCATTTTCAAGAAAATCAAAATTTTCGAAAAATGTTCCATGTAAAGAGTAGTTTAAGGTGGAACAATTTCATCAAAATATTCGTGTCGCATCCTTGAAGGACATTAAACTTAAATGCCAACTTTGGTTTTTAACCGACTTTTCGTTTTGTATTATGCTGACAGACACACAGACAGACACACACACACACACACACACACACACACACACACACACACACACACACACGGACCTTTCTCGACATTGAATTTCTGGGTGGAATACAATACTTCCTCTACTCACTTGCAGAGAAAGTAAAAATTACAGATGTTGGGCATAAAGTACCCCCACTCCTAAGTAATGCTGGGGTTAGAAGTGATAAAAACTAGAAGGAAATGAAGAAATGCCGCTACAAGGATACATAATTACACGAAAAGTAAGAAAAAAGGCATTCAGTTATAGTATCTTAAATATAAACAACCCCAAAACAAACAATAAACTGTACAACTATGCATTATTATTCCTTATTATATTAAACAAGGAACAGCTAAAGTAGATAAGTATGGCACACTAAAAATAGCACAAAAAGCATAACGCATCAAAGAGTAGCATCATTTCTTACACTGCACCTTACCACCAGCCTTTGCTGATTTCAGCTGTCTCGCCTAAGTGGAATATTGCTTATTGCCTCCATGTAGACCCTACCTGCCAGTAGCGCCCAACACGCCCTTAACCTCTATTTCAGTTGATAGTGGATCGGTAAATATGTTTGCCTCCATTTCTCCGTACTTTTACACCTAGTCTAGATATGCACCCACAACGCTTCCTCCTTGCAAATGGGGTAGATTCTCACATTTACATCAGTAATTCTTATAAATCCGCCATGACCCAACACTAAGTAATGCGGGCACCTACCGAGCGGGGTGGCTCAGACGATAACGTCTGTGCTCCGCGTTCGGAAGATCGCGGGTTTGATTCCCGTGGCCGCGCACTCTGACATGGATTTTTTCGTGGTTTCCCCATGTTACTTAGGCGAATGCTGGGTACATTATTTCATACCACGGTCTCCTTTCCATCATTTCCCTTCATTTCATTTCCTTATCATCTTTCAGGTGTACTTTCAGTAGTGTTGTCAGTGCCGGGCAGATGGCGCGGATGACTGCGCATGGTAACTGCTGTTCTGGTCCTTAGGTGGCGTTTGACCGGCCTTGTCCTTCGTCGGGGGGGGGGGGGGGGGAGACACACTCAGTGTTACACCGGAACCGCGATGTGATGGCTGCTTGGCGGGGCCTGGCGCCAGGATGAAGAGATCTCAGCAATTGTTGGGGACTTCCGCGCGTCTCTGTGGCCTGTCTAGCTGCGAACCTTCGGTTCATTTCATCTCTGCCTCCAGGGGGGTGGTAGCGATAATAAATCTGTGTAGGTTGATGTGAACGAGGTGTCCCCGCTGTGTCTGTACCCTTTACCCCTTTAGGCGGGCTCCTGTCCAGTAACCTTGGTGCCTGTTACGAAGTATTGCTTAGCCTCCGCGCAGATGTTAGTCCAGACTGTATTTCTAATGAAAGTTTCTCCGTGTATTGCGTAATGTTTGTTGCCTGTCGATATCACATGGGCAGTTCTTTTTTTCCCCTCCACACACTCCTCTATTTCCCTGAACCGCCATTAAAATCCTACCCCATCCCTATGATTTCCAGACTTTAAAATGTCAAATACAGCAATTCACTGAATTGAACCTTCCGAAGCAAGTTTTCCTATTATAAAATGATCCACACTTCATTGTGTGCAGATCTCTAATTGATGCAATTTTTGCTTTAAAATTCATGAATATGTAATAACGTGTTCTAAAACACATCACACAAGACAAACGCATTTTTCAGATACACCCTGTTTTGCTTCCTGATGTTGATCAGGAATATTCCCTTGCGTCTTTTAAGTGATTAATTATTTCGTAACCCTGTGTGATGTTTCATAATTACTACCGAAGCTACGTCAGAAATAAGTTACTCTACGCATCTTACACGTAACAAACTATTACCTTGGTACATTCTTTTGGAAATACGCATCCATTCTGAAGAAAAAGTTATTTAGTTTTTCGAAATCGGCTGATCAAAGAACAAAATGGAATTAAACTTTTTTGTTTGTAATTTTTCTATGAAGCGCATATTAGAAGTAAAATAATGACTTCCCTTACAACCTGTATGCGATACATCTGTATACATGTACAGATTGTGCACAGGGCTGTCCGTAAACTAAGTTCTCCGCTCAACATTTTTCATACAGCTGAAACCAATTTCTTTGGTATTTTTAGAACACTTTAAATGCACATTCTTGTTAATAATGTTGACAAAAGTTGATTGTACAAGGGTTGAAAGTGACACAGGTAGTAGTAGCGAATGTGTTATTTACAGGAGGAAGGTTTTTGACCATATTACGTCTACCTGCATGAATACAGAGAACGGCTGAATGGACTCCCCTATCAATACAACAGTATCCCCTGGCTACATATCTGATATTCGCTTAAATGATAACCAATTTTATATGCAGTGTAGGAAATTGCATATGCAGTACAGGAAGCAAAAACACACCACTAGGAAGCGGGAAAGAGAAAGCGCTTTAAGCACTCTCATATGAGTGGGCAATCAAATAACTAAGCTTGGTTATTCAACTTTCTTGCATAATTACAGGTTTACGCCTTCTCTGCTCGGAGATATGTACAGAATTCCGGTAAAAAGCTTCTGCTTATGTATATTTTTTGTTAAAATTGAGGGAGTTTTGTTCCGGAAGGAATAAAAATGTAATATGTAGTAGGAGAAAGATTTTCTATAAAGAATTTCAATAAATAAACTGTATTTCAAACAAATGTAGGAAAAACAAATTTACACGTCGTTCATCTCTTACGGCTTATTCCTTTTCCGTTGGTTTTGTATTCTTTGTGATCTCCAGTACAAATTTTACAGCACCTATCTCTATTTGTGTGTGATGTTTACAAATGTTAATAAGTGATCTTCTATCATTCTGCCAACTTTTAATATCTTGTTTTAGCTATAATTTTCGGTGTCAAAGTTTTATATCATCTCGTCTATTCATAACAGTAATCACTATAGCGCGGAGCCGTGTGCAGGCACACACTATCCAAGAGAATGAATGACGTAACTGGTACCGCGCAGCTGTCGTATATCCACCCGCACCAACAGAAGCTCTGTACCTAAGAAAGCAACAGTAGAACACATGTGTACTAATCTAGCGGCTTTCTGCTCACTTATCCACCTTCCAGCAATCACACTATCCTTATTTCTACTTTCTCTACTATGTATAGTAAGTAGATGAAGTATTGTATTCTACCCAAAAATTCGATGTCGAGATTTCACCGGAAATTTATGTTTTGAGGCCCCCTGAACCCTGAACCCCCCCAAAAAAAAAATCTTTGTAAAAAGGTCCCTGTGCGTGTGTGTTCGCGCGCGCGTCTGTGAACAGCATAACTAACAAAACAAAAGGTCGGTTAAAACCCAAATTTGGTATTTAAGTTTAATGTCGTTTAAGGATGTGACACAAAGATTTTGAAGAAAGTTCCTCCACCTTAAACTACCCTTTACACGGAAAATCTTTCGAAAGTTTTGATTTTTTCGATAATGGTTCTAACAATGTTGATTAAAATGCCACATATTCAGATATTTTTATGCCAAATGAAATTTATATTTTGAATTTTCTGGCTATAGGCCTCACAGTCCAAATTTAAGATATGATAGCTTTTTTTTTTTTTTAATTAACGTCCTCCAACATTGTGTCATATCGGACGAATGAATGAAATGAAATGGATGAAACGATGCTGAAATGAGCCCGAGGTCCATGGAGCTTTAAGTTACCTACCCGACATTCGTCTTCTCAGGGTAGGGAAAACTTCGGAAAAAACCTTACCCGGATAACTTACCCTAAGCGAGATTCGAACTCGCGACCTCTTGAACGTGAGGCAGACACGCTAACCATCACGCTACTGAGGCGGGCAAGATATGATAGCTTTTCAATAAGCTGCAGTAGATCAGAAAGATTAAAACTATAAATAATCGGGTTCCATTAGTGTTGTTTTATGCTACAACCTACGAACATTACAATGATAAACATAAGGGATTTTTATAGCAATTAACCTGGTCCAAATACTTTAGTATATTACGTGTAAACATAGAATGTTGAAAGTCCCCAAGGTTTTAATTTAGGTCGAACCATAAATTAGCCAAATTAATATATAACTTGACATGATCGCACGTTTTGATATGCGCACACGTACCTCTTTGTCCGTTGGATCCGAGTAGGGGGACGGTATATGGGGGCATTGGACACGCTGGGGTGCCTCAAAGATGACCCTATAAGCCCTAAGACTTCGAGATGTCAAGCTTGCGAAACCTTAGGAACCTCTACCAAAGCCTATACAGTTGGTCAGGATCTGGCCACCCGTTGTCTCCTTCCATCTCTTCGTTCCTCAAGGGGGAGCTCACGTCTTCTCTTCAGCAATGCAGCAATAATACCTTATCATCTGCTGGCATGCAGGTTGTGGTGGCATTGCTAAACATATTATTTTTTAACCACTTACGCTAGGATTACACATTTGTTTGGTGCGCCTCTACCTTTTAAATGGGCATACCAACCTTCCATTTCAACTTTAAACTCATTTTTGTTGGTAACGTATTCAAAATCTATATTCTCCCACAAAAATCTAGCTAGTGATTTAAGCATTTTTCCAATATAGATCCGAATATGGGTAATAAATTGTCCCTTTGGCATTTTGAAATTACTCACGTGTTTTTTAAATAATTAATATGATCCGCTGTTGTTATTACATTTTGAACTTTGCAGTATGAAAGTTTTTTAAGTAAAGCTATCCACTACATCAAAATTTCATTCCTTTAATGTGTTATAAAGGTAATAAGAGATACAATTTTAAAAAATCAACTCTATTGTTCAACATCCGTTGTAGGACATAAATTTTGATCGTACCCAGTGAAATTTATATAGGTAAATTATTTAATGTATCATTAATGTGATTACATGTTGGAATGAAATTTGGTGCACACATTTCTTTGGTTGCTACTAATTCCCATGCAAAATTGAAATGTCTAACTTCAATACTTTAGAAAATCACCATTTTTACTTCGTTCTACCCTTAATAGAGACAGTGAAATCTTGGTAAGTTATGCTCGTAATTGTTTTATCTAGAGGTAAACTGGTTGTTGTACGGGTTGCCGCATCTGCTCGTTCATTGCCATAAATTTGCCTGTAGGAAGATATCCATAGTATGTTAATACTCATACCGTTGCTTTATGAAAAAGCATTTAACCCTCCGTCAGGCGCAATACCTATTGTTACGTGTTCGGGCGCAATATATCTGAGAGATACCACGTACATATCTGCCTCTGTGCTGTCTGAAATTCCTCCTAAATGTGAAATATTTGTATTTTCTTGTGTTTTAATTATGTTATTTTTATATGCCAAATTTTATTTTCAAAGTATTACAGTACATCATACTACATTTCAAAACAAGAGTTATGTAAGTTGCAGAAAATAAACTAATACTGCGAATGTACAAAATGTGAAAGGGTAATTATTCTTACATTTGAACATAAAGTTAACATAAGCATCATCAGTTATTATGAAATTATAAACATTATTACAATTAAACAGATATTTGAACTAAATTGTATGTGCGTGTGTCTGTAATATACTTGAGTTTTCACTGCAAATTCTCAGCACACTTCTTGCAAACCTGTCCGTCATACTCTAAACAATAGTACATTTTACATTTCTTGCAGCAATATCTTAAAAGTCGCTTTCTTCTGGAGTCTACAAGGCAAGTCTTCCAAACTTTGCGCTTATTTTCAGTAGAAGGACCTGAAGAATCTTCATCACGGACTTCTGTCCAGCTTCGCTATCTGTGTCACTTTCATAATCAGCAAAATCTTCATTATTATCTTCATTTTCATCCCAGAGTATTGCCAGAGCTTTCTGTAGGTCGTTAGGTTTACACAGACTGAACACTTCTTGCTTCTTAGACATTATGGGACGTAAAAACGTGACCAGCAGAAAAAAAGACCACAGAAACAATGAGGTACGTGAGCGGGCGCAATGTATCTCACAGATACTTTTGCTTGATAATCGAACGAAACAACAAGCAGCTGGCCAATAATGAACCAGGAAGTGCTACAGTGTGTTTTAGGAAGCTACAATGACTTTTATTAATTTCGCATAAACAGTAGCGTCATATTGTTTAAAAAAGCGGGAGAGGTATCTCTCAGATATATTGCGCCCGACGGAGGGTTAAATGACAAACACATTTTAAGTTAGTTCTGGCTGTTCAAGTTCAGGTATATGCCTTGGAAATAGAAACCTGTGTGCACATCGATTCGGTTCTCTACTGCTTGCATTGAATTGCCTTATAGTTTCGCATTTTTTATCTTCTAAAATACCAGAACCACGTTGCGTATATTTCTTGTAAGGAAAATACGAGCGCCTGTGATTAAAATGCAGAGCTAATACTCTCCTATATTCTTCTCATGCAGCAGTTTCCTTTTGCTTAACAAAGGCATCTCTTGAACTGCAGTTGTATGCTGTGGAGGTCATTTTACCTAGGTTGCTCCAAAGAGGCATCTGTATTACCTCCCCCACCGTCGAAAAGAAAGACGAGCCAGGGCATCTCATCTTAACTCTAAAGTCTTTTGGTGTTCCTATTTCAAGGAAGGAGCTCGCGGGTTTGCTTTCCTTTTTGTTATAGGACTCTTTGAAATAATGCCCAAAGGCGCCAACATGACTAATTGTAGCAAAGGGAACAATAGCTTGGTGGAGCTAGCGCCACAGAAATCAATAAACCATTGATAAGGCAAGCCCACTGCTGTTGCTGTAACGACAGCCTCCAGCCACATCCGAAAAATACTTTGTTCTTTCCTCTGAAACGGAAATTCCAAGGCTGTTATAACACCGTTAGGACTAGAAATACATCATCTATTTCTTCTTTTATCCCTTATTTCGATTATTTAGTGTTATTTTGCTGGTGTAGAAACATGCTCTTTGATGGTAGTTATCGGGAAACTGTACACAAACTTTAGCAATTCCGTCGTGGTCGTATACTTACATATTCTGTTGCACTGAGCAGAACATCCTCAAGAGACATGTGCGAATTAAACCTTAGTTAGGCGCGCGCTATAGCAGACACCGCTAGTCGCTGGGCTCCAGTAGGCCCGCGCTATATCCTTGTACTTACATGCGTGTATTTATTTTTCTTTTAATTTTATTTTCCCTTCATTCCCATGTTTAACCTCACTTAGCTGAAATATACATGGTTTTTATTAGCATTATCTAACTAGTTATATTAAAGATAAATAAAACGTAGTATGAATACAATTCACTCATAATTTATACAACATTCATGAAAGACACTAAATTGTGATGTCCAAGTAGGTATACAATTTGAAATATACTATCAATAATAATAATAATAATAATAATAATAATAATAATAATAATAATAATAATAATAATAATAATAATAATAATAATAATAATAATAATAATAATAGTAGTAGTAGTAGTAATAAAAATAATAATAATAGTAATAATAATAATAATAATGATAATGATGATAATGATGGTAATGACGATAATGATAATGATAATGACAATGACGATAATGATAATGATAATGATAATGACAATGACAATGACAATAATAATAATAATAATAATAATAATAATAATAATAATAATAATAATAATAATAATAATAATAATAATAATAATAATAATAATAATAATAATAATAATAATAATAATAATAATAATAATAATAATAATAATAATAATAATAATAATAATAATAACAATAATACTAATAATAATAATAATAATGATGATAATAGTAATTATAATAGCAATAATAACAATAATAACAATAACAACAATAATATTAACGAAAAGTCTGTTAAAAACCAAAGTTGGTATTTAAGTTTGATGTCTTTCAAGGATGTGACACGAAGATTTTGAACAAAACTGTTCCCCCCTAAAGTACTCTTTCCATGGAAAATTTTGATTTTCTTGAAAATAGCTCTAACGATTTTGATTAAGATGCCATATGTTTAAGATATTTATATGACAAATGAAATGTATATTTTGAATTTTCTGGCTATTACCTATGTAGTCCTGTTTACTCTGGATTACTTTTCAGTTATTCTTAAACCGTAAGAGATAGACAAAATCTTAATATACAAAAAATATAGGTCTTACTAAAACACAATTTGTGTCAAAATAAAGTGTATTGTAGAGTGAACCATTTCGGAGATATTCCATGTTATTTGTGTCAGTTTCGGAAAACTGACAACTTTCGTGAAATGGAACAACGTTGTTCATTTTTTATATGTTAAGCGTGCAAAGCTTTAAAGGGTTTGACTATCACTCAAAGCCTACTGTATTCCCACATTCCGCTTGCACTTCCAAGGAAATAAGCAATAAGATAATTTCTACAAATGTTTATCTCAACTAACATGAAGAAGATATAGGAATAAGAGTTTGTAAGAATGGTTAGTACGTGAGTAGAGAAAGTCATGTGAGTGCAACACACCAGATTTTTTATTATGTGTTAATTTTTTAATTAGGTTGAATTGCAATTCACACCGTTTCCCATTTTATTTACATTCATTTGTTGTTGGAGAGCCGGTGCTATTCTATAGCATTTACTTTCACAAAGGTATGAAGTCCCTAGTGGCTCATTTACTTGGATGGATATTTTATCCTTTTTATTAGTTTCTTTACTACGTAAGTAGAGAAAGTATTGTATGCCATCCAAAAATTCTATGTCGAGGTTTCACTGAAAATATGTGCTTGAGGCCCCTGAATATATATATATATATAAAAAAAAAAAAAAAAAAAGGCCGTGTGTGTGAGTGTGTCTGTCTGTCTGTCAGTCTGTGGGCAGCATAACTCCGAAACGAAAAGTCGGTTAAAAACAATGTTCGTATTGATAATGATGATAATAATAGTAATAATAATAGTAATTGTAATAGCAATAATGGTAGCAATAATCATAACAACAATAACAACAATAATTATAATAAAGAAAAGTCTGTTAAAAACCAAAGTTGATATTTAAGTTTAATGTCCTTCAAGGATGTGACAACAACATTTTGAAGAAAATTGCTCCACCCTAAACTACTCTTTACATGGAACATTTTTAATAACTTTGATTTTCTTGAAAATGGCTCAAACATATGTGATTTTAATCAAAATTATTAAACACCATGTAGTCGTGCTTACTCTGGATGACTTGTGAATAACTCCTAAGCCGTAAGAGATAGACCAAATGTTACTGTACGAAAAATATAGATCTTGTTGAAAGAATCTATGTCGGAATACATTTCTTTTTTTTTTTTTTTTATTTTTATTTTTTGGTAGAGTAAAACATCTCAGAGATATTACTTGTTAGTTTTGTTAGTTTCGGAAAACTTACTTTCGTCAAATGCAACATCATTGTTCATTTTTCATGTTAGTCGTGCAAAGAGAACAGAATCTCAAAGCTTTAAAAGATTTGACTCTAGCTCAAAGTCTACTGTATTCCCATATTCCCCTTGCTCGTACAAGAAAACAAATAGTAAAATAATTTGTACAAATGTTCATCTGGACTAACACGAATAAGTTACAGGAATAAGCGTTTGTAAGAATGGTTATTACAGGAGTAGTCATGTGAGTGCAACGCATCAGATATTTTGGAGAATACACCTGAAATTTGACCCAAAAGCTTGGCATCCCGGTTTGTACAATTACTATGAAATATTTAAAGGCAGTTGTCCAATCATGACAATAATGAAAACAAAAGAGCGCTTAAGATCATCAAAACCGTGGATGACTATGAATATACTAAACACGCTTAGGGTGGATTATAATGATATACTCTCGTGCCACGTGACTACAGGGTAAGTTAGCCATTACCATTCTTCCACCAACTTACGATCTCACGGCAGTGAGGGGCAGAGGCGAAGTACTCTGTCTTATCTTATGCGAGGGTTTGTATTCTTTTTATGTTTTCCCTATTGTTTATGCAGCCAACATGCTCTGTTTTACCTTACGGCACGCTATGGGTAAGTGCCCATAGGCGGCTCCTTTATCACTTCTAATTCTAACAACTTAAGACTAGTGTACGAAAGCTGTGTATCTGCAATGTGCGGACTATGGAGAAAGAAAGAAAGAAAAAGTGATACGCTCAGAAGGTCCGAAAATTCTTTAAGAAGGTGTTTGAAGCATGTAATGAGGAAGCTAAGAACAATTTCTTAAAACGTCCAGTAGGTGAAGCTGCTGCAAGACAGGGCATTTATACAAGAGTTCCTGGAACTGCAATTAAGAGAATTCGGAGAGAGGTGCAACATTTAAGTTAAAGTGGTGAAAATTGTGTTGTTGATATCGCAGAGAAACGTCGGAAAACAGCACACTACGTAATGAATATCGATTGTTATAGCTATTCGCTAGGTCGACCTTCCTGGCCCGGAGGTTTACCCTGGGTCACTAGGCAAATCCTGGAAAGGATAATTAGTACATTCTCCGATTTTCAGTTATTAAATCATTTCATTCATTCATCTCGTTGGTTCTTTCAGGGTCGCAAGTGTCTGTGAAAGTGTTAGGTGCAGCTTGGCAGGGATGATATGCGCTGCCCGTCCCTCTTCGATGGTGGATTCCAAGGGCGGGTTCTGGTGTCGAGGTCTTCACAGGACGATACGGAAGATCTCAAGGAATCGTCAAACTTGCTAACCTTAGAGGTCTCTGCCAATGTCTTTGCGGCAGGTCTGCATCTGGCCGCCCGGTGTTTCTTCTCATCCCGTCATTCCTCCCGAGGGTGCCAACTTGGGGACTAGATACAACAAGCAAAACTTCCGTACTGCACCCCCTACGTAGCTTTCCTGTTCCTACCATCACTAAGTTGCTGCCTGTTGGGCGAGAAAGGATTAATTTTCTATGAGGAAAAGTGTGATTTGGAAAGAAAAATCTAATAAAATACAAGAATCAGGGCTGGACTTTAAAGCGGCAATGTCAAAAAATAAGGTTCCCATATCGTGGCTAGGTGGCATGATTATATGTTCGGAATAAAGCGTTTGCGAAAATCTGGACAAAATATTCGCTATATTAACGAGAGTGGGCTGGACAGTAAAAGCACGTTCGGCAAGTGGTGATAAAGTGAAGAGAAATCTGGCATCAATATAAGCACTAATGTAGTAAACAAACTAATAATAGGTCATGGGCTTAGTGTATAAGGGTTTGTGAAAAATTACTTGTTCGTTTACAAAGCCGAGACAAGTGCAGGTGACTACCGTCGGTAACTTAATAATATAAATTTTGAAAAGTGGGCTCCATAAAATCTGGCCCCTAATAAGCCCCTTCTTCTATAACTATTGTAGTCCTAGATAGTGCCAAATATCACTCCATAGAGGGGGAAAGTCACCCACTTAGGAGTTCTGTGAAACCTGATATGATATCGCTGTTGCAAAACATAGTGTTTCGGTGCAAAATTTCTATGCGCAAAATAGATCTTTAGAAACTGATTGAAACAAAAGAAAGTTTTCATCGTAGACATATTTGGTTCCTTTTGCTACATCGTTGTTTGCTTGCCCATATAGGTATGTGATCTAAATCCCATATAACCAGCTCGCGGTAAGGTGAAACGTATGGTAAGGAAAGAAATGTAACACGTGACTTATCGCAACATAACGCTTGAAGGTATATCGCGTGTGTTCCAAACAGACGGCACAATTTTTGCAAAAACATAGAGAAGTTTGAACTCAATTACTGGAAAAAGGATTATATAGGGGAAAACGTCATCGACAGCATTGCCATTTGGCTTGGAGATGGTGGTACGGATTTTTCTCCTTCCTTTTCTAGCGAAAATTAATCCAACCCTAGTTTAAAACTGAGTGCCGAGTTAAATTTAGCTCAGCGATTTTTTAGGCTAGCTGTTTGCATCATGTTAGCGAGAATGCATATTCCAAGTTGTTACTACTGTCATAAGTATAATAAAAAGGAGAATCCAGCATACAAGAAATTGCTCACTAAAGAGCTAAATTCCTGATAATAACGACCACGGATTGCCAGGTTTCCAAAGACGCCCTATAAAAAGTCAGAGTAGAACAGTAACCCAACGTTTACAGGCTCATAATTTTATTTAGGGAGTAAAATAACGACATTCTAACAGATCCAATCTCAGAGATGTTATTGGCTACTTTACAGACCAGAACACTTTGCGCACACATTTGTTCATAATTGCACTTATCCAAGAGACTTTACGCAGGACATGTGAGCGAGAATGTGAAACCTTCCTGCATATGCTATATGAACCAGAAGGATTCGCTAAGTACAGATATATGTATATTCTAGGACTCCTTTTACCTGGAACTGGATGTATAATAAGGGAAGCTATCAGAACAATAGTAGCGCGCTTGCCTCTGGCGCGGAGGACCCGGGTTGAATCCCGGTACCAGCATGGGGATTTTATCCCCTCTGGGAGGTCTGGCGCGGGGTGCACTCAGCCTCGTTAGGTCCCGGGGGACCAATTGAGGAGCTAGCCCCAGGTCTAGAAGACCGCATAACTGGCCGGGAGGGCTCGGGGCGCTGACCACATCTCACCCTCCAGTACTGCACCTCACCAATGATACCTTAGTGGGCAGAGGTGGGAGACGCAGCGGCTGGCCGATAGACCTTGGCCCTTTCTTGGGCTGTCGCGCCGGGTTTAGTTTATCAGGACAGTAGTCGGTTTTCCGGTGTCAACATATTTGCTTAAATACCCAGGTTAAGAGGCACAAAGAGCACCAAAGGTCTACGCGCAGGCACCTAAAGGAGGTAACTGAAGTTTCATTATCATCATCAACCGCGACGGTGGTTTATAATTGCAAAATGTATCCACACTTTCTTCTACATTCCTGCACATATACACGGTTTGTAAGATAAAGTAAGCTATATGCAGTAATAAATATAAGCATAACGTAATGCAGATTTAATAAAGTTAAATGCAGCATTGTCGGTAACATAAACATGAATAGAGTTAAATACTATTCATGTAGGATATAAGGTAAAACACGGTAATGGCGTAATAAAAGGCGGTGTTGCAGAGAAATGTACAGATAGTTTCAGCTAGTAACATATATGTAGCAAAGTGAACAACTGGTAGACATTTTTGTCGCCAGATGGTATACTTGGTCCATCTCTTGCGGAGCAGATATATACTACGTAACGATATGTGGCAACTAGTTCCTGATAAGCGATACAACTTTGAACACCAGGGTTTGAATTAACGGCAGGGATAGGAGGGATACTCCCCTCTCATTAAATAATTTCCTCAGCTCGTCAAGAAGAATTCCTTCCCTGCCAGGGAAGTGGTTCTTTGTTTCTTTTTACTGAAAGCATTTACTATTCCTGCTGTTTGAAGATACAATAAGACACGAAACACTTTCGATGCAGACGGTACGTGTTACGACCACGAGCTGTGAGTATGCAAATGTATCATATCGCAAGTAAGCTAAACAATAAACAGTTCTGAGTTTCACTAGTTGGGTGAGCTTTAGAGTCACAATTCCAGCAATTGTGCGCCAGCAATGACAGCTGCAGCTTGCAGTATTCAGTTCACTTTCTTGCAACCCACTCTTCTATTATTCGTCAGTATGGATAAATTTGTGACAAATGAAAAGTTACACAAAGTAATGACAGTAGTGTATTCCAATTCGAATCTCAGGCTTCAACTTCAAGTAATATTAATATTACAGCTTCTCAGATAAAACTGCAGCATTGTAAGTGACATGTGTGAGTGAAAATAGTGTAAGTAAGTGATTGCACCAATCGGGGATGTGTAGACGAAATAGACTTGAAAAATGGAAAACAAATCGCTTCTGACCTTCATAAAACAGCTTTGGGAGAGTTATATGTCTATACTACTCAGAAATACAAAATCACGGTGCTTCTAAAGACAGTAACATGCATATTGCTGCTGCTGCCGCCATTAATGCCATAAACATGACACAAACTTAAGTTTCCCTCTCTCGTGAGAACATCTCATTCCAACACTGGTGCACGTATGGACTGATGTTCCTAGCCCCGGTAAATGGGAGAGCTAGTTAGTGTTTTCGTTACTTTTGTAACCGTTAATGGGTAACTAGCTACTGTCTGTTTCCATTACTTGAGTAACCGTTACATTAAAGTAGCCGTTATTTTCAGCCCATCTCTAATTCTGACTGCCACAAAGGTATTCAAGCTCTGCAACCCTGAGTCAATTACCTCTACACAGTAATTCACAAAATTGATAATGAACTCAAAGAGAAGAAGGAACCAGAAAATGTTGTCTAATGGCTGAAAAAGGGTGCAGGAAGATAATATTGCAAGCATAGTGATGGTGCTGATAATGATCTTTTAAATAAGGAAATGAATCTTCCTTTTCACAACTCAGATCTATAGACAGGGCGAATTAAAGATATGCACCTGAGACTGGTTTCCATTGAGCTGCAGGTTATGCAACGACAGTGGTGGCTTTGGTGCCGACGACGATGATAGGGTAGTCTATCATCTTCAATATAATTTTCTACTACATCGATTAGATATACTCACAACGGATGCAATATTACATTATCTGCCAGTGTATTCACTTTCCCCTGCGGTTGCAATAAATTACCGGTGAGGCGTATGAGGTAACAGCAAGAGTTGCTGATGTTCACAGGGCCCATTTCTCAATGCTAGAGTCTAAATACTAGTGATATTATCAATTTGTTTGACCTGGTAACAATGCAAGTAACCAGAGGTGCAGTTTTTCTTACTACAGAATGCAAGTCGCCGAGGGCATGACTTACGGCTCAAATATATTAATTCCATTTTCAATCAGTTTTAAGGGAAATCATCCATCAGCTTTATGTATTCCAAATTTAGCACACAAACACGCTTTGTAGATAGAAGGTATAAGCGTGTAATATTTCCATACTAATAAAACGCTTTAGAGCAATTCCGTGTGTGACTAACTGACATTTACACTACATTTTCTTCTTAAAATGTCTGTCTAATGGTCAATATAGGTGTAAAAATGTTATTTTAACGACATACGATGACAGAGAATACATTGGCGGTTGTGATAGGGAATATAAAAACCTTAAAAGTGAAACAATTATTTAATGGCGCTAAACTTTTCGTGACTAACTGACATTTTTGTCAACTGTAGGTCAGTTAGTCACGAAAAGTTTAGCGCTCATTATTAAATAATTGTTTCACTTTTTAAGGTTTTTATATTCCCTATCACAACCGCCAATGTATTCTGTCATCATATGTCGTTAAAATAACATTTTTACACCTATATTGACCATTAGACAGACATTTTAAGAAGAAAATGTAGTGTAAATGTCAGTTAGTCACACGCGGAATTGCTCTTTACCAATCTCAACCTATTATATCGTAAAAATTTGGAAATGAAATTATGTAGTGTATTCCATCCTAATTTACCGATGGAACTAAATTATCCACCTCTAGACTATCTCAACATAAATGAGTCATTCTTTTGGCAACTAAGTCATGTGTTATGAACTATTTTTTTACGCTCCATTCTTTTGTGCAATGTATAAGGCTCACATCCCGTCGACCACCCACTGACCTTGGGTTTCCCGTGGTTTTCCCTGGTCGGTAGGCAAATTCTCGAGTGGTTACTCATCTACCACAATTTTCCTTCCAGCATTTTCCTTAAATTTTGCTTTCTTTTCATCTTTCAGTCAATGGTCGTACATTGCTCTCTCTAAGAAGCTACAGTTAGTTCGCCGGGTCTTCGAGCCTGGAACTGTAAGGGACTTCCAGGCGTCTCTGTTACATACCACATGTCTTCCCTCGGCCTGTAGATTCCTATAGTTCCTTCGTGTCATCCCTTAGCTAACATTGAGGGATATTAACCACGGTGGATCTATGCATGATCCATTTTAAAATTAGACTGACATCGCAAGTAACATGTTCACAGCAGTAAAGCTGAACCAACTTTTAG
Organism: Tenodera sinensis; assembly: GCA_030765045.1. NCBI lineage: Eukaryota > Metazoa > Arthropoda > Insecta > Mantodea > Mantidae > Tenodera > Tenodera sinensis. Next base: position 29,293,624 of record CM060962.1, on the reverse strand, counting down.
CACGTGATTTACTCCACATGGGGAAGGTATTTTCATGTATATGATAAGCTAAAGTTAGATGTGAGTCGATTCCTATAGGATGGAGACGGAGTAGTAATAAACTCTACTCCAGGCAATGAAGGGTGCGACTATAGGAGGGGTAAGGGACACGGTAAGTATTGTGGCGTTCTTCTTTACAATGTCAGTCTAATTTTAAAATGGGCTCGAGGTTATCTCTTGTGATATACAATCCCAACTATCGATCATGTGCCCAGAACGTCTCCAAAGTAGCAGCATCATGGTCACACCCTGGATATTTATTTCTTGTGTCGGAGTGCATAAGTAGGACTACTCTGTAAATCTTTAAAATCGACTGTTATGATGTTTCACACGAAACATATCTGAAGAGGGGCTCTAATGACCTAGCTGTCGACGGGCCCTTAAACCCTACTCACTCACTCACTCACTCACTCACTCACTCACTCACTCACTCACTCACTCACTCACTCACTCACTCACTCACTCACTCACTCACTCACTCACTCACTCACTCACTCACTCACTCACTCACTCACTCACTCACTCACTCACTCACTCACTCACTCACTCACTCACTCACTCACTCACTCACTCACTCACTCACTCACTCACTCACTCACTCACTCACTCACTCACTCACTCACTCACTCACTCACTCACTCACTCACTCACTCACTCACTCACTCACTCACTCACTCACTCACTCACTCACTCACTCACTCACTCACTCACTCACTCACTCACTCACTCACTCACTCACTCACTCACTCACTCACCCACTCACATATCTGAATATAGGAAATGTAAGGGTTCAAAAGTTATTATAGTGCTACTCAAATGGTTAACATACGCTTTACCTTTATTATTTATGCCAACACACTTACTTTTGGTGTTCTTAAACACACAAGCCATGTGTGGGCAATGTTTGAGAGGTAGAATCGGAGCTGAAAAATTCAATGCCACAGCTGGGAATTGATGCACAGATCCTCCGCTTACCAGGCGGGTGCTCTAACCATTAAGCTACTGGCAGTTTGTGAGCAAGAATGATATTGAATTCTCCAACCGATTCGTATTTCTCCTGGTAAACCACAAAGGCAGCCTCACATCAAGACAATTACCCCAATGGCGACTGGCACGTCGTGGAGGAAGACAGCGAAGCAGTTAATGAGCTTTGAGTGGTTCTATCGTCAAAGTCAACTGTTTGAGAAAGAGACAAAAGTGAAGAAAGACAGAAAGGGGTAGGGCAAGGTTACAGCTGCGAGTTATAATATCACGAAGGACTGAAGACGGTATTAACATCAGTAAAAGAGAACCGTGTATTTGTGCAAACGTTTTTGGAGGAGAACAAAGTGACGCGAAAGTACCTGGACTGGATTTTGTCAATTTTGTCACATTGGTGTCAGAAGTGCGATTTATCAAATTGTCATTCTGTTGCAACGTTAAGTTTCTAAATGTTTTAATACCTGTCACATCTAGTGCTGCTGATTTAGTGCGTTTCACACTAATATCACACCTACCTATTTTCAGTTTTTCACTGTCTGTATGTCATCCACCGTGGTCTACTTAACCGCTGGTAATTGATCTCTCGGGTTCGAACCCGGTGGAGGATTTCTTTTGGGCGTAGAAATCCTCAGCATGACTTCTCTCTTCGGAAGGGAAGTGTGGCCAGTGGCGCCGCGTCTTACATTTACGGCATGTAAAAGAAACTTAGGCCTCATAAAAAGGCTTCTAAGCGGTCTTTTACGCACAATATGGAATACGACGCTGAAGAACATAACAATTAAAAAACGTCAATACATAAAACTGAACTTCATTTCACTGCCTGAATAAGCACAACAGAAATATCACCCTTTGGTGTAATATTTGATTTGATTTGAAAGTATTGGCCTAATTGAGGATCCTAAATTCGAAACTGCGATAATAGCTGCAAGCAGAGGCTGTTAATCAAACTGATCACATAATCTAATTGTTCAAAGCATTTATAATGACTCGAAAGCTCCTGATGCTACTATAGCAGGATTTGGGACCACAAAGCAGATTTAATTCTCGGACCCGCCACTAATTGGCATGCCAACATCATTTTACTTTTAGTGGTGCATTAGGGCGATAGCACAAGAAGCCTTGCGTTTCCAGCATCAAAAGGAGCTCATGCTGATGTTTTAGCTATGATGGACAACGGGAATCACAATGTGAAGCATTTTGGAAATTTTGCTTTAGCTGAACTTGCTTTAAACACCAACTCAATTACGAATTATAACGATAATAAAGTAGCAGATTCCGGGAGAGCAAAAACAGTTCAAACGGGCTACGCGGTGTTTTGGCAGTCCGTATCCTCGGCACCCTTTACCGTCTGCCGCTATCATATAAAGGCGCGGATGTAATCATACAACACTTTAAAACTACTTTTAAAGGTTTTCCTTATCAAATGTATGATAGGAGAGGCTGAAGCTGGCCACCGTCGTTGTCCGTATAGTTTTGGCACCTCTTTGAGAAACTATCCATTACTTGCCGTATTTGACGTTGAGATATGCTGGAAATTCCTTGACTGATGCTTTTGTTTAATTCTTCCAGAGTGTGTGGGTTTGTCGAACTTCATCTTTTCTGAACTTCTACAAATACGCTGACCGCCGGATGCCTCTCGAATAATCTCGAAAACCATTTGTAGTGCGGTGTTATTGTCACGTGTCCATAAATAGTTGCGCGAAGCAGCCTGACCTTGTGCGCCTCTGATACGCGCCGCGCCTTGTATATGGTGTGAGGTAACTTGGCCCAACCGTCCTTTGATGTGCGCCGCGCGGTCGGCGTCACAATGTACATGCAAACAAATTGTATTCTTTTGCTTAACGACACCACGATCATATCAGCGTCGTCGGTGCGCCGGAACTTCGTCCCGCAGGAGTTCCTTTAGGTGCCAGTAAATCTACTGACATGGAGCTGTCGTTTTTAGCACACTTGAAAACCAACGGTATGGGTCGGATTTGAACCCACAACCTTGGGATCAGTAGGGCACTCTCTAACCAACTGCAGAAAAGTGGTGTATGACACCACACAGAATTAACGGATCCTTACATCCCTCTTTTACGTTTCTTTATTTACTTTTCTATACCTATTCCTCAAAAGTTTCAAACTATGTTAGATCAATGAACGTGTAAACCCACAGATACCCCCGCAGTGAAAGTAGTATAGGTTATGAAGTACTTTGGTTTCCCGCACATTGTGGATTAGTCACTGACTAATGTGTTGACGTCAAGTTTGTTTCTAAGCGTGAAGCGATAATAAGTCCATCTATCAATCTTGACACAAAATACGTGTGCGTAACGACACCAAGGGCAGAAGCTGGCTTCCTGAATGATACACAAAAAAATAAATTGTCTTTGTTCCTGTGAGCTCATAGACTGCACTGATGGCAGCCATACTGCTAGGAGACCCGTTGTTATGCAGTGTAACACATTTGTCTTATCTGACTCTGGTTAAAATAACAAATGACAGTAGTGCAGGACTAAAGCTCCACCTTTAACTGGACCGCAAACGGTCCTCGGCGGTAAGATTTAGAGGATTCCGGTAGTTTTATGACTCCAGCTTGTCCTGGAAAAGGAGCGAGTTACATCCCATTCTCTTAGCGTCGTTCTTCCCTCAGGAGCAAACCTCGTGTACTAAAATTTAAAGCCCGCATCCAACTCAGGATTGCAGCACTTTTGAGAGGAATACACTTAAAAGGAGAGGTAATTCAGGTCACGAGTGGAAAAAGGTACCACCAGCAACCGCTTTTACTAATTACACCAAGGAAGTAAGTACATTAGTGAGGATAGGTCCCTCTTTAAAGTAAGCAACAAATATAACTGGTTGATCAAATATCTGTAAGATTTACAAAAATTCATTCTTAGGCATGCTATGCCTAAAGACATGCAAAGAGAGTATCTAGGGAACATTAAATCAAAATATACATACCAAAATTCACACCAGCTTCTGCACCCATGTCACCGACACACACACACACACACACACACACACACACACACACACACACACACACACACACACACACACACACACAGACACACACTCACACACACCAACACACACACACACAGGTAGATATATTTTATCTTTTTCTGACCAGATTACCTCATTAATCATGCATTTATTTCTAGGAATGACTTCAAACTAAGCAATAATCGCTTAGTTACGTGGGGCGTTTCGAAGTTTTTTTACAAATGCGTTGTTTAAACCTTATTTGGGGACGTGGTGTGTTCACAACACCCCAGATGTAAAAGTTGACTGGTTTTTAGGGAAGTATGTTGGTCACATTATTGAGCGGCTTGTTGCCTTCGTTCAATCGGATGCACATTGTTGAGAAGTCGTTGTGTTTTTAGAGATACCCAATAACGTACACCACGTGCTGATAACTGAGACGGAAATGCCCCGACGTTTGCCTACAAGCAAGGTGAAGTTAGTGCGTAAACATATGTAGATTAGGTAGTTTCGTAACGTGCAAATACTTGGTTAGGGATTAAAATAAGGAGTAATATATGTAAAATATTCGGTAGTGCAATATTTAAAGTTGGAAACTGCCCCAAAGGAGAGATTTCAGAAGCTTAGAAAGTGTACATTTCGGGTCGAGCACTGAGTGTTTATAATACTTGTGGTCGTGTTGCTATTGAAATAAGTGCTAGGGGAAACTTCTATTCATCGTCTGTGGATAATTTGTCGTGACGAAAAAAGAGTGAGATGGGGAACCTGGGTGATATATCCCGCGAAAGTCCCAATCTCGCGCTAAAAATTGGACGTGGGGGTTTGGCTCACTTAATGAGGACGAATCTGTGGATTTCAAAATTCGAAATTAAGTTCGCGGCATATGAGTCCTGTGGAAGCCTCAGACGTGGGTGCACGTCAAAATCGCCGCATAGGTAGGCGCCAAAATTACATAACGCCCGAAAGCAGTTCCAGTCGCGAATGCGTACATCCAGGTCAGGGACAAATAACCTGAGTGATGTTAACTATTTATCATCGACAGCGTCGAGTCAGAGTGGAGCTAAAAACACATGTATTTGCGGCAGCATCCCAACGTTAAGGTGTTTCTGTGACCGACGGAGGTGTGTCTCCTAAAACCAAGGTGAAGGATATTGTTCCCATCTCCCGCATACACTCCCCAGATCGGCGATTCCCTTACCTGAGTCAAGAAGAAAAGACTCAGAATGGAACCCGGCACGTCACAAACGACATCCAGGTAAAAAACAGTCCTGCTGACAGGATACCGGGTCAAGATTTCACCCAATAACTTGGAACAACCAACGCAACCGAAGTTCCCATATCATAACACCTTACCTGCTTAGCAGTAAGATGAATGAACATGATTGGTGTTAAAGTGCGCTTTACTACCAGACGTATGGGAAGAATGATAGTTTTAAGTGATATAAATATAAATAATGTATAAATGATAAGTGATATAAGAGATATAAATTTTCTTTGTTAACATCTCTCTATCATTTTACGATGGTTAAAGCTTTCTCATTTTACTAATTTGAGAAATAGTATGTGCACTAACATTTGAAACCATTTTACACATGTTATTGATAATTTTATTAGTGATCAACATTGTATATAATGACATTAATAAAATATTAAATACCAAGCCTAATGTATAATAAGCATTTTTAAAATGCTTAATCTTAATATCAAATGTATATAGGGTGCTGTGAACACCCCACCCTAGTTATGTTATGAGTGCTACCTCCACAGTTAACGGTTAAAAATACCCCGCCATCTACGGGCGCGTCCTCTGGTAGGACGATGGACTGGTGGTAGTACACTACGCAGACACTAGATGGTTGTTGTGAAGAGAGTAGAAGAGAAAGAAAGAACAGCGCATATTTGTTGTTAAGTAGAGAATGTCATGGACAAGGTGGAAGGTGAATATCGTGGACAAAGGTGGACTGCATGTTTTTTGTGGAACTAAGGAGTCAAAAAGGTGTGTGCACATTGCACATCAAGGACCTGACACGGGCCCAGGAGAGCAGAGGCGAAGTCTGTTGGAAATGGAGAATGAAGATCCAGATATTTTGGACAAACTGGTGACGGATCACCACCATACACCTGAGAAGAAATTCTTTGTTCGATAGCATGAAGGACAAGGTAAAATTTCGGCAACAATAAGGAATGACAGGCAGCTGTCCGCGAGTGGGTGCGTAGTACCCCAAACAATGGTTCCGTGGCGCAATAATGAAGTTCCCAGGAAGGTGGCAGCAGTGTGATGATGTTGGTGGGGAGTATATTGAGACATCTCATGTACATTGACTCATTTTTATTAATAAACAAGGAATAAAGAGTATTATTGTAAATCATTTTTCGAACGTCCCTCGTACATAAAAACATTCCAAAAGAGCATTCAAATGTTTAGCCCTGGCAAAGGAGAGGGTTTTTGCTGCAATTGAAGGAAACTAGGAAAGGAGGAACCACTGGCTTTAAACCCAGTACCTCAGATGACGCGCGTGAAAACGTAGAAACATGCACCATGAAATATTTAAAAATGACTAATTCTAGGAGAATATTTGACCATAAATTGTGCCTTAATAAGCTCTAAATTTTTCCTGAAAGAAATGATTAGCTATATTTAACGATTTTCCAGTTACACAACCATGAAAAGCCTTGACAAGTTGCTTGAAAAAATTGCAAGGTACATTTTCACAGTCATGCAAATATATTAAACATATTGTACTTTAATAAAACACGCAAGGACAAGGCCTTTTCTTACAATTATTTGGGAGGGGGGGATTTCAATGGATGAAGGACAATACTTTTTATACCTACAGACGTACTCAAATTATTAGTGTCAACCTGGTAAATTACTACATATTTCATGAATTAGTCTATTTTAAATGAAACATGCTTGTTGTTGCTCCATTTACATGTTTAAACATTTAATTTTTGACACCTTGGATAGCGTAAATGCAGTAGTAACAATGATATCTGGAATACAAGGTTATTCTATTGTAATTTTCCAAATTATATTTAAGTTTCCAAGTTTTTGCAAGAAACTTATAACAAACTCAATGGTCAGCCAACAGTTACTATGCTAATGAAGTTTTGTTACTGTATTAATAAATACTAAAAGTCAACATTTCTGCAAATATGTCTCTCACAGAAACTTTAGTAAACGTTTACCAAACACTTAACAATGACTCTTAATGACTTACTCATAACAATGACCTTAGTAACTATGGTAAATATTTGTTCAAAAACATAGCAACAAATTAAAGTTTTATTAGGCTAAAGGAATTTTATACTATGCTAGGATCTACAGTTATTATCTGCTGTAAAAATAACAGTTAAAGACTTATATTCCATGAATACATTCACAAGAATTACATGAGTACTAAGGTTTACTATCCTAATTTGATCACGCCAGTACTGTTTGAAGGTTGTAGGCAAAGTAAAAAAGTAACCCTTAAAACTTGCTAGAGATTATGGTTATCTTAAGTTTAGTATTAATTAGGCCCTTTCCAATACATTCAGAAATTTTCTGCTTATTCCTATTAGAACTCCCCTGTCTATTAATCGTTTGAACCGTAAAAACTACACCGTTATACAAATTAAACGTGACCAGTTTGTATATAACAAACATTTATTCGCTCTAGGCTCTGTCTTCTTTATATATCCATAATATATATATATATATATATATATATATATATATATATTTTTTTTTTTTTTTTTTTTTTTTTCCTTTCAGGACAAAACATTACTCTGCGTAACCGTTATTCCCAAAGTTGCCTCGGGGTGTTATTTTTGAGCAGGCCGGATTATTATTTTATTGCTCGTCGTTTAGTTCTGTTAATATTCACTGTATCAAGTGTTTATATTTTATCAATTAAATACTCGTGAACATTGTTTATTTTATTCCTTATTAAACTGCCCTCATCTATAAAAGATCATTGTTTCATACGGTTAGAAAATGTTTCGGTGTTTGCAGGGGTGGTAATGGTGTTGGCGATGACGATTGTGAGGCATAGGATATACAAATATCTTAAGCATTATACATTTCCTCACACGTCTCGTAATGCCTTGTTTCTCCAATTTAATAGTTTATATTGTTGGTCTCCGATGGCACTATTTCAGGATCTACGCCAGTACAATACATAAATAAAATATTAATGTGGATAATTTTACAGACTGATACTGAAAGAATTGCAGGATAACTTGAACAATTGTATCCATTAACATTAGGTAGAAGGAGAAATAATTGGAATATATAATTTCCGTATGCTAAAGTCAGTGCGTAATGTAAAAGCGTGAGGTAACATTTATTCATTAGCGGATTCCATGTTAAGGGAAAGACAAATAGGACAAACCACTGTAGCAAAGAAAATCATTAGCTCAAGGCTTTCCTGGAGGTCAGTTGTGTTTAGGAGGTGCAGTTACTAAGACACGTAGGGAAACTTGTAAACATTACAAGGGAAACTAATTTCTTAGGATTGAGTAAGTCAGAGTAAAAAGTGTACTTCAGACACGAATTTGCAGCCTCAAAATGTCACATTATGTATCAACATTGGTAGGAGCAGCCTTGAGGGTGGGACTTAAGTGAACAAAAGGTCCTGTATTTAAATAATGCCGGTAATTCCTCTCGTGTTTTACATTCTTACAGAAGTGTTTGCTGTGATCGAGTATTGGCGCTCGTAGCGTTTAAAGACCGCGCTGAGATTATATAGATTTAGCGGTCATCGCCGGGGAACTTTCAGCTTAGCGTTTCTGCCACTCATGGCAAAATAATAATCGCATGATTATTAAGGAGACACTTATTTTTCAACCGTAAGATATTGATACAATAGATACATTGGTACATCAAAGCCTAGGAATAATAATAATAATAATAATAATAATAATAATAATAATAATAATAATAATAATAATAATAATAATAATAATAATAATAATAATAATAATAATAATAATAATAATAATAATAATAATAATAATAATAATAATAATAATAATAATAATAATAATAATAATAATAATAATAATAATAATAATAATAATAATAATAATAATAATAATAATAATAATAATAATAATAATAATAATAATAATAATAATAATAATAATAATAATAATAATAATAATAATAGAGTAGTAGTATTATCCTATTAAATCACATTTCTCCTTGATTCTACCCTTCTTTGCTTACAAATAATTAACTAAATCCAGGGTGCAACAGGTCTTTCCGAGTCAAGGCCGCTGCGTCCTCCACCTCCAACCACTACAGGCACGGAATTGAACTGGGTCTACCGCTTTGTAAGCCTTTACTTACCAATGCTGTTTTAGTGTTTGGTTCAGAACATTTTCTTTTATTCTAAACCAATCTTTCGATACCCTTTCCTATATGTTTCCATTAATGTCAATTACTTTCTAATTTTGGTTTTAAGGCATAAGAATTAGTAACACATGTGACAAGAGTGAACATTTGGTTTCGTTGAGTATGGCGCAATGGTGTCTAAAGTACATTTTGTAATGAAACTCATACGAAATGCGAAACCTAAACAGAATCAGAACCCTGTTATATTTTGCCGGCTTAGCTGATATTCATTTTTATTGCGGTTCTTTACCGGTATGAAAGATAAAAACGTGGTCCTTTTCAACGGCGGCGCCATTGCGGCTTCTGAGATCCTGCGGATGTTCTCCATTACCAGAAGGTTTTCTTCAATAAGAAATGTTTCTGCGTTTTTTCTCGTGCGAAGCCAGAGGCCAAGAGGCATGAGTATCAGTTTAGATACATACTACAACACTGCAAGGGAGTAACATCCGCTCTTCGGGCGAAGGGAAGGGGAAGAACTTTGTCATAACTATATAAAGGAAGAAGAAGAAGAGATAAAGGATAGGGAAGAGCCACCATCATTGCGGTACCTTTTCTCTCGGCCATTCTCCTTCCCTTAAACTTTTTCCACGTCTCTATTACGTCATACGTGGTTCGCGGAGATGACGCCGTACGGCTTTAACCTCGAGTGGCACGTAGCCTTTTATCACCGCACTGTGGGACCATGGTCATCGCCATATTTGTAATGGTACTGCCTAGAGTTAGGTGATCTCTAAAGAAAAAGGAAGGCGTCTGCGAAAACACGCTAAGAAGCAGAGATGAATGAATGTATAAAACCCAGAGAACACGATGTAGTGATGTCAAACATGCATGTGGAATAAAAGAAAATCCTCTAGGGAAAACATGAAACCACGATGAAGAATGAATGTGAGAGAAAAAGTTTCCCTCACATGATAATACGGAAGTTCGCAGATCTCAGAGCAGAGCTCAGGAGTATCGTGAGTGGGAGGGTGTGGGGGGGGGGGGGGGGGGCGACACTACTAACACAAGATTGATTGTTCTCACGTGCGTTTTGCCCTAGTGAAAAGATACTACTATCCTAATTTTGAGCCTTTATTTTACGAATTAGGTCACCTTTATGTAGCGTAGATTACTGATTCCCAGCCACATAACTTCTAAATGTTATAGCGATTTCATATTGTATCAGGCACCGGCAGCCCGATCGAGCCTCGTTCCTTGCTCGCTGCTAACTTAGAGCCTCAGCGCGGTTCTCGGGTTACGTCAGTGAGAGAGTAAGGTTTAAAGGTCCGTTGACAGCTAGCCCGGAATTACTTCAGTGGCGTGCTTTATTAAGGATACGCATCTGTGAAAAGAGGCTTAAAATTTCAAAAATTTCCAAAAATGGTTTTTGTTTTATCAAATAGTATAAATCTTCTGCTTTATTTTGATATGCTTTTTATAGCCTTACGACAATTTTAACTATGTCACGTGGCCGTCTAACTGATTGCCTGTAAGTGGCCATGTCCATTTAAATCAATACACTTCCATTATCCTTGCCATGACTTCAAACTTAGTTTTTCCATGCTTTTATTTTTAGCACTGTTTGCTCTTTAAAATGCTCCATACGATGCAATTTGCAGTACTTATGCATGAAATTTGGTGTACCTGCATAGAAATAATACTAAAAAGAAACGATGAGATAATTTCTTCATAACGTGAATAACTGCTGAGTAATTAAATATTAAAGTTTACATTTCGAAATTTATATGAAAAGAATAATGATTTTAAACTTTAAAATTTATTTTTATCCAAACTAATAACAAGATTAAGAAATTATCTCATAAATTTGCTAACATTCTATTACAGAATATAACTGAAACTTATTAAGTTTTTCAAATCAAAATTGCATCATGGGGGAACCATTTATACAAATACTAAAAAATGTAATAAAATATTAATATGTTAGCAACTTATCTGACTAAATGTATGAAATTTAGCACAGTTACTCCTCACCATACAGTGATTGTTGTGTTAAAATTTCAAATCAATCCAGTCAAAACTGTAGATTTTCAAAATTTCACAGATGGGTATCCTTAATGACGAAATGAAGCGATTGCAAGTTGCCAGCACATGGGCAGAGCCTGTGACGGCATTACACTGGGCCAGTCAGAGCACAAAACACAACTGGGCTCATAGCGTACAGTGAAAAGTGTCTGTAGCTATTACACATGAAAATCGAAATATTCACATACTGTTGAACTTGTACAAGAATTTGGGAGTGAATATTTTACTGCAAACGATGACATCATAGAATATAAGTTATGCAACCACGTTATCTACAACGTTCGACTGCACCCCGCCTCCTCTGTGATGTGATCATAAATATTATGAAACCTGGAATCTAAATGTGAACTAAGCTAAGACACAGACTGTGGTATTTAAGAAAGGGAAATTATTACAAAAATATGAGAAATGGAAAAATTGAATGCAAGAAAACTTCAAATTGATGGAAGTGGCTCAGGGGAGAAGCAAAAGAAATTAGCACTAGAAAAAGAGAAATGTGCCATGGCAGCCGTCTGAGGAAGCAAAAGCGAAACTCCAGGCACAGAGACCAAGTGCTTAGAAAGCATTTATAGCATGGTGGTAGGAACTAACATGTTGTATAGTATAGAAGTGCGGTGTTAGATGGATTCTGTTCACGTCATGTTCTGCAGGGAACTAGTAGGTTTACTATGTCACTTTGTAAGGGAGTAACCCAAAATTTCAAACCAGGTAAGTGACAAAGAAGTTAGTGACAATGAAGAGAGCATTGAAATATTGACAAAAATTAATGCAAATAAAAGTAATACCTTAAGGCAAAGATCTGCAAATCTGTACCGGCTGACAATGTGATGTAACAGCACCATCAGGGGCAAGCAATACGTCGCCCGGTTCCAACACTTCCTCCTTCACTCAACAGGGGAAAACAAAAAAATATAATTAAAATAAAAAATGGAAAAGATAAGGCAATCGTAGACACTGCATCGATAGACATCGATGACACTTACGAAAACACGAAAACGCAAAGGAACCTTCCTACTCCAATATTTTTGCTGCACTATGGGTGCAAATGTAAAATGTCTGTTGTGTCTGAAAGTTTTGACTTTCAAACACTAAGCGACATTACGAACGTTGTCACAAAGACTACAACCAAGTCACAAGTACGAAATCTTAAGGTATTTTAAAACAATACAATAAAACCCATCTTTGTCTCTAACTGTAACAATAACGTTTAACTATGGTGCGTAGTCTAGTGAAAAAGTGGATTAAAACGTACCTACGCTAAGTTTAGAAATTCTTAAAGCTCGTTGCGTAAACCACAGTTACAAATTGATGTTGCGAATTTACAAACACAATTTTGAAATGAATTACAAAACAAAGCTGGTTTACTTTTATTTAGAGAACATGAAATTACAACATTTCCATCTCTCCGTTCATTTGCTGTGCATATTAGTGTTATATGTGTGCATATATGTGTGTGGGAAATTTTGTTATCAAGTGAAGATTGTAAAAATTAAAAGCAGGTCGCGATCAACAGATGAAAACCTACGTGTTCTGTTGTATGTCACTACTTATGAATTAACGTTAGATGCATGCGAAACCGTAACGCTCCCGATGAAGTAAACAATACATTAATGAAATATATAAATTAAATCCTTCTGTCTGTGCATATCAATTAAGCATGTAAAAACCAAACTTATGTTGGAGAAGTTCCTATACACCGCCACTGCGGCTTCCAAACATCTTCCTTCGAACCGTGCATAATCTGCATGCAAAGTTGCGTTACATGACTTCGTAATTTTTGCAATCGCGATGACCAATTTGCCGACTCCTGCTTTAAGGCAATATTTAGAGCATCAAGAGTGGAGCTTAAGAATCAATGGATGTCTTGGTCTTTGAAATAACTTGGAGAGTAATAGGCATGGAGATATATGGAGGACGAGGGAAAACAACACAAATGGGTTTTAAAAGGTTCTAAGAAACAGATTTGAGGACATAGTAATACAAATACTCTTTAATTCAATAACAGGTAAGAGCTCCTTGACCTCCTGTGCTTACATAAAAGGTTCATGGAACAAGAAAACGTATATAGATAAGGTAAATAAAGAGGAATGAGAGAGAATAGGACGGTTAAGAGTTGGGAGAATAAAAGGTTTTTAAAATGGTATACTCCGTCAGAGATAGTCACAAGCCACAAAATCACAATTTTACAGAAAACGTTTCAAACTTTTGGAGCAATCCTAAAATAAGAATAGTCTAATAATGACGCAATGTTAATGCAGCATATATTTTTATGCTTTTTAAGCATTTTACACAAGAAGATATTATTTTACCTGATCAGTTTTCTATTATTCACGTATAACTGTTCAAAGTGTGGAAGCAATTTTAGTTGTGGTTTACGACTTTCTCTCTGAAAATACATCAAGTATTAGACTTTTTTACTTTATTAGTTCATTTTCATCAAATATCTATCACAGGAATAAAGAATGTCTTAAAATGCTGACAATGTTCCTGCTAATTAACATATTCAGCCTACAAGTACGTCTCAGCTATAAGAGCGCAAACGAAGGGCTGATTTGCCACTGGGACATAATCTATTCTTGACAGTACATCCTGGAATTTCTTTTTGTGTATTTTCAAGGAATCTTTGTGAAATTGGAGCAAACAGAATGGATTGTAAGGAACAGATGTCTTTTTACGAATGGAAAATTCATAATACTATTCTTGACTGTAGTACTGAGAAAGCTCAAAGTTGCTGTTATTATTTTCAAATTTGAAGCTCATAGTGTATGCAGAATGAATGAGTCTGTAATTATACACTACCCGTTTCACTATGTCAGGCTGCAAACTTTCCACCTCCTTGAAATCTTCTCTCTGCATCATAGTGACAATAATAGTGACAGACGATTGGGTTATAACATCAGCCCAATCATTTGGGTCGTAAATGCTTCCTCTGCTTGTTTGAACATGTTGATCTATTCGTCCAAAATCACAGCCACAGGGTAGTCTGGTATGATCAACTTGGGGCAACCAGTGAGCTACTGAAATTCCTGCATTTTAATAATGCCTTCTGCAAGGCCATCATTGTACAATTTTTGTTCTGCCCTTTCCAGTTATCACTTATTATGTTGAGATGTAATTTTAATAAGCAGCTTCCACTTCATCTACTACTCTCCTAGCCTGGTTCTCCCTCCTGAGGAACGTGTACCTTGTATCCTACTTTGAGCTTTCCTGAAGATTTCCCATTCGTCCCAAGTAATTTAGATTTTTATTCAATATGAAAACATTGCACCAGAGGTAATCATAAGCCACATATAACACGCCGTACTAACTTAAATATTGTAATATTTACAATAACATATAATGCATAAAATAATCTATAAAGCTGAAGTCAATTTTACTTGCTGTATATTTCATGTCATTGGTAAAAAAGCACAATTTCTGATTTTATAAGAGAAAATCTATACTTTATGAGTCAAGTTTACTAATCAGGAAAGTTTACTTGTCTTACTCGTTCAGTTTCCCAGTGTAATCCACTTTCAGAGAATGTAAGTCACTTCCATCTTCATCACTTCCTACAGATATTTTTGCACATTTCTCATTCCTTACAGGCGAAAAGCAAGTCTTTTCACTGAAGTCATAACGTGTGGCTTGTGATTTTATCTCAGGGAAAATATGAAGTCAAACAATGAAGGAGAGAACAACAACTCCTTATAATTCAAAATACAACTGGCATATGGCAGCAAATTATGACTTTTTAGAAACATCTGTTGGTGGAGTGCAGAATTTTAGCAAAACGTTGATTTGTCTTAAAGTGCGGCTAGTGACTATCTGTGACGTAACGCTCATGTATAGATAAGGTAAATAATGAGAAATAAGAGAGTACTGCAGGGTCAAGAATTGGGAGAAAAAATATTTAATAATGGTATACTCCAGGTCCAAAAAAAAAAAAAAAAAAAAAAAAAAATATTATTTTGTTCTTTAACGACGCTGTCAATTGCTAGGATCACATCAGCGTCGCCGGTGCGCCGGAATTTTGTCCCGCAGGAGTTCTTTAACATGCCAGTAAATCTACTGACATGGAGCTGTCGTTTTTAAGCACACTCAAAAACCATCGGTCTGGGCCGGATTTGAGCCCGTGGCCTTGGGATCAGTAGGCCAGCGTCTAACCAACTGAGCCACCCAGATCGACAGTCCAGGTCCAATGCCGCTTATGTGGCGATACGATGAATATTGATTATATCATATCATATCATATCATATCATATCATATCATATCATATCATATCATATCATATCATATCATATCATATCATATCATATCATATCATATCATATCATATCATATCATATCATATCATATCATATCATATCATATCATATCATATCATATCATATCATATCATATCATATCATATCATATCATATCATATCATATCATATCATATCATATCATATCATATCATATCATATCATATCATATCATATCATATCATATCATATCATATCATATCATATCATATCATATCATATCATATCATATCATATCATATCATATCATATCATATCATATCATATCATATCATATCATATCATATCATATCATATCATATCATATCATATCATATCATATCATATCATATCATATCATATCATATCATATCATATCATATATTATATTTGAATGGTAAAGAAAAATATTTATGTCTGAAGGATTCTTTAAAGTTCGCACAAACTGTACCACGAGTGACTGGTTTCGCCAAGAAATTATGTAAGTTTTCAGATAAAGTAAAAATTAAGTGGAATTGAACAGTGAAAAGGAAGAACTAAATGCAATGTCATATTCGAATGCTATTTACCTAACACAAATAATTAAACAAATATGCATGTAGGTGTAGTAAGTATACAGTGATGAGCAGGAATTTCCCGATGTAACATGTTAGTAACTTTTAGTGTTTTAATATAAACCTTTGAGTTCCCACTCCTACGTCACATGTAAACAATGCTTTATAGCCGGCTTGTGTTTGAGAAAGCACTGTAAATATATGTTACTGCATTTCAACATTTACAGAGTGGCACACAAAAAGGTACACCATTCGTTTGTTTACATATAACACACATGTATTTGTATTGCAGCAGACAGAATTATTCACAGTATTCTGGAACCGTTGCTAGTAAACAGCATGTTAAATATAACCACTGTGTTGCCACACAACCTCTTACAAACGAAACCTTGCTTTCGTCACCACCTTACCGCATAAACTTTCTGTAACTTTACATTGTGAGCTTCGATCTGAGTTACGTTTACTGGCCTCCTTAGGAGCACTTTCTTCTTTAAGAATCCCCACTAAAGGAAATAACACCGACTAGTCTTTGGTCCATAAAGTGACCACATTTTGTCAGGAAACGAATCGAGTTGATGCTGAGATCAAACTCCTGGTGCAGGACATAGAAAAAGGGGTTCGGAATGTGTAATGACCTCCAACGTGCTTGAAAGCTATACTTGTTACCAAGGATTGAGGGATAAAGCCGTTTTTATCACGGCTTTGTAGCAATCTTTATTTACGATTTCATTAGTACAATGAGCCAGTGATTCCGTGGCCCGAAATTGTTACCCACATATTAAATTTTGCCCACACCTAACTTTTTAATGGATTGTGTAAGGACCTTTTATCATCTGGAATAGAACATTTACAGCGCTCTGCAGATAAAAATAGGCCTTGACTGTGAACCACGAGCACTTGCTCCTCTGCCCACAAGCAGTTCCCTAACTCTCAATTTGCATTAATCATTTTGTATAGGAACAAGCGCAGATCTGAATGCAGAGTTATTTGAATTGACCGACAAGAGATTCCTAACTCAACAGAAGGCCGCTCTATTTGTTGATTTGTTGGGACTTGGAGGCGAAGCCAGGGACACATGCGAGGCGCAGTCGTTTTTTACTCTAACAAAGAGCTAGTTTTCATTTGTTGTAAAAGTCGCCAAACTGTCTCTACCAAAGAGTGTACGAAAACGTCTCTGTCTCCAGCAGACTCTTTGTTTCCGCAAAAAACAATACAAGCTTCACCTTTTGCTAAACCGTCAACAACCGTCCTTTCTCCACCATTTCACAAAATGGTGCCTTTTTTGTGCCATTTCTTACTAGATACAAGCTGCTGTATCGGCGTTAGAAGTGGCAATAAAATAGGTTCCTGCACAGCACCAATGTTTGCCAGTACAGTAGCCCAACTATTCCTTTAAGTTCTAGCCGACAATGAAGTCTTGGTGAACTTTTTCAAACACTGTTTATATGTTTATGTTTGTGATAATGTATAGCAATTAGGCGTGATTTTGTTGTTCTAGATTGGCATTATATGAAAATAAATTGCTGAAACTTCAGTTATAAAAATTACTCATACACATACGAAAATCCATCTCAAGATAATTTTCCTTCTTACTCGACTGTGGGAGCAACACAAATTAGTCAATAGTTTCATTACTGTACGCGTGTCTCTGTACAGTGGAGTGCCTAGTATCGTGCCGGTAAATAGCTCGGTTCTTTATCTTGGTGAAGACATACGTACTAAAATACCTTTCGGCTTCTAAAACTGGCAATGCGTACGTTTAATTGTATATGTTAACCTAACATGGAATATGGGATATTAAACCCCGCACGGCAGAAGCCCTTGCCAACTCCTGGCCACTGCGTCGTCCACCTCTGCTCATCACAGGCATTATGAGTGAGGTGCAGGTGGTCTTCGTATTCAGGGCCTCTATTTCTGAATGAAGCACCTCCAAAATTGACCACTAACGAGACCGAATAGACCCCGGACCAGGTCTCTCATTGGGAGAAAACGTCCACGCCGGTACCAGGACTCGAACTGGGGTCTTCCGCTTCGTAAACAGCAGCGGTACCATCGCGCTAAGGAGACGACCAATATCAAATACTCTTTTAGGGAACGAGTGTTGTATAATGAGCCGGAATTCCATTTTATTAACAAATCTGATTTTACATTCACAAACATTGAAATTGTATGCTTGTGCTCTTTGTTAATAGAAATTAGTGTTTCCAGAAATAGTTTCCTTATATGGGCATGAAGAAGACAGAGAACACGTTAATCAAATATCTTACTCACTATATGTTGTTCTAGTAATTGTACAGCCTTTGCATGACATCATGAGAAAAAGCTGAATAACACGGGTACTTTAAAATGACAAACTACTGAGAAGTTCATAATCAATACTAACGAATATCTCGGAAACATCTGGTGCTACAAGGATACTTTATATGAATTGGGTGTTAAAGGGTTTCTACACCTTCATGTAAAAAGGTTTTTTATGGTTTACCGGATAAACAAATTTACAGAAGGACTTGAGAGAATATTACAAGAAAACTCAAAATGTAAATGTCATTTATCATGCAAATATTTTAAATATGCCACATATGAATCAAAATAGCTTGAGTCATTTTAGAGAACATAAAAATACCAAAAGCAAATTCCGTGAAAAGGGTAGTTTTGAAAGGGAGATTTACTGGAGAATCTTCGAGTGTTACCTTGGGAAGATACTGAAATGAAATAAGTTTTTGTATGCATCCGAATTTTCCTTTCTAAGTTGTGCTATACACAGACGGATGGACAGACTGACTAACAAACAGACAGAGAGAGAGACAGCAAGGGAGAGAGAGAGAGAAAGAGACATGCGACCTTTTTACCAAAAACGATGTTTTTCATTCAGGGTCCCAAAAATAATGCCATAGGAATCTACACATCGATTACTTGGGTGGAATAAAATGCCTTCTCTACCTTCTAGCTACAGGTACACAAAGTAGAAAAAGAAACATCGCTTAGCTCCGAGATGAAACTGTAATTTCAAACGAAATCAAAGAGTACGTATCATCCAACATGACATCACCTTGACCAGTATCCTTAGCTGATTTTCTGTGAACTCCGTCGAGGTTACATGTAGATTTATCACCACCGCCACCACCACCAGCACCACCAGCACCACCACCACCACCGCCACCAGCACCACCTCCGCCATCAGCACCACCACCGCCACCGCCACCAGCACCACCAGCACCACCAGCATCACCACCACCACCGCCGCCACCACAACCTTTTGTCCATCACGTGCTGCTAGTATTCCTCTCTAGCGCATCTTCGACGACCTCTGCAGCTGTCTTGCAGCGGTCGAAAGAGCTTTTATGTTTTTAGGGGACAGTAACATGAATTTGAGGATATTAAACTTTAGATATCTAATTTCTATACTGTTTTGACATATTTACCACTTAGTTTTAATTTTGACCTTTGCCACGCGGTTTTGTATATTTACGTATATTTATTTTCCTTTTTACTAGTAATTTTATTTCTTATTGAAGTTTATATCTGGCTTTTGCCATGAAATGCCTTTTAAGGGCACTGATGACCATGAAGTTGGGCGCCCTTAAACTACAATACTACTAATACTACTTTTCTTCATCCACAACGACTTGTCCTGGTGACCGGTAACCGTCTTCAAAGGCGATATCATCCAACCGTCTTATTCTATGTCTGCCGATATTTCCATGACCCCTTGGTTTGTGATCTAACATTATTTTACGTAGTTGGCCATCACTCATTCTTGTTATATCGCTGCTTTGGAATGATAAGGTTCTGACTGAATACTTTGTTGTTCTGAGAAATCAGGCCTTAAAGCTATAGAGTCCAATAACTATAACAGTTTGTTACATACAAGAATTGAGCATTTATAATAAAATATGGTTAGGATTTTATGGTCATGGAGTCCAGTTAATTTAAGCAATGGTACCAATGCTTTGCAGCTGGAATCTCGCTATCTCCAGATCAGCTAAATTGTTTCGAATACAATATTCTAACAGCAATTTTCAATAAGTTCAAACAAAAAGGAATGAAAATACTTGTTCATTATAAAGTAAAATGCAGTTTTATTAGCTTATTGGTAACGTTTGCTAATATATAATTGTATATCAATATGCTTTCATGCCTTCCTGAGTACTGCGATCACAATATTAGATCTAAAATTATTATTTTGTGCTTAATGGGTTTATATTTTGCCAAAATTAAACAACAAATGTAAACATAAAGGGAAAAAAGAAAACAAATTACATGTTTTTGGGTCGATGGCTTTTTGTGGGGGCTCAAATTGCAGTTGGACAGCTACAAATTTTGTTATGTAGATCAATATCTGTTATTAAGTTTTAAAATAATAAGAATATTCAAAATATAAAATGTTGTTTCTGTAGGGTTTGGGTTCAGGGTGTTTTAGAGGTCGTATCGTATATGATACCTCGGTACTACAGTAAGTTTATATAGGTATTTTAATCCTACCATCGATACAAAGTAGACAAGAAAGAGAAAAATCATATGAGTGTAGAGTGCAGAAGGTATTGTCACCGCGCCCGCCGCATCTAATTGCCGACAACCGTAGTGTCACGCATCGCATTATTGTCGGCACTACCGCAAAGGAGCCGAAGGAAAGAGACAGAGCATGGCCGCATTGTTGGGGCGCTTGCCGAAAGAGAGAAAAGGATAGAGGCTACTGGAATCTTCTACTTTGTATTTCACCGCAAAATAACTGAGCTTTCCCGAACTTTCCAATATAGTGCCTGGGAGATATAAATAGCGGTAAAGTGCGACAGCAGGAGTCAGTCAGTATGTGAAGGTTGAGTAGTCGTGCCGACGGAGACGGACAGACGATGTGAAGCGTTGTGCCGACGGAGAAGGGACAGTTCTTTGTGTTACGAGTTCGGAGCCGTGCTGTTGGAGAATCGAAAAAGACTTTCTTGTTGTTGCAACGAGTGTACAAGTTACTGTTTACGGAAATAAAAGTGTTTCTTTATCTCGACTACATCTGTCTACTTTACTTCACAACCACAACCAACAAAAAGTTACAGTATCATACATGACACCACCGGCTATCACGAGTTTACATAACACATTCACAGAGCGAGAAAAGGATCCGCAACCTGCCTGAGGTACCATATATGATATCAAAGGACCATGAGGATACACAAATTTTTGTGCTTAACCAATGACATTGGTTTTCTATAGGACGCTTGCAATAAATAAATGTGAAGGAAAGCAGGACAACTAAAACAAACATTTACGCCAGTTATAATCTTTCAGTTAAATTTGCAACAGAGTAGAATATTACTATAATGCTCAGGGATAAATTTTATGTCTTTTAAATCTTTACTTTTCAATTGGACATCTCTTTAATTCTTCTTGCTTCTACACTTAAGCTCAGAATGCTGTTAGCAATCGTTGTTTATATTTGTTTTTGAGGAACCAATTTTCCTGTTTTGCTTCATATGCTTCCTTTACTTCATGCTTTCTGACATTATTTTTTGTTTGCTCTGGTTTACAACCTTCTTTCTATTCTTCTTTAGAGGTGAATTACTTCCTAAATGTATTGTGTAACTTTTATATGTACTATAACCTCAGTTGTTACATATCGAAATAATAATATAATAATAAAATACTAGAGTGTATGGTGTTACACCAAAAATATTAATCGTGTATATATAAACCTCAGCTCAAATAGATTAATAGTGCAGATAGAACTTTGTTACTACAAAGCGATAACGTTTTTCTCTGCAAGTAGAAATTTATCATTTTTCCATATCCCTTATGAATCACTAGGAGGCCTCAGTGATGGTATATGTTACAGGTTGAATTATTTACGTATAAAAGCAGTCATTAACTCTTTTTTTTTGCCGTACTGTTGTATATTTTCACATTTCTGATTATTATCTAAGATAGTGACACCAACCACACTTCTTAGAAATTTCATCTCACTTGTTCCTACTTTCTTTTTAGTCATTCGGTTCATAGACCAATTTTCTGAACCATAAGTTAATTTGTAGTATGGCTAATGTTTAATTGTTTAATGTTTAATTGTGTTGAACGTTGTGTTTTACTCCTTAAAGTTGCTCTTATTGTTCCGCACATTTGCTGAAATTTACCAATTCTATTTGTAGCGTATTTTCCTTTTAGTTATGATATACTGCAGCTTAAATAGGTAAAGGAGGAAACCTGTTCTATCATTTCTTGTCCTGGGACTATTTTACATCTTCTGTGGTCAGCTTCTTAAAAGCCACTGTTTTAGTTTTGTTCTTTGAAATTGCAAGATTATATGTCTCCATGACCATTTGTAATTGGAAAGTTGGTCTCTGTAAATCATTTTTGCCACAAAAAGCATAGGGTTTAGTGTTAAATTGCCTTTGTGGCCATAGTAGAATGACAGAATATAATAACAACTGGAATAAAATTACCCTGCGCATCGCTCGTAACTCATTTATATTACTGAGGATCTTCAAAGGAATAACCGAACTGTCAACAGGATGACGACTAGGATAAGTAATATGGTAGAATCATTAAGAACCCAGTTATCTAAGAAAAATGGGTTATGGTTAATTCTCTGTATCAATACAAAAAGAACAGTAAAGAATAATTTAAAACTATCGAGGTGAACATAGTAGATATATTAAGTAATAAGGAATGAGAAAGAGAGAGAGAGAGAGATAAAGGTGGACAGAGAGGGAGAAAAACATGGTGAATGAAACATTATCTGCTACACAACAGTATTATATTAGATTGACGTGCATAATTTTGAAGCACTATCTATATTACTGTCGCAAATTTGCGATACAAAATTCTCACAAACAATCAGTAAAGTATTAATGGTTCAGACATATTTTTATTTAAATATGAGTCCTACAATATTCTAGGTGAAGAAATAGCGCTTTATACTACTATATGGTAGTGCAGGTCAAACCAAGAACTACTTTCTCACTTTTACTCTTTATTTGGAATCGCTCCAGTGAAGCAGTTCTCTTCCCACTCAAAGGAAGTAGTTTGTTCAAGAAAACAGTTTCTACAAGGGCAGAACCAGGTTCTTCCGGAAGGATTCCCTTCGTCGTCCTAATCTCACCCCATAAACACCACGGAATATATTGTAATGTCGTTTGCCGTTTAGCTTAGTCACACCCAACGACATTACCAAGACAGACGCCTCTGTTTATGTGCAGTGCAATTATTTGGCCCTCTAGGCAGAAGAGGGAAACACTTCACTGCTGCTGCATAAAAATTTGGGAATAGTTGCCTGTTGTATAACAGTCAATCTAATATTCATACGAACATACTTGCAATCTATAGCATGTGCAATATTTTAATTATTGCAGGGATGCAGTAGAGCCTGCAAATACCACAATATCACTCCCACTAGAACGTCATGGCACGAACTCCAAAGAAACATAGGGTCCAAATGACTTAGTCGTCGACGGACCCTTACAACCCACTCACTCGTTCGAAAGAAACGGTAGGTAAGTGAATCCTGTGTGACATGGTTTGCATTTCTAGCTCTGAAAATCCAATGTGAAATTTAGAGGCTTTGGAACTCAATCCTCTTACGTTTAAAAGTTAATAGTGTACATAATCTCTATGGGAGAAGAAGAGGCAACGTTATTGTTAAAGAAAGTATGATATGTTAGAATTAAGATTTAGAACTTTGCTGAAAAGTGTAACATCTTCTGAAAAATCTGATGTTTTGCACTCACATGACTTTCTCTACCCTTGTACTAACCATTCTTACAAACTCTTATTTCTATATCTTCTTCGTGTTAGTTGAGATAAAGCTTTGTGCAAAATATCTTAATTGCTTATTTCCTAGTAGGTGAAAGGGAAATATTAGAATACACTAGGTTTTGAGCGATAGTCATATCCTTTAAAGCTTTGTGATCCCGTTCTCTTTGCACGCTTAACATATAAAAAAGTGAACAACAATGTTCCATTTCACGAAAGTTTTAAGTTTTCCGAAACTGACACAAATAACAAGGAATATCTCCGAAATGAAATTTATTAAGATATACCTATATTATGTGTTTTAGCGATATCTGCATTTCATTTTTATATAGTAAGATTTTGTCTATCTCTTCCGATTTACGAGTTATCCGAAAGTCATCCTGAGTAAGTAGGATTACATAAGTCATGGCCAGAAAATACAAAACATGATTACCAAGCAATATATATATATTGTTACAAACGGAAACTTGTGGGTTGAAATATTAAAGGATATCCTAAAGTATGGATTTTCCAGCTTTCTCACTCACCACAGAGGTTTTTCATGCTCCCGGTTCGCTAATTATCGGAAATCATCGGACAAAACAAAGGTGGGTAAACCAATTTACCTACGTGAAGACTCCGGAGGAACAATATAATTGTGGAATATTAATCAAAATTGGCTAAATATCTCGGAGGACACCATAAATATTACGTAAAATACCCCCCTCGCAAACTCACATAAGCACATACAATATGACTGGTCGCAATGGAATAATCCCATTGGAGCAGTTGGATGAATCCTATGGTGTTAAAATTTGGTACTAGATGTTCTTTAAAAAGGAGTGGTTACTCCCCACTGGAAGCAGTGAATCGTTTGTTTGAAAAGACTCTCTCACTGGTTAATCATCACCACTTCGGTGTATACATTAATAAAGCTAAATTTTAGTTGATACAAAAAATTACTGTTGGTGCCCGTGTTCCCAGCGTTTTTAAAGCTGGATCCGGAAAGGTGGTGCCCCGCAATGCTTATCCAGTTTTAAAATCATGTAGTTTCCTCCTGTGCAATATAGGTGCAATACTAATTGCATGACATTACCAAAGTCTAAGTAAACCAGTATACATTCTGAGATTAACGGAACTATAGAAGCACGGGAATAGCAAATGGTAAATCGTGTCTTAATGAGGCGTGAATTTCACCCTTCAGAGACGCTCTTCTCACCCATTTCGCCAAACCCATGGAGATACAGGTGATTTCCCACCTCAAACGTCACTTGTCTCTCACAGAAGCCACAGTGTTTGTAATGTAAGACTGTCTGTCTCTGGTGGAGGCTGTTTGCCACTAAAGGCGGGTGTCTTCTCTCCTTGCCAGAATGTATATGCAGCTCTGCATCCCTTATCGCCTACATCGCTTCAGCAGACCATTCCAATCCGTCCTCTTCTCGTCACACCAAAATGGCTCCCTGAGCTTCTTCCTTCCTTGACGCTTATATCCTTACTAACGGTTACCCTATGTTTTGAGACAGACGCTACGTTCAACTCCACCATTTTCCATTTGTTTTACTGAAGTATTCTTTACTGCGATCTGTTTTAATTCTTCCACTGCCACTTGTCAACAACGGACCATAAAGCTTACATGTTTGATGCAATCACTTTCGGTGATTTGATTGGTATATCTGTCTATTTCGTGGAAGTAAGTAGCCCAACAGAGACGAATTCCCCTTATTTGTATACTTCCTGGCAGTTCAGTGAACGATAAGACAAGTTAAAGGAATAAAATACTCAGTAACTTAAACGCTTGACTCAAAAGCAGTTTGAACGAAGTCTCATTATTGAACAGGTCACCTTGCGGACATTACTATTATGCATAATAGCTTATAGATATCCCAATAAATGTTTTTCGGGTTTTATTGGTATCAAACACCATAAACAACGTTCCAATAAAATTAATTTTCTTAAATTTTGTAGATATACACGATAATGCTTTCCAGTTTAGTAACTGATGCCGGTAGAGGACAGCACAGCCTGCAAACAAAGCGTTTGTCACATAGTTAATTTAAATCGATGTTACTAACATGGGTTTGCATTCTTAAAGTTGTAGAAATTCCCATGCATCGGATGAGTAAAGGCAATAATAACACCCCGCCCCCTGGCAATGAGAGCCATAAAAATTCAGTGATGTTCCTTGGTGTTCTTTGCAAATATGATTAAATTCTAGAACAGCAGATCCATAAAGAATTTTACAGCTTATCCTGAGGGAAGCTTTCATAGAAGTGCATCGTTGCGAAAGTTCCTTTGTCGTCTTAAATCAGAATAATTCCTTAATCTCGATTTACAACTATAGTATGGGATTGTAGGTAGACTGGAAAAAACCCAACGTATCTACACTAACCCAATAAAGTACAGGGCTGAGCTCATGGGAGTCCTACACACCGTAGGCAGAGGAACCATTACATGAGGCATGGGCAAAATCGGCTCAACTGGAGGTCCACCAACGGATGCACTCACCCTCGCTACGTCCCGGAGGGGCCAATTGATCAGCTGCTTGGTAAAGAAGTAGCGACACCAGGTAGCGAAAGCCGCATAACCGGCCGGGAGGGCTCGGGGTACTGACCACGTCCCACCCCCCAGTAGTGCGCCCCACTCATGACGCCTGTAGTGGGCAGGGGTGGGGTACGCAGTGGCCAGGGAGTAAGCCTTGGCCCGTAAGGGCTGTTGCGCTAGGCGTTACCTTTACATAGTGGCTACAAAATGGTGCACTCAAAAGTGGGCGTGGTAGTGCGCAGGCTGCAGCTCTTTAAACTTCCAAACCACCAATTTGACCACAACATTGTGTAGAAGGGTTGCTACGCTGTATTAATTCACCTTCATCTCTCCTAAGAGACTGTTCATTTGAGCATGCGTAAGGGTTCTGCTACATGGAATCTCAAACGGTAGAGTACTTTCTACTTTAAGGGTATCTAAATGACATGTGTTGCTATTTCTTTGGCCTTGGAGACACATACTGCACTGAATTTGTACTTTGAAATGGCCGTTAGCTATTCTCTCTGTCTTTGTTTTCAGTATGTACTAGTTAGCGTTGCTTCCTTAAGTCCCTGTTTGTTTTTACGTATATTGCATAGCGTTAAACTATAGGTTCACAACGGAGGGGGAACGTCGCGGACTACAACCTATATAGCTCTGTTGTGACTAACACCCTCAGGGCGAAGGGATAAAGTGAAGGTAACACAGAAGGGTACAGGGCGCAATCATACAGGCCACAGAGGCGTACGGAAGTTCCTTAGAATTTCAGACTCGATAACCCGTCTCAATGGTAGAACTGCCTAGAGATGGCGATTAAGGACCCGTCGATCAGCAGCCATGCTGACCATGGGAAATGTTCTATTCTTTGAGCAACCATCCACGCCATCTGTTGGGCATCAACGCAGGCATGTAACCTAGAAGCACACTGGACCACGGTTCGGTAGTTTTGGTAGTGTACATAAATGACGTAGTAGACGGTACGACTACCGGTAGCACTGGTGGGAAAGAAACATAATGCAAAAAACAACGAATTAAAAAATTGAATCACAAATTCAAACATAATGATCACCAAAAGCTATGATCATGAGTTTGTTAACCTTTATCAGAATAAAACTTGTACTTCTCGGCTCAAAATAATATTACTTTTATTCAGTCTTCGATCTGAACTGTAGTGCACTTAGAGGAGCTTTCAAATGCTTTGGAGGACCACTAATATTCCGTAAGCTAAGCGGCCCTGTATACATATACTCTCTGAGTTTCGAGAAGGTTCAAACATCAGCACTTCCAGCTTCTAGGGGTATCTAGTAAAACATGATCAGAAACGTAAACAACGGGATCTATATGAGGTAACGCCCAATAGGTATGCAACACACCTAACACACAGGTAATGCTTGTAGGTTCTTAACTACCAATTGAGGGGGTCAGTGCAACAGTGGTCTAACCCATCCTTTTTAAGAATAAAGAAAAACTGAGCTTAACACACGTGGTTTTATTTTTAGGATAAGGAAAATCTCATTTGGATCATACTGATTGTTCACTGATAGTTTCTCAGCTTAATAAACAACGCACTGATCAGTGCTAAAATGTTTTTGATACAAAACCGATTTTGTGGTGTGCTGCAAATCTTTTTCGACCACTGTTACACTGACACCTTCTCTTCTATCCTACTGTGCAAAAAAGCAGTAAATATGTACCATTTTAAATCAAATAAAGCATGTTTTATCCATAAAAGTTTTTAAAAGTTTTTAAGTGCCTGTTGTTAAACGGTAGGACATATTAAAGGACATTAAACGTGTTTGATTCGTATACGATTAACATTCAGGTATGTCAAAATATGGAAGACTACTTTACACTGTATATCTCATTTTCACACATAATAAGCAGTAATAATTTTCAAATTCATACTGTTATTAAGTGGTTAGGATATATTGAAAGCTAATGACATATCTTTTACTCACGCAAGCTTTTGGAAATATATTTAAGTTTTATTTGCATGTCTATTTTACATAATCAGGCATATAAAAAATTAACCATTCGTGTCATTTTTACAGTTTTGAGTAACATTTTCAGAAATAAACTATTGTTAAATATATATAAACTGGTGGGACATACTTTAAAAGATCATTAATATCCTTAAGTTTGTTTGGATTTATTTGTCTGGGTTTGACATATTTTGCTTAAAGCTTAACATTGCTAAGATCCAGGATTTCTTATCCTTTCTTTTTCCTGGACTCTCATTGGCTGCTTATGGTTAGACTACGCTTGCACTCAAGCAACATGGATTTTTGTGGGAGGAAAAATATTAGTAGCTTCAATTTAATATAAGGAATGGGTTTTGGTTCTAACCATATGCTGGTAAGATAGTTCATATAAAAACCTGACAGATAGCGTCAATATTGTAAATTGTGTTGCAATGACCCCGTCAATTCTACCAAGAAAACTACTGCAGTCTACACTTACGATAGTCTACGGTAGTCTACGTCGTTTTACAACTCTACGCATGAGGAGGAAACGAAATGAAAGATAAATGATGGAAAGGAAATCGTAGTAAATGAGAAACAACCCCAACCGTTGCCTAATAATCAAGAAAGGCCACGAATAATCCATGATAGGCGATCTACAAGGATCGAACCCGAACCTCCCGAATGTGACAGCATTAAACAATTTATGTGAATGTCTGAATTCCATAGAAATATTCGATCTAAGCCAATCCGAGAGATAGGTATGTGGAGGATATCTAAGTAAGACAACTGATATAGATGAGGGTTGGTAACGTTCTACTCAGCCACAGCCACTTTCCTCCACTGCCTATGAATAGAGACATCAAAATCCACCGCAAATCGGAACCGCATTCTGCTAGATGCAGCACTGAGGTGAAAGTTTCCTGTACCCGAACTAATGACAGCATGGTTTGGTGAAAGTGAAACGTAACCACTACCAAGATATTTTCAGGGCAATATACATTTCTCTCCCCTCACTTCGACCGCCGCTCTTTATTTCTACCCCACTGTTTCTCTCTCCTTTATACACAGGTTTGTACAGTCACCTTGGATGGTTTAATTTTGCCTTTATAGCCACTCGTATATATGCATTACTGTACTGGGAGGATCCAATTTCATGGTAATTATAACTTGGTGTATATTTTACTTTTATATGATTACTAGAAATGACTCTGCTTGCAAAAATCTTTACCAGCGCTTGGAATGTAGCCTTCAGTGTTATAGTGCAGTCAAGGGATGAGAAAAAACAAAAACTTTTAGTTGTAACTAAGGAATTTCTGCTGCATTTAGCGTCTCGCTGAAAGTAACTGCTGCTGTTAAAACAATGGCACACTTATCAATGTAATTAGTTTGCCACAAAACGGCTTAGTATATTCTAACTGTAATGGAATAACCAGCCAAGGAGCTGCATTCGCCAGGAAAATTCTGCTGTTTGCCACATGCACTTGGCTGTTTCAAGTGTACACAGTTAGTGCATTCATGGTCCTTATTTACCAGGGCTGATCAGAAACTAAGGTTATTAAGCTTGTAGTGAAACATTTACATTGTATTTCATACAACCAATATAGCCAACGAATAGGACATACGTTAGGTCATTTCTACATTATCTATAGTAAGTAGGTCAAGCGTTGTATTAGAGCCAAAAATTAGATATCAAGGTTTCACCGAAAATGTATCCTTTGAGGCCCTCTGAATCCAAATGAAGCCTTTTTAGATAGTTTCTTGTGTGTGTGTGTGTGTGTGTGTGTGTGTGTGTGTGTGTGTGTGTGTGTGTGTGTGTGTGTGTGTGTGGGTGGGTGGGTGGGTGGGCGGGTGTGTGTGTGTGCGTGTGCGTGTCTGTGTGTATGTGTGTGCGTGTGTGTGTGTGTGTGTGTGTGCGCGCGCGCTTGCCTATCAACAGCATAACTCAAAAACGAAAAGTCGGTTAAAAACCAAATTTGGTATTTAAGTTTCATATCTTCCAAGAACGCAACACGAAGATTTTGAAGGAGATTCCTCCACCCTAAGCTACCCTTAACATGAAACATTATTCGAAAATATTTGTTTTCTCAAAAATGGCTCTAAGAATTTTCCTTAAAGCGGTATATGTTTAGGACATTTTTATGGAAAATTAAACGCATATTTTGAATTTCTTGGCTATAGCCTATGTAGTCCTGTTGACTCTTACTGTATTTTGCATAATCGATAAGCCGTAAGATATAGACCAAATCTTACTATACCAATAATATAGATATCGTTAAAACACATAACTTTTTGTGGAGTGAATCATATGGGAAATATTCCTTGTTATCTGAGTGAATGTTGCAGTACTTAAGGTTTTCCCAAATGGAAGCTCGTTATTCACCTTTTTATCTGTTTGGCCGTGCAAAGAGAACGGAATTTCAAAGGTTGAAGGGATTTGACTATCTCTGTCTACTGTATTCCCATATTCCCCTTCGCATCTATTACAAACTTAGCAATAAGATAATTTCTGCAAATGTTTATCTCAACAGCTAAGCTGAAGAGTTTGTAGGAATAGTTAGTACAAGAGTAGAGAAAGTGATGTGAGTGCAACACATCAGATTTATCAACATAATGCCAATATTAGTTTAAGCATTTGTCGCTTCGTGGGATGAGTTTAAACATTCCCTCGTGGTAAAAATTCTGTCCTACGTGTTGAATCACGTCACGAAGTCTTTGACCTCCTTGTCTGAGTCAAATTGTTGGCACCCCAGGTGTTCCTTCAAGTGAGGAAAAAGGTGAAAGTCGCTTGGAGCATGGTTCAGACTGTAGTGAGGGTGGTTGGGATGTCCCAGCAAAACTGCTGGTGACTGTTTCTACACTGACTGCAAACTTTTGACACCATTCTGCATTATGCTGACAGACGCTATCATTTCTCTACAAGCGTCTAGCAGTTGCTGATGAATTTCAGCCACAGTTACATGTTTCACCCACAGAAATCGAATAGCAGATTTTTCGCAAGACCACTTTTCAAACGAGTCACTATTTGTGTATATGTCTACAAATATCACTGTAGATGGCAGGAGATTGAAACTGTGCACAGTTGTCAATCGCATATGCTAAAATTACTGTACATTAATAATTTCTCTACAACAGATGAAACTCCAGGAACATCAGCCTTGTAACCTTAGTTTCTGATCACACCTCGCAGATGTTTTATCTGCACGACTTTCCTGGCACATGGGCTAGATCGCGGAGCTCTGATTCTCGGTCAAAAAATTCACTAGGGTTCCTTCCCACCTATGGGAGTGTTGAATTAAGTTCTGGATATAGGATTGGCGCCTACTCAGCGCGCGCACACACACACGCAGACACATAAACACACACATATACATGCTCGAGCTATTCAGTTCTTAGGAGAGTAAGAAATGTAACGAATTTTAATCGTGCTTTTAAACTTTATCCTGAGAACAATCCATTGAACAGTGGAAGAAACTACTCCGAATGTAATTCTGAGTTTGGCTTAGTGCCTGTGTTATAGTAGTGATAATAGACTTCACACTACAGCATCATTGACAAGGTTTAATCGCTAAGGACGTGAACGACTACATAGTAACATGTAGGGAGTTAGTTTCAATCCTCACCTGGTGTATATGATTTAATTATCGAAAGATATATGCTAAAAACCAGAAAAAATAATGTTACAGTGATATCTTGAACGTCACAGTAATTTAGGATCTTTCACTAAGGGAATAAAATGAGTCATCAAATATTTCTGACTTCAGATAAAGAAAAAAACTAACGCCTACCGCCCGGCCGCTGCGTCCCCCTCATCTGCACACTGCAGGCGTCATGAGTGTGGTGCAGTACTGAAGGGTGGGACGTGCTCAGTGCCCCGGGCGCTTCCGGCAAACGGGACAACTACTTCTTAATCAAGTAACTGCTCAATTGTCCCCTCAGGAGCCTAACGAGGTTTAATGCACCCCAAACCAGGTCTCTCAACGGGAGAAAATCCCCACGCCGGTACCGAGAATCAAACCCGGGTCTCCCGCTTAGTAAGCAGCAGCGCTTCAGGTAGAAGTAGAGTATAATTATTGACTTTTGCAAATAATGGCTATAAATGGATTTTGATGACAGTAGGTATTAAAAATAGCTAACGTATTTTTAAAATGTTAACGGGGAATCTGACATTTTCCTGACAAATGTCCACAATGAATGTGCATTTCAATTTCTTGTGATATAACGATGTCACGAACATAATTTAAAATATAAATCCTCCTACAAGCTCCTGCCACAGAATTCTGAAACAATGAGCATTTTCCACATGTCAGTTCTGCCGTCAACTGTTCCTCAGTATAACCAGCGCCTTTTTTGTCTTTTAGCTTATATTTCATTCAGAGGTTGTTAGCAAATGTTATCTCCATGATTTCAACCAACTGTTTCCGTTTACCTAGACAGCCGTCATGAGTTCTTTACATTTCCTGCAATTCAGTTATTTTCATATTTTAATCTGTCCGTGTGCGCTTTTATGGGGCTTCTGCAGAACGCTCGTTTCAACTTATTGCATCACAAAGTTACTCTTAAAAGGCACACATACAAACACACGAGGGACGACATCGATAGCCATTACACCTGTGTCAAACCAGATATATCGGAGCAATATGACTCAATTCTGTAACTTTGCTATCCTTCTAGCTTTGTTGTGATACTAATAATTCTCTCCCATTTCTAATTTTCAGAACTGGCATACAATTCTCTTATTTCTGAAGCTATGGAGTTCTAAAAACCGTAACCTTGACCTAATGAATTCCTTCTTGACTGAGTTCACCACAACACCTTGTTGCATTAGTTACTCTGTCTTATAACCAATTGCTTTTCCTTAATACGTATCTTTCTTGGCTAATACCTTCTTATTCTGTTGCAGAATTTCAACTCATGCTTCTTACTATATACTTACTTATGACTACTTGTTGTAGTCATTTAACTGACTCCCTATTGTTTGTTTTCAAACTTACTAATCTTAGAAGACAACAATATCGGTACCAATACTTGGAGGGTTAAGGATACCCATCTGTGAAAAAACGCTAAAAATTTCCAAAATTGCCCAAAATGGATTTTTGTTTTATCAAATAGTATAAACCATTTGCTTTATTTTGATATGCTTTTTAGAGCCTTACGGCCTTATTATCCATGTCACATGGCCGTCTAACTGATTGTCTGTAAGTGGTCGTGTCCATTTAAATCCATACAGTTCCATTATCCTTGCTATGACTTCAAACTTAGTTTTTCCACGTTTTTATTTTTAGCGCTGTTTGCTCTTTAAAATGCTCCACACGATGCAATTTTCAGTACTTATGCATGAAATTTGGTGTACCTGCTTAGAAATAACATTAAAAAGAAATGATGAGATAATTGTCACATGAAGTGAATAACTGCTGAGTAATTAAACATTAAAGTTTACATTTCAAAATTTAAATGAAAAAATAATGAATTCAAACTTTAAAATTTATTTTTATCCAAACTAATAACAAGATTAAGAAATTATCTCATCAATTTGCTAACATTCTATTACAGGACAT
The DNA here is from genome assembly GCA_030765045.1 of Tenodera sinensis. Lineage (NCBI taxonomy): Eukaryota > Metazoa > Arthropoda > Insecta > Mantodea > Mantidae > Tenodera > Tenodera sinensis. Next base: position 29,259,657 of record CM060962.1, on the reverse strand, counting down.
TACTGAAAATTATCAAGTTTTTCAAATCAAAATTGCATCATAGGGAACCATTTATACAAATATTAAAAAAATATAATAAAATACAAATATGTTTGCAACTAATCTGCCTGAATGTATGAAATTTAGCACAGTTACTCCTCACTATGATTGTTGTGTTAAAATTTCAAATCAATCCAATGAAAACTTTAGATTTTCAAAATTTCACAGATGGGTATCCTTAAGTACTGTGATGAAAAAATCCAGTCCAGTTACTTTAGTATTACTTTCTTTTCACCTAATATGTTTGCACAAATTCACGGTTCTCTTCTATTGACGGCAACACAATCTAAAGTCTTTGGTAATTCTACAGCTCAAAACTGTTTACTTCTCGTAGCCTTGACTCAGTCCTCTCACTGTCTTTCTTCAGCTTCTCTGTCTCTTATACACGAACTAGTTCGACGGGGTGTATCTCTCACGAGGACCCGTACCACACACGCACGCACGCACGCACGCACACACACAGACACACACACAGACACACACACAGACACACACACCACACACACACACACACACACACACACACACACACACACACACAGTTGTTGTTTGTAGTGTTTAACGCCCGCTTTTACTACTACTACACACACACACACACACACACAGCTGTGTCGCACTCACTGATGCACTGACTCATGTGTGTAACTCTAACTCTGCTGTTTCTTCGCCTCCTTATATACAGGGGATGATGTCAGACAGGCCTCGACTTCCAAAATTGCGCCAGCGACGAGGTAGCCAGATATTTCTCTAAGAGCCTGGAGAAAACCACTTTTAGTTCTACCACTCTGACTGTTAGTCACGCACACAAAAATCAGTCTCGCGAGGCAACCTGGTATATTAACATATATCCAATTGTAAGTTAATGTTTTGGGGAAGGTAAAGAAAATACTTGAAAATTACTGATTACATTATGTGTACACTCTGGCAACACACTAGGATTAAAGATGGTAGTAGTTTATTTACTAATACGGCTAGTGTCACTAAGAATACGTTCACATCTACGAGTGAAGACCAAACTAGACCAGGCCTAAAATACAGGTTTCGCTACCTGCCTGTTGTCTATTATCAGCTACTCCAAGGAACGGGGAAAGTGGTGGTATTCTTTCAAGCTTTCCAAGCAGTATTGATGCAGGTAGTTCTTCTGTCAATATTCCACTTTGCGCGCTTGCCAAAAGTATGTCCACGAATTTTTCTTTATATAATTTTGTCTTTATTTGTGCAATCATGCATAGAGGGAAATGGAAGGGCAAATTATGTTTGAGTTTAAAGTCAAGAAGTTGGCGACAAAGTGTGCACGCACACACCCTTAACATCTTGTATAAATAAATGTACTAAAATGGTTCCACGAACTTAGGAAACTATTTTAAAAATATAACCTTTTGTCGTGATTATGTGATCATTGTTGTACAAACGATTTTGTTGTATAGATAAGCGAGTCCTTTAAAGTTGGTTGCGCAATCTTTCCAATGCGCGAGTTTCGGAGTGCAAATGTATAGAAAATATTTTGACAACCCTTTGATATGTGTAGCTCTTGTGATACCGCGACCAATGGTTCTTTCATTTGAATGACTGTAGTTGCACTTCTATTTGTAGCAAGAAATTGTAGGCCCATATGTTTGTTCCGCTCTTCGCCTCGTGTGCTTACTTAGGCGTCACTTTGTCCTCCTCGATATTAACCGTGAGATCTGTTATAAATCCACTGTCAAGCCAAATGGAATTCAAATTAAGTCAGTGCAACTGGAAATAGGCTATTTATGATCTGAACTAGTAAATGAGGATATCCTTTAAGGTTTCATCATATAGACAAGTAGTTAGACCGTACGCGAGAATACTTTTCACAGCTAACCAATGTCGGCAGTGTGTGTGTGTGTGTGTGTGTGTGTGTGTGTGTGTGTGTGTGTGTGTGTGTGTGTGTGTGTGTGTGCGTGCGCGCCCGCGCGAGTGTCTGTGTATAACGGAGTGGGGACACCTCTACCCACCGAGACCCCGACATGGATCTTTTGCGCCTACCACCCTCCCAGGGGGAAGGGCTGAAGCAAAGTGAAACCGTAGGCTACTCAGAGAGCGGAGTCAGCGAAGCTCAGAGACGTACAGAGGTCCCTAACAGTTACACACGTTGACACCTGGCACACATCGAGGCGTCTCCTCTTCCCAGGGAGGCAGTGTTGGCAGTGGACAAACACTAGCTGTTGGTGTAACCCTCTATGGACCAAGGTGTTTTGGTTAAGTGTTGGACCAAGGAAGGTCATAAGTTGTCTTTTTCACTTACATTTACTTTTTCATACCTCTTACAATACAGCTTCCTGATGATGTTATCAAGTTATAAATCGTGGTTGTATATTGCACACTCAGTCGGTGTCCACAGAGAAGTTTTACAGAAGTAATTAATTTACAATTTCAACAACAGGTTTATAACCTAGTGTGACGGCAGCCGCATGCCTCAAAGAACGCTCAACTACCTCACACCACTACACTGCTAGGCAACGCGCGGCCTGTAAACAAGATCAATGGTTGGGCCGGAACAAAGACCTATTCTAGATGGTTGGAGAAGCTTTCGACTGCCAAATTTTAGGAGAAATTTCGAGAAAAATGTATTTTCAGAAATATTAGCGGTATCTAATTATTGTCTATATAAGCGAGTCGCGCGAACAGATAGTCCAATTTTTAAGAAGTTTTGTGCGTGTTAGTGTCATGAGGGTTGTAAGTGAGTGAGCGAGTAGAACTATCAGAGTGAGGTAAGCGCAGTGAGCAGTGTTTGTGTCAGTATAACGAGAAAAAAAAGAACTATGTTTCTTTCTTCTGTTTTACAAGAAATAAAGTGGCACTAAAGGCAACCGGACCTATCATTTGTCATAATATTGTTCTATTGTGTTTAAAGTGGGATATGGGCTTCAAAACGTTATTTTTGCAGATACTTCTCTTCTTTAAAAAAGTATAGACAGAAAATGACGTACCTCGGTCTATGGATGGTTCATGACACCCTTCCATTTACTGAGCTTTCGGCACGTTTATGCCTCAAACATAGGTGCAAAGGTACTGCAACCTTATCAAACAGTTTTAGCTATTAAACACACTTTGGAAAGTATCCTGAAACATTTAAGAAAACAAAGGAAAGTTTTCAACCACACGCGGCAAACAAGGTGAAGATCAAAATATTCCTCTTCGCTCTCTCGTTAAAAGGAACGGAAGGTGACCTTCAAGCTGATTATCTGAATATGGCGGGTCAACATACGTCACCATGTCACCATGTGCGTGGAGCAAGAAAGCCATGAAAATTGCACCTTTTAAGTGGCAAACTGTTATAATTTTTAAACTTGTGCACTTATAAGCTGCAGTTCCTTAAAATATGTGTCTCCGTTTTGCTAATGGAACGGTCCACTAGAGAACTAGCATACACATTTGCGTGTTCTGTAGATCATTTAATAAAGAATTAAAGTACTTCAACATCCCTTTGTTCCTTCTGATGAATTTTGTTAACAACTATAATCTTCGTGATTAAAATTAATTATTTTGTGCGTGTGTACGGCTCCTTCAAAAAGTTCAGTAACTAGAAACAAGTGCTGAACAATACCAGTAAATTCCACGGCGGACAGACTTTGAAAGTGCTGATATTGTTGGACGCCCAAAGAAAGGGACGGATAATGAGATTGTGAAGGAGAGCGTAAAGAAAAGAATGGATTGGGAAGCATACGAAACGGAGGTAGGGTGGATAAGAATAGAGTGGAATAAAATAGAGTAAAGGAACCAAAGGCTGGAGAGGACTGAGGACTGCACGTAAAACACGTGGAATGGGCATTTCCTGGATGATTTGAGACTATTGCGTCTACGTGATGTTCATGCACCTCTTATTTTTCCTACGAAATGGTATCAACTCTGCTTTATTGTGAAAAACTCGAGCTATAATCAGAAGGAAGTGAGGCATGTTGGCATATTCCACGCCCTGGGTGCCTACTGGCGGTGTTATCTTAAGTACTGGACCTGCTTTGTCTCTCAGCGCGCTTTACCTTTAGCCATGGTGTACCTCATGGGAACAGAATGCAGGATAATCGTGCAAATCGACCCACATTACTGGACCCAAATAGTCGCACAGATGACTGTCATAAACAACAAAGTTATTTGTACTTCTAAAAATCTTAACTGGTTTTAATGTACACTATTACTTTCTCTATCACGTATAGTAATACGGGGAAGTATTGTATTCGGCCTGAATCAAGAAAAAACATTTTTAGAGAAAGGTCCGCGCGTATGCGTGTCTGTCTGTGTGTGTCGAAAATTTTGATTTTCTCAAAAATGGCTCACGATTTTCATCAAGATGCCATTTGTTTAAGATATTTTTATGAAAAATGAAATGTATATTTTGAATTTTCTCGCTCTGGGCTCTGTTTATTCTCATGACTTTTGGATAACCATTTAAACCGTAGGAGATGGACCAAAACTTACCATACGAAAAATATAGATCTCGTAAAAACACACAAGTTATGTTTACAAGCATTTTATTGTGGATCGGAAATATTTCGTATTATTTGTGTGAGTTTTGCAATACCTATACTTTTCTCAAATGGAACGTCGTTATTCACTTTTTCATCTCTAGGCTATGTGAAGAGAACGGAATTTCAAAGCTTTGATACAACGACCAGCTTTAAAAGCCTGCTGTGTTCCCATCTTCGCCTTGCGCCTACAAGAAAATTAACAATAATATAACTTCTACAAATGTGTACCTCACCTAATATGAAGCAGATAGAGTAATAAGTAGTGTAAGTGCAGTTATTAAAAGAGTAGAGAAAGTCATGTGAGTGTAACACATCGATTTTTTTTTCTAGACTCTAAGGATAGTAGGGTAATACAGAATATTTTAAATAATACTTTAGGATAATAAATATAAATTAACAAATGTTGTAATATGCTGTGTTCTCTCATAAATATTTAATGTGATAATAATTAATAATTGCATACCCCAGTATGCTAATGAATAGTTGAAATTACTCCGAATGTACCTCTGAGTTTGGTTTAATGCCTGTTTTGGAAAAATATGTAATAGCGATAATATACTTAATTGCACTGCATCGTTGACAAGTAAAATTGCTAAGTGCGTTAGAGTTATTCAAACTGCTTATTTCTTATACGTGCAAGAAAGGACTTCATTTATATCTCATTTAGACAAGCGGAGATTCACTCTCGGGGCTTCCGGATTAGAATAAGGACACACTATCCTATGTTACAAGGATGGACCTAATTAAAGAGGAAATGCCTGTGATACTAACGGTTACTACAAAGCCACTGTGGTGATAATCGTCTGATTTGCTACATTTAACCGCTTCTTAGTGGAACACAGAGCTTACAGCACCAGTCACGTGACCGCGAGAGATCCCGGAGAGGTGATATGCTCATCCTTGTCCGATGCGTATGAGCACGTTCTATATCGACAAGTGATGTTCTCTGGAGGCATGTCATAGCGTGTCGGGAACCGGGATTAAGGAATTCGGTTACGTATTCCCTGTGCATCCGTCTCCTAAGTCTTCAGGTCTAAACCTTTCGGTTACTTTTCGGAACTACAAAAAGGAGGAGATGAAAGGCACTTCCCTGGGTGGGAAGAAATTGCTTGGTTTCCTAGACACAGAAAAGGTGTGCTTGTACACTAATATAGTTCATGAATGTGTTCATTACCTTCAGATGGACCTATAACTTTACATTATGTACACTTTTCAGTCTTGGTTTAAACTGAGAGACTGACAATGATATCACATTAATTAAGGAGAAGCGACTGCCAGTAGTTCTTCAATCTTTGATCTTTTAATTTGTGGTCCTTCACTCAGGAACTTATAAAATAAATGTTAGTGTCACAAAGATTAGCACCTCGAAATACAAAACGGTAGACAACATCTATGAAGACCATTAACATTATACCAGGTGGCCCATCTCATTCGGCATTGGGGTATGTAGATAACCCTTCGTGCGTTAACACAGCTGCAGAACACAACGGGGCAAATCCAGCGATAGAGGTGGCAGTGACGTGAGCAACCTAACTTGTGCCTCTCATCAAAGATGAGAGATGAAAGGTAGTTCCCAGGTTGAACCATTGTGTGAATACCACGGTAATAAACTTAAAACCGAAAACGTTCGTATAACGTTTTTCACTTTAGATACAAGGACTTTACTTTCCAGGGAATAAACTCATCCCGTATATTATCTAACATTACAGATTACAGATTGTAAAGTGCCGTAACAAGATACATGCAAACATCTGGTCATGTAAAGTTTCAATAGCACATGTTTGTTTTTATTAATGTTATTGTTATCATTATGTACAAATGGGCGTGGCATACCTACAAAATTCATTTCAGCCAAAAAGTCTATGGCAATGATTTTGTCTGCAGGGTTCATTAATGCACGAGGGTTCAACAAATCCTTGTCAACACCCCTGACTTCCTTGAAAATGCTCTTGGGAGTGATGAATGCTATTTCAGTAACGATACCACAAGGAATAGATACAATATACACTATTGGGCCCTCTCAGTCCTCACTGGGTGCGGAATGCTCAGTTACAAGAACACTAGGACTTAAACGTTTGGCGTGGTACCCTGGGGTCAATGTTATTGGACCTGTCTTTATACCAGCCAGACTTAAAGGACCACGATATCCGGAATTGCTGCAAGGTGAGCCTGAGCATTTTCTTAGCGAGGTACCAATGCGATTGGTGATAAAACACTGGGTCCAACAAGATAGTGTACCACCTTACTATTCTAAACCCGTAAAGGTCCAATTTCAATTATTTGTACCCTGGACGTTGGATCGGCCTAGGTGGCCCAATGCCTGGGCCACCAAGATCTCCTGATCTAACCCGTTTAGATGTTTTCTGTTGGAACCACGTCAAGAATATTACGTTTGAAATAGATCCCCTCAATGAAGAGCTTGGAACATTGTCACAATCAACAGAGGCAGGATTTTGAGCGCATATTGTATGAATGGAGTCAACATATCAGTACCGTTTGGTGATAATGACGAAAATTATTTATAATAATAAACCATACATGAAAATAACAATGTTAATCTTTTAATACTAAAATTAATTAAAATAAGACTAATTATTATGATGTTCATGATAACGATTATGGTGACAATAATAACAACATAACGTTATAACAATAACTAACAAAGAAAAAGAACTAATCCAAATAATGTGCATGCTAAAGAAAATGATAATAACAATAATCATAAACACATAAACAATAATAATAATGAGGCTAAGCATAATGATAATAAGCATTCTAATAAAATTCAATAATAAATAATAACAATTATAATAACATATTAATATAGCAATAGCAGTAATAACTAATAATAAAAAAATACAACAATTACATTAATAAGAAACGAACAAGCTCCAACGAAACATTAGGTGCCCTCGTGTTTGCATATATCATGTGATGGCGTAATGTTGGATAATATACGGGAGAGAGTATATTCCTTGGAAAGTAAAGTCCCTGTAAGTAAAGTGCGAAACATAATAAGAACCTTTACGATTAGTCTATTATCACGGACTACACACAAGAGTTCAACCTGGGAACTATTGTGTGTAGACCATCCCTCGTCTTCGCTAAGAGACAGAAGGAAGCTCACTCACGCCACTGTCGTCTCTATGAGTGGATTTGCCCCGTTGTGCTCTGCAACTGTTTTGACGCTTGAAGGGTTATCTACATACACCAAAGTCGGATGAAATGCGCCACCTGGTATATTTATTTTGATATTCTGCACTGTAAGACAAGGCCGAACACAGCGTATCTTTCCAGACGTGTTGGTAAACAATGTGTCAGTCAGAGGCTTGAGGCTTTCCCGGCTTTGGTTATTAATGAGTTGTTCTCGGAAAATTATTAATGCTTCTGTCATCTTCAATGGTGCCGTTGGTCTCTGGAAGCAGATGCCTTGGACTCTTGACTGCGATTGGCAAGTCACAGTAGTGCAAAATGTACGGGAATAGAGACATGCATCTGATATACTGAATGAACACTAGGCGATATACACCATTAAAGATTTCCTGTACAAAGGCTGTGTATTATGAAATTGCTGTTTAAAGATCCAACAGGGAATAGAGGACGCAGTACAAATAAAAGCTAATGTCTGTTTGAAAGGTAAACAGGAAATGAGAGTAATATTGCCAGGTCTCCTGTACATAGAACCAACATTTCCATTATAAATTAGATTGGTCAAAAAGGGAACATTTGCATTGTATTTTCCATACATCACAAGAAACGAGTAAATATAACCACATGTCCTATGAACCCTGAAGAACTACTTCGTAGATAATATCAGATTGAAGCATGGAGTCTAGTAGTCCCTTGCTATATTTTTGTGCCTATATGCTTGCATTTATTTTTCTAATCATATTTTTCCTTCATTCCCTGTTAATTCATCTTTAATATACGTGGTTTTTGTTAGCAATGTGTTGCTAGTGTACTGCACTACTTGAAAAGATAATAAATTGGGATGTGCAGGTATACAACTTGTAATATGAAGTGTACTGCCAACAACAACAACAACGACGACGATGATGATAATAATAATAAGAAGAACAACAACAATAACATCTACTAGCGCTCACAAAGGTATATTCCACAACTAACGAGGAAAAATAAATATCGGCAATGTATAGTGCGAGTAGGTGCGTAGAGTTTAGTTGACCTTTGCAACACATAACTGCCGATTAGTCGTTGTTGAAGCTAACGAAACAAACAGATCAGGTTGTTGCTCAGCCAAACAGTCGAGTAAGGTGTGATATTAGATGTCCTGGTCAGGCAATTGCATAGGCGCGCTCGTTTGAAGACTAGAACGGTTAAATAAACGTAGGGGTCTCCCAGGCCCTTAGCGACCACTGGAAGCTATACATATACACTGTCTATACAGGGAGCAGAATGAGAATGAGGAAGAGGATGATATGAAATGCAGGCAAAATGGATGATTGCAAAGGTGATGATGGAGTAGTTGGTAGAACGAGTGGTGGGAAAAACCGGACAACTCAGAGAAAGCTCGCCCAGACACCGCTTCGTCCATCACGAATATCACACGCGGGTCCCTGGTGTCGAAACCTTGGTGATAGCCGAATGGTCTAACCGCTCGGCCACGGTGCTGCTTTGAAATATCCATATGTAAGTAAATCCTGAATTTAGGTAAAGGAAAGAAGAAAGAATTACAAAACTCACTATTTCGACTCCCCTTAAAACTACACATTATTATAAAATTTCGCAAGAAACAATGCACCACACCTTAAAGTAGAGCTTATGAATTTTATGTCCTTAGGGCGGATGCAACTCATTCACTCACTAGAGCGTAGTATGCCTATTCCTCAAAGTTTCTGTGCCCCATATATTACATTTCACCTTAAATGAGTGAGTATTGAGTTATGCCTACTTCTAATTCAAAGTCGTTTCCCGTTCTTTTCTACGAAAGAGGACTACAATTCATATTTACCTTGAGGAATTTCTAAACTTAATTGTTAACAGCTTCAGTTCTTTTTAAAAGTATGCTAATTATATTAGCTCAAATTTCCTGGATACTGACTATGGCAGTCATATTATGTGAGCCACAACCCTCCATACATGCATACCTCGAAGCTTTGAGGCAAATGTAAACAAGACAGCGCTGTACAGCTGATATCAAAGATTCTCTGTTGCCGGTACGTGTTTGGCTCTTGAGCTTCATGCTTAAAGGGCAGGAAGCACCTAACAAACTGTTTTTGTTTTTATCCCCAGCACCTTGCAGGAAACACTAAACCATATTTTGAACGTTTAAAACAACTCGTAAACTTGCTGCATCCTAAAATGTAAAAGCACTTTTTACTTTCTCTACTACGTTTAGTAAATCTGAGGAAGTATTGTATTCCACCGAAAAATTCGATGTCGAGATTTCACCGGAAATATATGTTTTTAGGCCCCCTGAATGAAAAAAAGCATTTTAAGAAAACGGCCGGCACGTGTGTGTATGTGTGTGTCTGTGTGTCTATGTCTGCCAGGCTTTGGACAGCGTAACTCAAAAACAAAAAGTCGGTTAAAAAGCAAAGTTGGTATTTAAGCTTAATGTCTTTCAAGGATGCGACACGAAAATTTTGAAGAAAATTGTTCCATCCTAAGCTATCCTTTACATAGAAACTTTTTCTAAAATTTTAATTTTCTTGAAAATGGCTATAATGATTTTGATTAAAATGCCATATTCTCGTATTTGAGATACTTTGATGACAAATGAAATGTATATTTTGAATTTTTGGGCTTTAGCACATGTAGTCCAATTTACTCTGGATGACTTTTGCATAGCTCGTAAACCGTAAGAGATAAATCTTACCGCACAAAAATGTAGATCTTGCTAAAACACACAATTAGGTTTAAATAATTCTTTTGTAGAGTGAACCATTTCGGAGATATTCCTCGTTATTTATGTCAGTTGGTTTTATCAAATGCAACATGGTTGTTCATTTTTATTTATGTGTTAACCGTGCAAAGAGAACCGGATCTCAAAGCTTTAAAAGATTTGACTGTCGCTCAAAGGCTACTGTATTTCCATATTACCCTTGCACCTAGAAGGAAATAAGCAATAAGTTGATTTCTGTAAATATTTATCTGAAGAAGATATAGGAATAGGAGTTTGTAGGAATGGTTAGCGCAAGAGTAGAGAAAGTCATGTGAGTGCAACACATCACATTTTTAAATTCAGTTGTTTATAAAAGTTTAGTAACTACCCATTAAGCTGTGAGGGTTGAGAGGTTAGAGTTAGTGGCCGACGAGAATCCAACCCGGAACCTCCCAAAGTATCTTGCGATTGCGGAGGTACCTCAGTTAACCTCCTGCATTCTCCCCGTTGTCATTTTTCTTTATCTAGGTATATGAATAAGAACTGACCTTGCGGCACAACAACCAGTTTTGGGCTGAGGCCTACCGTCCGGCTGCTGCGTCCTCCACCTCTGCCCACCAGACGTTATGAATGGAACCATACATGAAGTACTTATGTTAAAATTGTGTAACAATTCTCTCGTTCTACACATTCTCTTCTAATATATTTATTAGTAGCCAGTTTTCTTTGTAGTTTTTAACGTCCACTTTTACTACTTAAGGTACCGCAGGCGGTGACACTGATGATACATGGAATGAAGGTGGAGCACCGGTGGATAGAGATGGTGGGGGAAACCGGAGAACACAGAGGAAACCCGCCCCAGCGCCGTGTCCACCAAAAATCCCAAATGCGGTTGCCTGGGATCGAACTCGGGCCACTTTGGTGAGAAGTGAATGGTCTAACCAGTCAGCCACGGTGCCGCCGAAAGTAGTAGCCGGTTTCTTCTAATACAAAGCCTTTCATCCTCCTGATAATTCCAAGCGTGGTACTTGCTTCGCTCATTATTTCTAAAATTGCATCACCACTTATATTTTCGGTTGACACATTGCAGGTCTCTCCAAGTCAAATCAATATTCCAAATATCTGAATCCTTAACATTCATTTAATCGCAGTCTAATTTTGTGTATATTACAATATCATATTCCACAAATAGTATTTTTCCAATTAATTAACATGTTTAGTGTTCGCCTACCACCTAGGTGGCCCCGGCTCGATCCTAGGGACCCGTATGTGGTATTCGTGGTGGATGAAGCTGTGTCAGGGCGGGTTTTCTCTGGGCTCTCTGGTTTCCCCCGCCGCTCATTCCACCAGGTGCTCCATTATAACATTTCCAATCATCCTTTTCGCCTGCATGTCATATCATCCTCTTTCCCACTGTCATAGGTGGTGCTAAGCTGACCACCCGCTTCCAGGTCTTCACTGCGTCCGGTCCATAGGCTCCTATGCTCCCCGACAGCCATCTGACCCTAGTGTTATTAACCGCTTCCAACACAGTGACATATCGGACGGTATCTGACCCTAGGCGCTGGCTTGCAAGACCCAGGAGGTGTAAGTCCTACATAAGGGGAGGGTAATAAGGTGAAGAAAAAAAAAAAAAAAAAAAAAAAAAAAAAAAAAAAAAAAAAAAAAAAAAAGAAGAAAAAGGAATGAACACTTCTTTTGTTGATTGAAGGGATTTTACTGAGCAGAATTACGTTTTCTTGTCCTCGCAGATAAAAACAGCACATAGACATTTACAGTTGAACGTAAAGCATAAACGATCTATAAATACATTTAACTGAAATGTAATGCAACAATAGGAATGCTTTGTATCTAATTAGTCAGAGCCAAGAAAAAATTTAAGCTACATTAGATACCGAATCGCGACAAAATCTTCACCTCCAAAACGGCACTCTCACAAAGTGATCAAATAAAAGTTTCCCATCGTCTGATACTGGTCAAAACTTCAGGAAGGATTCTGAAAGTTTACCTCGACCGTTTTCCATCATTATAAGTTATTTCTAAGAGTTTATGCGCTCTTTTTAAAGAGCTTACCATTTTTCGACGAGTTTACAAACCTTAGGGCACAAACACTATCGGGTATGAATAAAAAATAAGTTGAGGCTGTCCTCTAGAGAAAAACGTTGGACTTCCCAGGCCGATCAAAACTTTACTAATAATTAAGAGTAGCGCCACAGTTTGAGTGGTAGTGGCTTGGTCTGGCAGGTTTCCTAGAAGTTATCTTGAACTTGCAAAATTGAATGTCATGCCAAGCCTTAAGTGCTTAGAGTCTGTGTGTGCATTCAGGTCGTTTCCTTCACTGCCCTCCAGGATTAGAGATGACGCTAACCGTAACAGATTAACAAGAGAACAAAAACACATCATCAAGGTTAAAACATCCACATGTTTAAATGCTTAATTGTAAACGACAGATACATTCCCCGAAAAATTTTCTTTCTATGTCGTCATACATTATTCTGCTTAGCTTTTTCTCCATATCGACATCTTAATGAGCACATAGAGCACATTTCTGATGCTCAGGCGGTAACGTCTGTGACCCGCATTCGGGAGGTGACGAGTTCGATCCCTGTGGCCGACCTTCCTGACTCATGTGTTTTCTCTGAGGTTTCCCCGGGTTGCCAGGCGCATACTGGAAAGGATTTCCATATTCTCTATGTATCTTTTTAGCACAGGGTGTCAATAGGGAAAGACTAATAATATCCGTGGTTCGTGCCCTGGACTTGTTGCTGAAGTTTTCAAATGAGATATGATTTTGCAACCAGAAGATTAATTCTCATAGCTTTTCTTGTCATTCTATATTTATTTCTCGCATTAACCATCACATTACCAAGTACCTTCTATAATTTTTAAAACTTTCTCGTTTAATTTTTTATTAAAATCTTGCAGTTAATAGTTATTGTCAATAATTGCTACTACTACTGATACAGTACTACTACAGTTGAACAAAGTTAACTATTTCCCTTATAAACATTACAAAATTTTGAACTAAATTTGTGTTAAAATTTGCTGAGACATTTCTTTACCAGTGGTGGTCACCTCCGTTGGCAGATTGGAATAATATCCAACGTAATTCATGTAAAAGAAAAAATAATAACTAACTGTGTTAAATATTAACTTTGCAAACGTGGGAGGACATAACACTCCACTTTAAAATAAATTTGTTTTAAACATTCTCAGACATTTTGTTACTAATGGTGGCCACAAAGTACCCCCCTGGTAAAGTTATGCAATAAGGCTTGGTAATGCTAGGGTTAAGGGCTGAATATAACAGAACAAGAATTTTTTGACTGACCCCGTAGTTCAGCCGGTAGGGCACATATCTAGTGCGGGAGGAGACCGGGTTCTATGCCGAGCAGGGGATAGAACATTTCCTCTAATAAGGATTATTCCCTATCCTACCCAGATACTGGAATTGTAATGTCTGAGTGTAGGTGTTTGTGTGTGAGGGAGATCTAACGTAAAAAACCGAAAGGAACACCACAAACCCAATGATAAGTATATACGACCTAACAAAGTTGCCGATAGGTAGAGTGTTCCAAAGCAAAATGCCACCGATAAGACAATTTGCAGTTAAAGGCAGTTCAGTTGAACAAAGGAGACAAAGCTTCTTAAGCCTAAGGGCCTCTGCGACTGAAAATTGAATTGTCTATATTTTTGTAGTTATGAAATCACATTTGACACATTTAAGAGTGCTTATGTTATAAACTACCACACAAAGTTCCAGCACAATCTCTTTTATACTTTTGAGGTAATTAATTATTCAATTTACTGACAATTCGAGAATACCTTAATATTAATAAAGTGCATGCGCATCAAAAACAAAAATATCACAATAATCGTATTATATTGTAAACTAGAATTGCCTAACAAACACCATCAATCTACGGAAGTAATAAAAAGAATTACTTTTGAGGTAAATAATTTCTTTCCTTTGATGGATACTGAAAATGTTTTTAAGCTTTTTGTGTATTTAGTTAGCTTAAAGCTGAACAAAATTTTAGATTTTGAAACCAAATACTGAAGTTGAAGTGACATAAAGGATGGAAAAGTTTTAGGAGCGCAGTACAAAATTTAATGCGCAGAGGGCAAATAGTGAATTAAAAATGTAAAGTCGAGAAAACAAATTTCTCTACAGACCTGCATCCTGATCATGAGTTAGTTTCTCTTTTGTCTTGTAGTCTCTCTCCTAAGACTCATTGCTTTTACTTGCGGCGAGATGCCACTTAATCACTCTTTTCAGCTGAATTTGGTTGTTTTTGAGCCCTTTTTGGTCCATACTTTGTTCAAATGCTGGAAAAAATTTTAGCATAAATGGGGCGTTTAAACGTAGCACACATGGCAACCGATGACTGAAGGTTTGGGGAACATGTATAGGCATAAACCTAAAAATCGCCAATTGGATAATTTTTCGGTAATTTTTCAGTCCCAGGGTCCTTTGAGTGCATAGCTCGTGCTGTGTATTAACCCATTTCACTATTCTGTATATCTAAACAATCGAAATTAAAATATAGCAAACACAAACTGAAACAAACGATACCAATATTAGCTTCCAATCATGTTCTCTTTAATGCAACGATGTGGTTTATTCGGAAATTAATATCAAATAGTAGCTGAATCATTCTATGTTTTGTGTGATTGGCAGTTACTCATGCATGATATTTCTCAGGCAAACCACATCCAAATGAGTGAACTGCGATCTATTAGAGAAATAACATTGACATATCTTCCTTTTTCAATGCGAAATAGTTGCTGACATTATAGAGGGTTGATGTAGGGAGCATATTTTAGCCACGGGAGGTCAGCTGCTATTAGGTTTAGGGAGTTGGGGATTCATTGTTATGACCATAAAATCATATGCAGGCTTCCGATGCTAAGGTTAAATGCTTACGAACGTAAACATATTCCCATGAGGCGTAATATTAGCTGGTTACTATGTTTGGCTTTACTTTGAATAATCGACGTATAAATAATGCCATATCAACATACATTTGTATTTGAGATTCTGGCGGGTTCAAAATAGAAGCAAGGAAATCTAAAGTGTCCCAGCAGTGCCAAACATTTACGTTCAAACTAACGATGCATTTGCAAACAGAAACCATTTAGTTTCTTTTTATTATTTATAATAAAATACAGGAATACAAGCCGGCTTTCAAGAATGAAATTTACTGTTATGGTTTATCACATTCTTTGTCTGTTTTTAGTACATGTAATTAATTACACATTCGTAATGCTTCTTTTCCAATAATTTCGGCATGTTAACGCAAGCAGTAAGACCTGGCATTGATCTGAAGTCATTTCATTCAAAGGCGAGAAGGCACACCAAAGGATGGACACACGAATAGTGCAGCATATTCGCTTATTTGGGTAAAGCATAAATTTATTGAATAATTGCACTTTGTTTTTGACGTAATGACTTGTACAACAAACGGCTACTCTCAAAATCTGAATGAACTCAAATCCTACTGACTATTAGCTAGTTTTCTCTCTTCCAAGCTTGTAGATCGTGGTCTAGAAGGCGTCGGAGCCAACATTTCGCCAAGTACTGCGCTTGGCATCTTCAGGGCAAGATGATCCATGGTCTGCGCTGTTCAGAGCTCGAAATCCTACTATTCTATCTCCACATCGGATTGTGTAATACCTTGCAGAAACGGTGATTTCAGTGTGTTTTAAAACGCACACTTTACTTATACAGTTATTGCTTTGACTAACCTCAATATTTTTCTCATGAACTTAAAATGTCCCTTATTTGTTGTCAGATCTTCTTGTTCAACAATAATGCATTAGATTATTGCCTATTCCGGTCTCACATTGATCCAGCATTTCCTAGGTCGTCTTATTCGCCTTCATCCTCTTGGTTTATATCCCGTTATTTGTTTGGGGATTCTCTCTGAAGTCACTCTTCCTAAGCGTTGGAGCCAATTTTCTCTACAGTCCATTAATTTTGCTAAAATAGAGTCAATGTTTAATTCGTTTCCAATATCTTCATTTCTAACTTGCTCTTCTCTTGTGCATTCTTTGACAGATCTTAGAAAACCATTTCTGCTACTTGTATTTTACTTAATAATGTCTATGTCTCGCTACTGCACAGATGGCGCCATGACAGTGTAAAACTTTAATTGAGTGTGTTTTCTTGTTTTACCTTTTAGTGTTCTTTTAATTGTGCCATTTATTGCTTGAAGCTTACTATTTTTCTGATTTATATCTTGATCTATTTCATAATTAAAATCGAATCCAAGATAACTAAAATATAACGCGTTCAATAATATTACTCTCAATTGAAATGTTTGTTCTTACCGGGTATTTGCCATGTAATGCCATTACCCTGGTTTTTTGACTTCACATTTTCATATTATATACTTTACTAATTTTGTTTAATTCATAATTGCTTTTTGCAGTTTATGCTCATTACCAAAAATTAAAACTACATCATTAGCAAAGATTAGTATATTTAATGTTCTTTGTTCCATGTTAAATCCATTGTCTACATTCAATTTCCATTCATAATGAACATTATACATATATACAAAATAAATTGGGTGATAAACTTCATCCTTGTTTGAGTTCATGATTAATAGTTTAATTTATTCTTTTAACCTCCCATTTATTTCAATAACCATTCTATTATCTACATATAAACTTTGTATTATTTTAATCAGATGCTCTGGATAACCTTTTATTCTTAATTTGTGTCATAATTTATTCTATTCTAATTCGTATTTTCGCATCGTAGTGGTATAGAAATAATTTATCAACCGACTGACTACATTATGCTTACTTCCTGACTTCTGATTATTCTATTCGTATCGGCGGTAGGAATCAAACCATCGGTGCAGGCATTAATCATGATGTACCTACGCGTGTTTTTCTTTAAGCGTTACATGCAAGTTACAATCTAGTTTAAATACACTAGTTTAAAAACACGTCATTAGTGATTCAAATATCTGTCTGTAATTGTATCACAAACGGCAAGTCTTTGTGTCATTAAAGTGAACCAACAATTCATGACTCAAGAACTTTAAAATACTAAATTAACTGAAGAAGAGCAGAAAATTATGAAAAAGGGCTAATTGTACACTGACTGATGCTTAAGTATAAAGTCAAAGCGGGTGCTCTTTTGTCGGAACATTCACATTTTCAAATTGAACCACACTATATAAATAACAGGATAGCAATTATTAAATTAATTTTAGTTAACATCCTTATTTTTGACGTTATTAAACAGCAATGTTCGTGTTCTGTAATACTTTAAGCCAACAAACTGAATCACTTTAATAATTATTTTGCTCTAAAGCAATAGGATAATTAAACATTTTTCCTACAGTTTATTGATATATCATTCTGGAGTTTCATCGTAAAATATTATTTTGCTTCACACATTGTTGCATAGCAGGAGCAAATTCTCAAAATTAGAAAAAATAAAATAAAAAGTACATGAAACTTTTATTGCTAACTTAAATATACTCCCAAAATTCTGTGTGCATGTTTTAGATCAAAGCCTAATTGCTATGTTAAAATTTAAAATGAAGGAACCAGAAAAGGAATAACTTAGACATTTCACAGATGATTATCTTTAATAGAGGAATATTCCATAGACTTTGTTGCTCATTACAAGGTTTATGTGGATATACCTAAATGGAGATATTTTGATGAGTAGCTTATATGAATCCAGTTCGGCGTGTTTGTCTCTTTTTCTGTTCATCAGTTTTCCCACAAACCAATCAAACAGGTCACTACCCGATGTTTTTTGCATGGTGGTAATTACACCCGGAGATGTACAACCCATGTCGTATAGACTATCCGTTGAGCTTCGCATCTCAACGCGTGCATCTACTACCCTAAACATTGTGAGATCATTGGCCTTCCAGAAAGCATTGGAGCTCGGTTCAGGTCACCATTCGTTATCGTGAAACCGGCCCACTTAGTGTCATGCTTCCTGTGCCACGCCTACTTGAAGTACTAACCAGTTGAAAAACATGGTACTATTAATAAGTAATATTATGTGTCGAAATGAAGCAAATATTCATGTAATATTTTTTGTTACACTGTCCTCAATAGCCAATAAGAACATCTCCACTTAGATACCCCTGACACACTCTATGTATGATAAAATAAGGGTACTGTAATCCTGGTGCTGAAAAGTAATCTAAACTGCATTTAATTACATAAACAAGTCTGAGTTACGTTATAGCTTGGCTCGTAATAACTATAGAAATAAAAAGTAAAGATAACAAAAGGGATAAAACACTGAAATGTTCCCCTGGTTATATTAGTACATGTTCAAGGAAGCGCATGACGAGATGATGTAACTTTCATAAAATGGAAATGCAATCCTTGATGTTGACCCACACACTGTTTGTTTATCACAAACATTTGCGAATAAATGTACGCATTCTTTCGTTTCTTCCTTCCACGCGCTACCTCGCTACCACAGGTCGATGATATGTGAAACGCATGCGCAGGAGGATATAAAAAGAGTTGCGCGTTATCCTAAAGCTTGGCCTTTCGCTCCTGTATGTACAGCAAACATTGTAGGAACAAGCGTGCTCGTTAATTTGCGTACTTCAGGAGCAGAAGCAAAAATATACCTTTTTTTTTTTCCTCCACTCTCTATGTTGATGAACCTTATTTTTTCTGTATTTCAATCTGCTTTTTACGTTTGTTTATCCTTTGATGAGCATTCCCGTCTATACACAGGACGAACACAGTTTAAAATTGATTTCAAAACATTCCAATGAATGACTTTCACTTTGCTTGTTTGCAGATTACACTAAAATCACAACAATCCCCAATTAATGCTAGCTTGAGGCAAAAAAGCTAATATATTAGTAATTATTAAAACATTAATGCTAATGTAATCAGGAATTAAGTATTTGGCAAGTTCCAGCTAAATTTGGAATAGTCTGACATAATTATGAATCAGAATACATATTGTAACAAAACCGACAATAGTCTAGTCCGGTTACTTTTGTATGACTTTATTCACTTTATTTTTCTTCTAAACTTTTACATAAATACAGGTTTCTTCTACTGACGTTGGCACAGTGTACAGTATTTTGTGATATTAGAACTCACAACTGTTTCCTTCTCGTAAACTTGACTCAGTCCTTTCACCGCCTTTATCACTTGCTCTGTCTCTCATACATTAACTCCTACGATGCAATCATTCAACACGCATTGCAACTTCTTCACTTCGACACGACGTATCTTTTACGACAGTACCACTCACACACACAGCTGTCTCTCACTCACTGGTACTGATCGACTCATGTCTGTAACCGTATTCAACCCTGTCTTGCCTAGACTCCTAGTTTGGCTAATTTGATACGAGAATTTCTCTATAAAGACTACATTTGGTTTGCTTCTTCTTCGCCACCAAATTAGGCATTGAACTGATAATCCATCCCGAATATGCTAGGGTTTGCTTACTCCTCGACAGGCCGCTGGTCCAAGGCATTGAGTGTAAATCCTACAAGAGGGCAGCAATTGGTTAAATAAAAAGATATTGGCGCACCAAGAGTTTCATTTGGCAGCGGGAGGTGTTTTAAATGCCCAGTAGGGAATACATATTCTGAATTAGCAAGAATCACATCCTTTTCCCGTTAAGACAGAAATTGCCAATGTTAGTCACTTTACACTAAAACTCTCATTGAAATGTTCATTAATTCGTTTTTTTTGTCTCGGTGTTGATTTTCAGGCCAGTTACATAGAGAACGAATATCTGTTGGGTGGAGCCAAAGGTTGCTACTTGATCTGATGCATTTTATCGCGTCACTGTATGCATAGTCCTGAGATGGAAAATTAGGTTTGGTATGGAAAAAATGATCAGCTATTGTATTGTTGATAAGGTAATATGCAATGGTTTTGATTTATGTAAAAGAATTTTTGTGTCTCAAGTTTAGCTACAAACCGGAAAATTCGCGCCTCAAATATTATGGCTTAATTAAAATATATATATATATATGAGAGGTAGAATTAGAACTGAAAAACTCAATGCCACAGCTGAGATTTGAACCACATAACCTCCGCTTACCAGGCGGGTGCTCTAACCATTAACCAACTGTGACAACCTGCCAGAATGACATCGAATTCAGTGTCATACTGGTAGGTTGTCACAGTAGCTTAATGGTTAGAGCACCCGCCTGGTAAGCGGAGGTTATGTGGTTCAATTCCCATCTGTGGCTTGAGTTTTCAGTTCGAGTTCTACCTCTCAAACATTGCCCACATACCAACAGTAAGTTTGTTGGCATAAATAAATAATAATTGCCATCTTATGTACATGTTCGGTTCTGAAGTATGACTATCCAAACAGTGCAACTACTCAGGTTTTGTAGAATAAAGGAGTGTGCCTTCCTTAATTAACTAAAAGATCCAGAGTAGACTGCATTACAGTTCTTCTATCTTGAGGCCATGGAAAAATAAGCATCGACTTCACGGAACATTTGATCTTAATTGCTCTCACTAGCACCGTAGTGGTTTTAGAAGAATTACCATTAAGATAAGGTAGTAGATAGCATTAGGAATTGATAGGGTCGACACGACTGGAGCAAGTTTGTTAAATCCATTAATATTACAACTGGAGAATCCATTTTTCCAGTAGAGGAAGTAGAGACATGGGAAGAATCTGTTGATGGAGAATGATCAGGTATGCAGCCGACATCTCCTTCCTTGCCGTCTGACCCATATCCCTCCCAACTCATTTCCAGGGGCAGGAAACTTCTCTGTGAGAGTCACGTAGCTCCTAGCTCCATTACCCATACAAGTACGACGTTTGCTTCGAGTGACCTCACCCCCAAGGCGCTGCACGGTACGCATTAGCGAGTTGTAAGATTGCGTCATATTTCATTTGAATAAACAATGTTTTCTCACAGACTTCCTGCTGCTTATATGCTCCATATTTTTCATCGCAAGTTACAAAATAATAATTACTAACGAACAGGAACATTGCATTTTCGTAACGCTCATAAATATTTAAGATTTTTGAGAAGCGAATGAGGAAGAAAACTCCTTACATTTCATATCCATATAGCCATATATTTGAAATTCTTCTGACAAAATCTGAAGTGTTGCAATCACATGATTTTCTCTACGCTTGCACTAACCACTCTTACATACTCTTACTCCTATATCTTCTTGGTGTTAGTTGAGATAAACATTTGCTGTAATTATCTTATTGTTTATCTTCTTGTAGGTACAAGGAGAATATGGATATACAGTAGGCTTTGAGCAATAGTCAGATTCTTGAAGCTTTCAAATTCCATTCTCTTTGCACGGTTAACATATAAAAAGTGAATAACGATGTTCTATTTCAAAAAGTATGTTTTTCAAAACTCACACAAATAACAAGAAATATCTCCTAAATGGTTCACTCTTCAAAAAATTTTATTCAGACATAAGGTTTGTGTTTTAGCAAGATCTGCATTTTTTTGTACAGTACGATTTGGTCTACCTCTTACGATTTACCGTTATGCAAAAGTCATCCAGAGTAAATAAGACTACATTGGCTATAGCCAGAAAATTCAAGGTATACATTTCATTTGCCATTAGAATATCTTAAACATTTATCATTTTAATCAAAATCATTGGAGCCATTTTGCAGAAAATCAAAATTTTCGAAAATTTTGCGATGTAAAGGGTAATTTAGGATGGAGGAATTTTCTTCAAAATATTTGTGTCGCATCCTTGAAAGACATTGAACTTAAATACCAACTTTAGTTTCTAACCGGCTTTTCGTCTTTGAGTTATGCTGTCCACAGACTGACAGACACAGACACACAGACTGACACACACAAACACACACACACATGGACCTTTTTCTAAAAACACATTTTTGGGTTCAGGGGGCCTCAAAACATATATTTCTGGTGAAATCTCGACATAGAATTTTTGGGTGGAATACAATACTTCCTCTACTTACTAGTAGAGAAAGTAAAGAGATATGCTGTAAACCAGCGCTGTCCAATTTTTTTATGTGCTCGGACACATTTAACTCATGTCTAAAGAGGCGCGGGCGCCATCACAGCCATAGTTAGGGCAAATACCGTGCTTTTGAGAGAGAAAAGGGAAAGTACTTGTTAGGGAAGTAAGGAATACAGCTTTAGATGTACAAAGACATACTTGATGGGTGTGTACTGGTAAGATGTTCGGCAGGAAATAGTTTTGTGTTAAAACTTGAATTATAATAAGAAATTGTCGGAGTAAATATCTGCTTATGAAGGGCGACGGGATAACACACCGCGTTGGACAGCGCTACTGTAAACATATTAAGGGCACTTTCATAGTTTCACTCACTTTTCGTATCAGCTCTTAATTTTGAGCAAAAGTCATTAAGAACTTACAGGTTCTTAGAACAACAGATGCGCTTCATATTGCGGATACCTCTATTCTCGGTACCCATTGCTACGGAAGTTGAATAACCCAGCAGAATGGCTCCGCTGAAAAATCTGAGGCTCGCATTCAGGAGCTTGCGTGTTCGATTTCCATGGCCAAGCTTTTTGACACATGGGGGGCGGGGGGGGGGGGGTTCTCGGGTCACTAGGCAGGAAGGATAGTTAAATCTTCCGAAACTTCCATCTCTTCATTTCATATCGCCTTCATTTCAATCCTGTCTTTCTGTGTAAGAAGTGTTGGCGATGGGCGAATTTGACGCTGCTGTGTGGGAACTTTGCGAACTGTAACTGCTATTCTCGACGGAAGGATTCCATTGTAGTTGACTCAACTGCTGAAGTGACTGCTATCGATACCAATGGGGCTGGCAGCTGCTTGGTGAACCCTGGTGTCTAGATGAAGAATCTCCAGCACAGGTTAGGGACGCCCAGGCTGGCTCGCACCCTCACCCGGGTTCCAATGCTCGCGAGAGTGCTCTCATTTTATCCCTTCCTCCGAGGTGTGTCACATGCAATAATCTGACTGTCTTAATCCTTCAGTTTCTACTGCACCTCTAACTCTAAATGTTCCATATGTTTTCCATGCCTGCAAGCTTTCAAATTTTACATTTCTGTACCGGACATAATTAATTGGTGGTTGTTTTGTTTCATTCTGCACCAAAGAGGAACGAAAATAGTAGTACATAACTGAAACACCATAAGGTATTGATAAATTCGACATCCTTGGCTACTGCGCATGACTGCGTTCTCTGCAGCTGAATCGAGGCTGTTATATTTAAATGAAAACATTTAAAGCAATGGTGAGAAAGAGAAACGTATCCATATAAGCTGCAGCGTTAGCGTTGATCATATTTTATTGGAATTGGAAAAAACCGAAGAACCGAGGTTTAACAATATATACATGTAATTTCTTAACTACAAACGTTTGATTTGATATATGAAGTCTCGTCCAAGACCTTTGAAACAGTACATAAATTGTAAAAGCCTTCTATTCCCACTGTTATAGTGATGTGACAATCATCACCAGTCACCTTCAACGGGTGGATGTTCGTGGTGGAGTACTCCTAAACCACTTTATTCCACCGACGATACCTCTGTACATAACCGCCACTACTAAGTTGTCGAAGGGAAATCGCAAAGAAAATTCCAGGACAGACCGATGATGTGTCCAAAGAAATGTGTGAGAGATTACATTCCACAGCTGTCTATGGTCGCTGATACTTACTAAAGTTTGTGTCGCAGGGCACGATGTGTCCATTCTATAATATGCTGGACATAAATTTTACTGTACTACACGTGCTTCGAATATCGTGGCTATATACTTCTTGCGCGGGAATCAGCCGTGTGCTTGCGTCATTGTCTTCTCAAAGTACAGTGCCGTGATAATGAATAAGGTGTCTACTGGTGTGTAATTTTATACTACAATATATTAACTCTTCAAGACGTTTGTGTGCCTTACGGTGAAACTATTTGATCTTATCCCATATTATACGTTATTTGTTATATTGGACTAAAGAATTTCTCAGCGAGACAACTAGCTGTCCATTGCATGTATTTCCCGAGCACACGTCACATTCATGGGTCGGTGTGTAAATAGTCTCTCTCAGTAACTAGTTCGTACATCACAGGCGTCTTCCACTCCAAATTCCATCTGGATTATCAGAAGCACTAGGCAACTGCGGTGTGTATGTAGTATTTTAGACACGATTCTTTGAACCCATTAGCATTTAATACTATAAGTTTGGTTGCAACTCTCGTTGACAACCGCAAGAATTTCTCTGTTAAGGCTATTTTCTTTGTTGATTTTTACGACATTAGATTGAAGCATTTGGCACGCTTTATTCTCCAAATAGTATGGACAACCTTAACCTAGTTTTACCTCATCACCGCACTAATCAGATAGAGATATGTACCTTGGTGCTCACCACTCCTGACTGTTGCCTCGTTTACCTAGCCTTGTTCCAACCTCCGTCTCTTCCTCTGTCTTGAATACCTCCATATCAATTGTAAACAAAAGCCATCAATTGTCAATGGCAAATGGTGAATGAATGCCATGATATCCATCCATCAGTGCGTGCGTGCGTGCGTCCGTCAGTCCGTCCGTCCTTCGCTCCATCCTCCATCCGTCCAATCGTCCATCCATCCGTCCAGATATCCGTCCATCCAACCGTCCGTCCGTGTGTCGTTCGTTCGTACGTTCGTCCGTCCGTCCATCAATCCATCCGTCCGTCCGTCCGTCCGTCCGTCAGTCCGCCCGTCGGTCCGTCCGTTCGTCCGTTCGTCCGTCCGTCCACCCATCCATCGCTCCATTCTCCATCCGTCCAATCATCCATCCATCCGTCCGTCCGCAAGAATTGTGACATGGATGTTTAAATTAGCATATGTTATGTTCGGTGATCCCTTTTCAAGGTATTCGGATCCTTCACATGCAAATAAACATTGCATGGGATCATCAGCTTTACCTCGCTTCCAAAAGAGGTTATGCTAACGAACTTTACCTAAAAAGAAATCCATTACCTTCCTCCAAATTTGAATCCCAATCTTGGAGTCCAGAGGTATGTAACTACTACACCGCGGGGAATGAGCATTAAATGTTTGGTTATCCTATGATGGTCACTTAGGAGATTGTGTGAAAATAACGTTTTCCTGGGCTCCATTCACCAATAGAGAAAAAAACAGGTAAGTTCGTTGTTGAGAGTAGGTCAGTTTCACTGTAGTACATGGGAATGGTTTAAATTAAAACACATCTACAATATTCGGGCCTAAACATTCCTGTGTGCTTTACAGATGGCTGTTTATCATTGCATGTGGTTTATAGGTTGCTTGCCTACTACTAAATTTATGAGATCATCCGTATTCAACGCAATACCCTGTAAGGATCAGCAGCAAATCACCATACCCATGAGAACTTTCGCAGTTGAACGCATTGTCATCCATAATAGCGACTCGGAAAGCACTCTAAGCACTACTTAGCACGATGTATACCTTAATACCTTCACCAAGTCTGGGCCAAACTATCGAACTCACTATGCTTCTCCAAGTACAAGCATTATACATGTAGATATGTGGTGGCTTGTGGAATATGGATACTGCTAGAGATGTTAATCTGTGAAATAAGGAAGGAGTCGGTCTATCCAAAATACAATTTCCGTAGAACTTTATAGTTCAAATTGGTACAGAGAAAATTCTTCCAACTCCAACAATAAACCAAAAGCAGCAGTGCAAATATTTTAAGAAGTATAACATAAGAAGTGCAAGACATGAAAGCTGCTGTTGATGAGACTTGGATTCAAGTTAGAACTAATAAAATCCATGAAATGTTTCCCTCAGGTTTTCCAGCAAATGCCAGGCTACTTAAATGCGTGAATACCTGTACTTAGTTTTCACAAACAATTTTTGCAACACACAAAAATCCACGTTGTATATAGAATAAAAGTACTCCGAAATCTCACTTAGAAATGACAAATATACCATCTTTACTCTGGAAAATTGGAGGTATATGTAGTTATATACTTTGATCCTTTTGATACATTCCTTAACTTCTAAGATTCCTATTTCTGTACCACACACAACTACTGGCTGTTGCCGAGCTACACAAGGAGAAAGGAATATAGCACATAATAAAAGGGTAAAGGGGGGTAAAGAAGGGGGACAAATCGTGCACTGCAAACTACGCAGATCTATTGTGGCTAACACCCCAGGAGCCAGGGATGAAATGAGGGAGCAGCAGGGTGCTACAAGGTTGCAGCCAGACGAGCTAAAGGGAAGCGGGCAAGTCCCTAACAAGTGCTTAAATTTCTTCATCCAGGCGCCAGGTTCCACCGAGGAGCCACCATCCTACGGGTCTGCTGTAGCAAAGCATCCCCACCCATGGAGGTCAGCGGCCGTCCAACACCACCTAGCGCCAAGGACAGCAGCTAAAATGTACAAGCATCCGTGCCATATGTCCGGTACCGGCTAACACCACGCACCTTAAAATAGCATATAACACTGTGACGCGGGCCGGCGAGCAAACAAAGGCGCTCAAGGTCAGACTACCTTGCGTAGCTGTTTGTGTATACGTAACTAAGAACAGTAGGATCGGCGCATATCAAAGACACTCGCGGTCAAGTTTTTCCACATCACTCAAGCGAGCAAGCACGTGACAAAAATCAGAAAATCATAAGGGGCTTTCTTCTGATGATTCAAGAAGTATCTGGTGACGGGCTGGTTTGAAGAAGTTCGCGATAGGTCTATGTGACGTCATCCCCGCTATATAAGGGTACGAGGAAATACCAGTGAGTGAGTTACAGTTACAGACATGAGCTCGTAACAGTGAAGAAAGACAGTGAAAGGACAGAGTCAAGGCAATGAGAAGAAAACTCTTTGGAGTTGTAATATTACGCAAGACTGCAGACTATGTTAACGTTGCTCCATCATCACCTTTCCTGTCATTTTTCGCCATCGTTTCATATCATCCACTTGCTCGCTCTCACACCAGGCTTCGGGCTGATCACCCATCCTGGTTCCTCTGTATGAACAACTGCGGTTACGAAGACCGCATATACCGGCCGGGAGGGCTCGGGGCGCTGACCACGTCCCACTCTCCACCACCGGACCCCGCTCATGACGCCTGTAGTGGGAAGAGGTGGACGATTCAGTGGCCGGGAGGTAGGTCAAGGCTACAGGACAGACACAGGTACCCATATAGTTTGAGTGCCAGACTTTAAACTTCAACCCAATACTAGAAGGACTCATCCAGGAGCTGGTATGGAAAGTTATGGTTAAGCTTGACTTCCAGCCACTCAGGTTATTTGTCGTTTAAATATACTTCATATATGGTGTTTTAATCAAAATTATTATAGCCTCTTTGAGAAATTCGAAAACTTTTAATGTTCCATTTGAAGAGTGCAGTGGGAGATTTTTGTGCGTTTTAATATGACGATAATTTTGTGAGCGCCACGCGCGAGAAAAACAATCCCAAATATGAAAAAGCCTCGAGTGGTATTGTTTAGAGTATTCCACAAAATAATTAATAATTTATTTAATATCTAAGACCCTAGTAATTACCTAGCTGTCGATGGGCCCTTAAACCCTACACTACCCTTTAATATCTAAGATGATTTAAAGGTAAAAAACTTTCAATAACACTCCCACATATTAACTGAGATTTATTTTCACAGTTGGAACTACAACTAATACAATTATCCAATAAGAACAATAATAATTTTAGCATTTAGTCCAGGCAAATGAGGAATTAGACATATGATGAATACAAATGAACGAATTTGTATTAGTAGGCGGAAATTTATTCCATACACATGGCCTGCTTTTTTCGGTATTATTTGACTTTGCGTCCCCAATTAAAATATCAATATCCTCACTAGAATATTCGCCAAATCTTTTGTCAGCCATTTTTGAAAAGACCGTTTATGGCTTTTACTGCGCGTGGCTATTCAGAAACGTAAGAAGATGTTTACGTTGGCGGAACCACATGGAGGAGGTGATATAACCAATACTACGAATAAGAGGTGATGATCCCGCATTAGTCGAATAGTCCTGAAAATTCTTGTGTTTTAAGATGTTAAATACCAAAGTTGGTATCTATCCGAGTTTTAAGTTATAGCGTTCACAGATGTACATAAACTAAAATGGACGTTTTTACTTTCTCTACTACGTATAGTAAAGTTGAGGAAGTATTGTGTTGCACCCAAAAATTGGATGTCGACATTTCACCGGAAATAACGTTTTGAGGCCCGCTGAATCCAAAAAAGTACTTTTATAAAAAGGTCCGTGTGTGTTTGTCAGTCTGCGGACAGCATGACTCAAAAACGAAGAATCGGTTAAAAACCAAAGTTGGTATTTCAGTTTAATGTATTTCAAGGATGTAACGCGAGGATTTTGAAGCAAACTGCTCCACCCTGAACTACCCTTTACATGGAACATTTTTCGAAAATTTTGATGTTCTTGAAAATGGCTCTAACAATTTTGATATTAATGCGGTATATTTAAGTTGTTTTTATGACAAATGAAATGTATATTTTGAATTTTCTACCTATAGTCTATGTAGTTCTGTTTACTCTGAGTGACTTTTAAATAACCCGTAAACCGTAAGAGATAGACCAAATCTTACTATACAAAAAATGTAGATCTTGCTAAAGTACACAATTTATTTCTAAATAACTTTTTTTTGTAGAGTGAACCATTTCGGAGATATTCCTTGTTGTTTATGTGAGCTTTGGAGAATTTACACTTCTGTCAAATAGAACATCGTTGTTCATTTTTATATGTTAACCATGCAAAGAGAAGGGAATCTCAAAGCTTTGAAAGATATGACTATCACTCATATTCCCCTTGTACCTGCGAGAAAATAAGCAATGAGATAATTTCTGCAAATATTTATCTCAACTAACACGAATAAGGTAGAGGAATATGAGATTGTAATAATGGTTAGTAGAGAGAGTCATGTGAGATGCAACACATCAGATTTTTTCTAGAAAAATTCTCGTTTTTCAATTCAGGGGCACCAAAACATGCATATCCGTTGAAATATCTGTATCAAACTTTTGAGTGGAATGCAAAAGCTTCTCTACCTACAATGTGTGTGGTAGGAAAGTAAAAGTGGGACCAAAGTTGTAGGAGCAGAAGACACCACGGAATAAGATATATACGGTGTTAGTACAGAAAGCACTTATATAAAACCAGAAAATATGAGACAGATTTAAAATCAAAAGTGAAAATAGTAATTGATATTAGCTGGAATAAATAAAGGTAACGCAGAAGCACGGAAACATTAATCACAGGTTGCCATGGGCACGAACGCCTTGACTTAGAATCAATCGTTTTAATCGCAACAAAGAAAAGTGGAAGTGAACCCGAAGAAGTTTCTGTGTAAGAGCTGAATACGGAAGCGGTATCGCACTCTTGCAGTTGTGACGCTCGAGAAAAAGGCTGATCGAGTGGAGTTGGTGGTGAGAAAGTCAAGTGAACATCGCGCGATTGCTCACTGCGCCGGGCTTATCGTTGAGAACGAGTTCTCCCAGATGCCACTGCAGAACCCGCCTCATTTATCTGAGCGTGACAGTTGAATAAGGAGTGAAAGATAAAGTGCTAGTGGTAACAGCGAACGAGGTATCTACATTCGCAAACGATTTCATAGACGTTTGATGTTAACGCAGTGCGGTGTAACTCTGTAACTCTTATTCATCTCCGCAATTAGCTTCGCCTCCTGTAGAAATATCATCGTGGACGAATCAAGGCCTTTATATAAGAATAATGTGTTGAAGTTCCTGTAATTAGTTTATTTTTCGAAAACAATCTTGTATGAATATTATGATTGCTATTATTAGAAACAGGAAGTTCATGCACGACAATGTCCCAAAGTATTGAGAACAATGCGATTGATGTCTCCAATATTTTGGTACCAGACAACTATGTCGTCAGCTGCTCTAGTGGTGTACTTTGATATATTTTTCTCAGCGTATGCGTGGGTAAGCGTGAAACTGGACATCATCAATTAAGTTAGCAAATACATATAATGGAAGCTAATAACTAAACTATTTGAAGAGATTTGCCGACAATTTGAACATGTAAAATTAAAATGTTTCTGAATATTAGCACGAGAGGTGTTTAATGTTTAAGTAGCTATTGGATTTTGTAACCTTTGTCGTATAAATACATTACGACTTTAAGAACTATTTCCGCAATAAAAATGAAAAGCTTAAGTTACAGTCAGTCACAGAAATGCTAATCGGAAAACCCTCCTACAACGACCGCTAAGTGCATGTAACCCAAGCACGGTCTATAATCGCTCCAGTCTACCAATAGTTGATCATAGTTAACGCTTCTTTAAGACACGAAGGAAAGGACACGCTCTTTTCTCAACTTATGTGCCGCCTGTATTATCACTTCGATTTACTTCCGACATATATGTTGCCACTTATTAAAGCTTCTCCCTTTCCTATTAAATACATCTTTTCACTCGATGACCTGCTAACTTCCAACAATTTCGCTCTCCTTCCATATTTCATAACCTTGTGAACAAGAAACTCTGCACTATCTGACCTTAATCTAATAGCTTTCTTGTCTACTAAACTCACCGAACGCATATCTTAGTTACCCTGGCCTATAAGGATTGCTTTTCCTTGATATGGCAGTTAGTTAAAAAACCCTTTACCGGGGAACTATTAATGCATTGGTTTTAAGAAACGAAAATTATTTATTACACTTATTTATCATGCCTCTGTAATTTCTTCATAAAATGATTGGTCTTACCAATTAATAATTCCGGCACCAGTATGCATACAGTGCACTATCAAACTACGAGTTATGCAGGATCATTTAAAAGATATATCAAAATGTGCATTTTCAATTTTTCATGTCCGTAGTAATAGCTGAAGCAGATTCGACATACTTTATATTATTTGTTACATTTCGTCTGGCATAATTCAGTGAATTATATTAAAGAGATATTTTATAGCGTTTTACAAAGAATAACTGCCATAGTATTGGACCAAAAGGACGGGTGCGAAAAATTACCATAGTATAAATGGCTTTCCTACTTATACTTGTCACCATGCAACCAATTTTGTATTCGACAACATATGCTCACTCCCCTCTCTAATACAGAACTTTTGACTTAAACTACTTGTTTTCAGTTTCCTTGAAAACTTAGTATTTACTCGGTACAATACTCTAAACAGTCAAAACAATAAATCAGTCTATGACGCGCAGTATACAGAAGCTCAGGGTAAAGTGTTGTAAAAGAGGGAGCCCTTCCAGGGAAAGCGTTTTGTTTTTCCTTTTTCAGTTCTGATTTCTGAGGCTAAAACAAAAGGCATAAAACTCGAGAAACGCATATGTACACTCAAAACCGTTAAAAGATGCGTTTAAACTGAATATAATGTAAGTGCACTATAGGCGGGAGTAAGCTAAATATTCCTTAAATACGTATTATCCATGCCTTTATCACCCAAACGGCCAAAACATGCCAATACTTTTATATCGAAAACGTACACGTATTTGGAGCCGAAAAGATATAAAATAGATAAGCATTAAATTCAAACTATGCACTATGTTCCTATAAAAACACGCATTTGCATGAAATAATGACGATGATAATAATGATGATTATAATAGTAATAATAATAATAACAATATATATATGAATATATTATATTATATATTATACCAGGTAGCCCAGCTCATCCGGCATCGGGGTAGGTGGATAACCCTTCGTGAGTTAAATCAGTTGCAGGACTCACCGAGGCAAATCCAGTCATAGTGACGTCAGTGGCGTGAGAAAGTTTCCTTCCGTCTCTTGGTGAAGACGAGAAATGAGACGTAGTTCCTAGATTGAACTATTGTGCGTAGTCCGTGATAATAGACTACAAACAATCGAAAAGGTTCTTATAATGTTTTGCACTTTACTTACAGGACTACTTTCCAGGGAATAAACTCATTCCCGTATATTATCTAATATTGCGGATTATAGATTATAAAGTGCCGTATCAAAATACATGCAAACAAGAGGACACATTATGTTTCATTGGCACTTGTAAGTTTCTTATTAATGTTACCTATTATTGTGTGCCGGATGAGACGGGCCACCTTGTACGTAACATTTAACTTGTTTTGTATTGATGAATTTCAGAAGTCTAGAAAGTTCAACTTAGTCAGAAGAATGTTAAGGTTAGTGCAGTCACTAACAAGTGCCGGTAAAGTTAATATTGATTGAAGGGAATGAGAATATTTGAGATATTCCGCCTGATTTCGGAAGATTAAATAACTCCTCAAAATAAAGTAACTCAGAAAAACAGGATTTAGCTATCTATAATATCGAAAAACTACTAATGAACAATTTCTTTTTTGTTCAACAGAATTTTAATTTATATAAAGCAACACTACTTTTACAATAACCATCAAATGGAAGTATGCCAGAAAGAGAAACATTAGAAAGTAAAACAGAAAGCAGAAATCGTTAGACTGCAACATGTACTTTAAATTAATATATTAATAAATTTAATAACCTGATATACATATTTTGATTGTTTCTTAATCAATATATGCTGGATATCTCCTCTTATTCATGAACTGTCTTTGAGGAGACGGAGAATCAGACTGGATTCAATATCTGTACAAGCTAAGTGTGGGCCAATATGTTATTTTTCCACACCGAGTTAGCAAGAGTTACATTACATGTAGTATAAACATATTCTGAACATATCTCTGCTGGTATACCTGGTGGACTTATAGCAGTTATATTTTAAATCAGAGAGAGAGAGAGAGAGAGAGATATGACCGAGTACATTGGAGAACATTATGAACATTTTGTTCATGACTTAAGTCAAATCCTCAGTGGAGAGAAATGTTAGCTCTGTTTCCGATGTCACTGCGAATTGGTTACTATCTTATGGAAACAATGTTAACTTTGCCGGGGGTATTCAACTACCAAAACACCTTTCTCGTGTATTTTCAACCAAATATTTCATATTAAAAAAGGCTAAGGCCAAAACACGGTTGTTTACTTTTGAACCAAATGTCAAAAGAAACCAAACGTTTTAGCTTAATTGTTTGTTTATTATTTCGTTGATTTAAAAGTTAAATAACTACCACACCTTATCACTATGGCTCAGCTGCTTATCAAATAAGTCATTGAAACAAATAAAAAGGAGTGTGTGTTTAATACTTAAAAATAACAATTACTTTATTCTGCATATTACACTGCCCTGCTTGAAAACAAATGTATGCACTTAAAACACACTATTTGCGCCGAATTGAACGGTTCAGTCGTTTTTATGACAGCAGGTTTCGAGGAAAAAAAGAAAAACAGAATTCTGTTTCATAAATTTGGGTATCTTGAGCCTGTTTGAATGAGCTCTAGACAAGGACAGTGACCGTTTTATGTACATATGTGGTGTTTTATCGCAGAAAACTTAAATAAGCTAAAAGAAAGTGTTTTTAGTGGACTTCAGATCAGAAAATTAATGCGTAACACCAACTTTGAGGATACAATGAGGCAAAGAAAAAAGCAAGCCAGGCATAGCTACAATGATATAAAATTTCCTTGGAAACAGGAGTCCAGATTACAGCATCATTATGAACTCTATGTTGGAAACTTTGAGAAAAATGAGTTGTAACATGAGTTTGAAGTTACACTTCCTACATGCTTATATCGACTAACAGATTCTTGTATTGCGCTTTACATAGTGATACAGAGTGAAGGTTTTTACTAAGATTTGAAAGCCAGTGAAAGAATGCACGATGGTAGTTGGACAGTTAATGTGAATGCAGACTACTGTTGGTTCCTGAGAAGGTAAAGTACTTCATATTGTTATGGGAGAAGTTATAGATGAATTGGTTGCAGTTCATATCTATTGTACGCACGTTATGTTTATGATTACATAATTACATAACCTAATATACAACAACTGTGTTATAGAAGGGTAGTTAATACGACAAATTTCTTCATGTTTCAAAAACCTCTGGACATGGTAAAAGACAATTGATGACATATTTGGAATCAACTTCCCAAAATTAGGGGAATCAGAATTCAAAACTCAAACATCAAAACGAGTTTTCAAAATGCAGAGCAGTGTCACAACGAGCCTAGCAACTAAACGATGCTAGTTTTATTTGAACATCCAATAGAAGTGAAAGAAAAGATGACATTTAATACTGGCGACTGTCATCTTTTCACTCGTGATATCACAATTGTGTAGAGATGTATGCTTTTGTCTGGGGGTCAATTATTCAGCCGGTGGTGTGACTTAATCCCAATAAAAATTACTAGGGCTAGGAAGTTCATGCATTTGCATGTTTTTTCATAGGGGTTAAAAATGTATGCTTTTACATTATGTGCACGAATTACGGAATTTTCAGTTATTTGGACATGATTTTATGGTGCATATAACTGTATATTTTCTTGATTTTTGATAAATGCATATTATTTCAATACTAATAGCCCCTATATTGCATATTTTAATGATTTTTATGGCTTTTTATTACTTTCTTCTATCTGGATAATACTTTTCATATTGGCAGTACTGCACATGATGATGCAATTATTGCCCCTATATTGCATATTTTAATGATTTTTATGCCTTTTTTATTTTTTCATCTGTATAATATTTTTCATATTGGTAGCATTTCTGAGACAATGGTTCTTTCCCATTGGTAGATAGATTTGTGTCCAGTACGAAGATAATTTTTGTTAAAACTCATAAAAGAGTTAAGTTGTTTAGATCAACAGCACCTAATATCTGACTTCTTCCTGCACCAGTGTTAATCGATGGGGAACATGGATCGGTACAGTTTTATATTATACTGAGCACATAGAAATAGCCGAAGAGGTTATTAATTCATTGGACTTGAAAGATGCTTCATCAATAGAAACTGTGCAAAATATTCTGTCAGGCACTGGGTTAAAAGAGGATCTTGGTTTCATATCTGCCTTTTTTTCTTTCTTATCAACAGCCATAACGGCATTGGAAG
This sequence comes from Tenodera sinensis, assembly GCA_030765045.1. Lineage (NCBI taxonomy): Eukaryota > Metazoa > Arthropoda > Insecta > Mantodea > Mantidae > Tenodera > Tenodera sinensis. The sequence goes on along the minus strand of CM060962.1, from coordinate 29,224,390 downwards.
CTGTAGGATCTCCTTTGCATGAATCACTGTCTTTGAAAAGAAAATAATATGTGATCTAAGTTTGGTTCCTGGCAGCATAGGACAAAAGGTGAAAGAGAAAGTGAATTATGTAATTTCAAAAAATTCTGGTTATAAACAGATGTGCGGTATTCGAGACATCCTCAAAAGAAAACCATGTCTCACCAAGAGACTTGACTCTCTCTCTCTCTCTCTCTCTCTCTGTGTGTGTGTGTGTGTGTGTGTGTGTGTGTGTGTGTGTGTGTGTGTGTGTGTGTGTGTGTGTGTGTGTGTGTGTGAAGCAGTTAGCATCATTTAAATATGTCCCGATAACATCTTGTGACGTGGAGAGAAGTTTTTCACGTTACAAAAGTGTTTTGCGAGACAACAGACGATGCTTTACAGTTGAAAATTTGTGCAAAGTGTTGGTTGTGAACTGCAATTTAGCAGTTAATACTAGCAGTGGAACCACTTCTGCTTCAACCTCTAAGGAATAAGGTAACTTTATTTATTATGTATACTAACTCGTCTTGTCTACTGCAAAGGGACATTAATTGTTTTACTTAAATAGTGCATATTTCTTGGCATATTTTCAAGTTATTAAGAGCATATTTGCATGCATATTTCAGTGTTTTTAGGGCATGAACTTCCGAGACCTAAAAATTCACAATTAATTTTGCAAAACAAATTTATGACGAAACGAGACGTTTAAGAAAGAAAGTAAAAATAAAACCTTTAGTTTAGTTCTGCCCTATCATGCACTTCAATAACACTTTCCAGAAGTCTCCATGTTTAAATTATAACCAGACGCAAGTTGCAGGAAGGCGTTTCCCTTTGTCATCCAAAATAGGCATTCACACATTAAAATTATATGGTAACTTTTCATTCCCTTTGCACACAGAATCGCCCCATAATAGCGTGACATCCATGCTCTTTCCTTTCAATATGCATTAGTAACATCGAGTGACCTAAAATCGCGTTTTGAAACTACGCTTTATGAATAGTTTATTAAATTTGGATATTATGCACAATACGCGCATGAAGTTTAAATATTTTGCTACATTTATTGCAATTAACTGCAGTCCAGGTATATGAAAACTTAGGCATTAATATAAAGTCACAGCCCTACCTTCTCTCCCTTCCGTTTATAGCAAACTTCAAATGGTGAATAAACGCTTTCCCCATAACATCACGTTTCTACAGACAGCTGTAGTTAAAAACCTCTAAAAATGTCAGAATGTCAAGAATTTGCAACTAAGTTACTTTCTAGAAAAAATATTGCAATTTTTTGTATCTTTACATCAGGTTTCTGTAGATACAATCATCGTCATCGTCATCGTCATCATCATCATCATAATCATCATCGTCATCGTCATCATCATCTGTGCTTATTGTAAGTTTATTCTAACTTTCAGGAACTTCAGATCTCTCAATGTGTATACATAATGTGGTACTTAAATATTAATGCAATCATGACCTTGTGTAACTATTCCTCAGGCCGTAGTAGTTACGCTCTTCTGCAGCACTGACGCTGTCTTTCATTGATAATGCCAAATAACTGCTCTGTGTAGTATATTATTATTTGTAACCAAGGATAGAACTTATGTAAACAAATAAATTATTGGAGTGCCTTAATGACTTAAATGAACCCGATAGTCAATTTTTGTCAAAATTTCGAAAAGAAAATTGTTCTTGAAACATGTTCACTGGAAAGTCCTCCAGAGTTGCAGAATCTGTACCCAGTTACGATGCTGTGCACCATATAAATGCTTAAGTATGGCGTTAAATGCACTTTTGTGCAGCACTTGAACAACTTTGTTTTTCAGTACTTGTCGTTTTCCTAGGTTTTTACCAGTTTAAAAGTGCTGCTTTTAATACATGTTATCGTTAGTTTATTTCACACTTTCAGTGTGCGTTCTCTTGAGGTAGATGAAATCGAGATAGCATTTTCCGGTTATAGAGTATGGATTTAGGACTTTAATAATTTGATGCATAATTGCTTTTCAAGAAAAAGATCTTGCGTAGATGCTTAAAAGCTTTCCTAAGGAATGTTTTAATGTTACAAAGTATTAAGATGTTAGTGTAAAGAACCATGTTCCAGGAATAATCTGCATCATTAAGATCCGTAAAGTTCCACAGTTTCATCACATGGAGCATATGCACTCAGCTGCATTTTGGTTTGTACAAAGTTACTTTGCTGGGAAGCTTGTAATCTATAAATAGCACTATAGAAATAAACGGTATGCTATAATTTGTTTAAAACATAAGTAAGACTACTTTGGGCTGAAAGTGGTAGACAGTTTTAGAACGTAAGAGTTTCCATATAGAGTAGTATTAATCTATACACACTAGACAACAAATTGGCGAATCTTTAAACTATTATTCAATATTAAAATAAAAATGTATGTATTATAATGAATCGATGAAATAGCCTGACAGATGTCATCTGTGTATGTGCATCTAAATGTGTTACTTGCATGAGATACGAAATGTTTAAACATGAACAGTAGATCATCAATGTAGAACTGAAATATGTTTATTTTAAGGCATACATTTGGATAGATAGTCAAATATGCAGGCCAGTGTGTACAAAATCTAAAATTATATACACCTTAATATGAAAAAAAGAGAGAGAGAGAGAGAGAGAGAGAGAGAGAGAGAGAGAGAGAGAGAGAGAGAGAGAGAGAGAAATTAGATAAAATACCTGTCTTGCGCGTAATATGTAAGTAAAATAAATAAGAGCTCTCATACATATCCAAAATTACGGCCGTAAGACCGCAGCGAGCCTCAGTGAAAGCACAGGGTCCTCTATTTTTGGGGTTTAGGCCAAGGTGTGTATGAACTGGATTCAAACTGGTTAAGAGTACATCTTTTCATCTTAGCGAGCCTAAAGATATGGTTTTAACCCTGCTCTTGGTCATTTTGTACACTTTTGGCCCCCTCTCACCCCATACTGATAGGACCTGAACTTGAACACAAGTGGCACCATTAATATCAACGACATTGGAAACAGCGGATTCAAAACAAACATATCGATTACAGAGACTTATATTAAGTGCGAATTGTATAGCTAAGTGTGATAGTTATAATATAATATAGCATTTGAGAGAAAAACACGTGTTTTTACTTTAAACTTTTATAAATATACACTATCTGCTGGAATATACCCTGTTCGGTGCAGTGAGTGAGTGAGTGAGTGAGTGAGTGAGTGAGTGAGTGAGTGTGAGTGAGTGAGTGAGTGAGTGTGGTTTAAGGGCCCATCGACAGCTAGGTCATATGAGCCCGAAGTCAAAGTTCAAAGTCTAAAATCACTCAAACTGGCGCGGCTAAATGATGAAAGCTAAATCAAAGGATTAAAATAGGAAGGATTCAAAACATTAAAATTAAATGTAACATGTTAAAACCTTAAAACAGTAAGGAGTAAAAAAGCTAAAACCAAACAGAGAGATTGCAGAGAGATTTTCTTTGGCGCTGTCTGTACTTGCGAGAATATTAAGATTCAGCAATCTACAGAACACACTGAACTTTCCTTTCTACTGTTTACATCTAGCGTAAACTAGCGTCATTTGTATCATTGTTTACTCGCGCACAACAATGAACATTATGTTACATACATTCTTTGAGAGAATCTTCAATGTAGTAGGTACATGTTTCATTCTTGGGATTTGTTTCATTTAGGGATTACAAAAGTTCATAGCCGCACCATGATTTTACAGACACACTATGAATTGTGACACCGGCTGTGGCGCACAACAGAGGACGGTAGGGACTGAGTTACCTCACACCAGTACAGGCGGTTCGTGCATCAAAGACGCTCAAGGTCAGGCTCACTCACGTACTGTTTTGAACACGTGGCAACAATCGTAGTGGCAGAATCAAAAGGGATTTTCCATTTTATTCCAGAAGTGTTCGGCAGACGGCGTATTTGCAGAAGTTCGAGAAAGGTCCGTATTAGGTCATCCTCGTTATACAACAAGGTGAAGCAATAAGCGGAGTGAGTGAGCTGCAGATGCGAGTCAACCAGTTCTTAATTTCAGTATGTGTGTGTCAGCTGCGTGTGTGGTCGTGCCATGAAGCAGTTACGACTGTTGAGTGACTGTGCCATCAAAGTCAGCTCTTTGAGAGTCAGAGAAGGCCTAGAAAGACAGGAAAGTGTGCGTCAAGTTTACGAGAAGAAAACAGTTGAGTTGCAATATCACAAAAGACTGTAAACTGTGTTAACGTAAGTAAATTAGGACTGTATATATATATTCGGTTAGAGGTAATAAAGAGAGAACAAAGTAACTGAACTGGACTTTTGTCAAATTGTTACAATATTATCAAGCACTGTTGAAATTGTTTGTGAAAATGTGGCTTATGAGGTATACCATGTTCATTTGCCTTTAAATATATATTAAATGGAATATGTATTTCACATATAAATTCGCCCTCTATGATAACATTGTATTTTACGTGATATGCTAGTTCAAGGGTAAGTAACGGCCATGTCGTTATTATCTTTGTGTAATTATTCAGAATGAATTTCCTCCAAGCTATATTACACATTCCATATGAAAATGAGAAATGCGGAATACTAAAAATCGTTACATAAAGTTGAAAGTAAAGATGTGCGGCAAATGTGAACGGAAAAGCAGCCAGGCAAGTTGTTAGTGCTCGAGAGTATGAGCACGCTATATGGGAAGCAGATGTTACCACCAGCTACTCACTGAGGTAAGCTTAGGAACAGATTAATGCAAACGTCTCCAACACAAGACTCTGAGAGCAGCACAGCCTCAACTCTCGACTCTGGAGTAGTTAGTTGGGGTAAGAGGACTGAGTAAGTAAACAGATGTGGAGGGGGGGGGGTGGTGCCTGGCGTTTGGGTGCGATGCTTCCTAGGTAAATATTAATTTCGTTTGCTGCTACACGACTAAGTGAATGACTAGAGAACTCTATAGTGACTTAATATGATTACTTTCCCCTTACTTAATGTTGAAACGTGTCAAAGTACATAAAATAAATATATTGACTACATAGGCATATAAAAATTCTATACTTTAATTTGGAACTACTTGTAAGTAAATAATATCTTAACGGATGCCCAGAAAATACTATAAACTAATTAAAAGTACCTGCATGGCGTGGTATATGTGAGGACCGGAAATAAATAAGTTGCAAAACTGTTTTATTTCCGTTCAGGTATTTTTGTTTGAGGTGCGGCTGGCAACACATGTAAAGAATTGGTGCAGCTATTCAGATTGGGTGGTGGCGTTAATGTAGGTGCTACAGATATAGGAGTGGCATGTGCTGAATGTTAGTCGTCAAATCACACCGCCCTGAGGGGCGTGTTTACAAAGTTAGAAATGGATAAGGATCGAAGTGCCTCGCCGAAAAAATGCCAGAGAATGCTAATCTGGGCTACTTGAAATGTGCGAGAATGAGGCTATGCCGTATAATACTGTGGCACGTTGGGCTGCAGCTTTTCGTGCAGTTCGTGATAATAAGCATCAGGAACCAGGTGGAGTTCCACACAGGGTCGAAAATAGGGTGATCATTGTTTCAATCTTTGCTGCATGTGGATATCATCCAGAACATCATATTTGTCCAGCACTGCACAGGAAACGACCCAACTTCCAAGACAGGGATCCACCCATTGTGCTGCAGGATAACGCCCGTTGTAGCAACGCAGTCAGTAGCTGTGGGGAAGCTGTTTGCACGACAGGAGTGGGAGGTACTAGAACACCCACCTTATTCACCGGGGATGAGTCCGCGTGGCTTCTACCATTCCTTAAGATAAAAGAGCCGTTTTGAAGCTTTCATCAGTGGTAAACATAACCCTCACGATTTACTATCTTGGATATTGAAGTTTCATGCTTTTTTCAGACTTCTCATAGCTGTGTTTTAATTCTGGCTTTCGCTTCTTTGTTTGGTATCTATGTATCTTTGCCATAATCCATTTTATAAGGATGATGATGACCAAGTGGTTGGACACCCTTAACAATTACATCATCATTCTACGCTAAGTCCACAAAATTAAATTACTAAACTTTGAACTACCTTTTCTCAAAGCTCAAACATTACATTGAAAAATTGTTGCCCACGTATTATAAACACACTCCACAAAGTTAGGTTTTACAATCTTAATCGAATACATGTAAGAAAACACTCATTTATTACCGAAACGTTTGCCGATATTTTGAAGATTAATTATGGCTTTTCTATGGCCCATTATCCAGCCAAATGTTCATTTAGTATAGTTACAGTCATTGGGTTTTCTCGGTAAGATAGCTCTTTTTGAGGAAGTTGTATTAACCATAAAATGAAGCAAAAATTTGATTATCTGATTCTAGTAATTATATGTAAATCAATTGAAAATGCGTAGGTAGAAAGGTAGAAAAACAATTAAAAGGTGCAAAGTTACATTGAAATCGCCGAAATTTGTAAGCTACATTGTCGGTCTCTGAACTTGGGGACTATCTATAGATTAATCTGACTGCCAAGACTTTGTCAAAATGCTTCCTAATGCTTTATGTTCTGAATGTAATTAGATAATACAAGGGTTTGATAAGTGGTACCTTAATATGTACCTAGTTTGGCGTTTTAGTTGTTTTCTCTTAGTAGTAGTTTTTCCACAAAGCAGTCATATATTTTACCTCCTGACGTTTTTGTGTGGCCGTAGCTTCGCCGCGAATTGAGCAACACCTGTGAGATAGACTATCCATCCTGCTCCATACCCCAATTCCCAACCCACTGGTATAGATATTTTGAGGTCATTGACCTTGAAGAAAGCGTCCAAACTTGCTTTCGGTACAGCATTCGTTATTGCGGTTGTTCCATCCATTGTGCTTTTGTGTGACACGCCTACTTGAAAGCACCAACCAACTTGAAGATATATTACTCTTAATAAGTGAAGTCCAACATTAAACCTAATATTTATGGAATACTGCTCATTACCCTATCCTCAATCATCAATATACGTTCTCAGCCCGTATGGTGGCAGAAGTCGTGCGCCATGAATAAATGCTTGAAGTTATATTTATTAGAATATTCTAAGAAGGTTCTTTTATGGGGCAAATAACTTTATGAGAGCAGAAACACCACGTCACGTTGGGAGATCCTATTTGCAGTATTGGATACTTACAAAATTAGATCACCTTTATAGAGAATTAGTAACTTATTACCTTTGTGGTTGAAACAATTTAGATTGAACAATAGACGTGGGTGTTTGTGCCGATGGTGGTAGCTCCATGTCTAGCCATTGTGGAGGACTGCCAGCACTGAGAGGAAACAAAGCTGGGGTTGCAGTGTGGACTCGGTGCATAATTCAGACAGGAGCTCTTGCAACAAAGGTTTTCAGACCTCCTCTGAATGTAGTCCTCGAATGTGTGGTGAAGCGATGAGGTCCATAAAAATCCTTGCCGTTGAAGGTAAGGTTGAAAAAAACCGGAGCATATGCGAGCTGCGCACATACACCTTTGTAGCTGTACTGTGCATCTGTGTGGTTGAGCAGAGGTAAAACGTGTTCACATTGTAACAACGGCTCCACGGATCTCTCCAAGATGAGCGATATAACTGTGGTCAAATATTTATAATCACTACATTTTTACCAGGCCTGAGTTATTGATTGCCTGAAACGATGAACGAATCCTGCCCATTATTAAGAGTATGGTAACTAAGAACCTTATGGTGCAGTCACATGACCTTCTAACAAAGCGGAATCGCTCAGGCGCCAACATCTGTGGCCCACATTTGGGAGGTGGCGTGTTCGATTCCCGGAGCTGACCTTCCCGCCCTTGGGTTTTTCGAGGTTTTCCCTGGTCACTCAGGAGAATGCTGGGAAGCATATTTCCCCCGTTCCACTTCCCTCCAATTCATTAATTTCATTCCATCTATCAGGCCTTTACCGCTTGTAAGCGTCAGCGTGTTCGCCGGTGGACTGCGCTACGGTGATGCTTGCCCTCTGAAAATACGGCACTCGACTTAGGGGAGGCGCTGTGGTTGGTGGCCGCGCTTACAGCGGCTAATTGTTAAGGCGGACCTGGCTGTTGTCGAACTCTCTGTGGTGACCTGGAACTCCGTCGGGCTGAAGAACTGGTCTGCACTTGTTAGAGGGCTACACTAGATGTAATTCCACCTGTGATGTGTTCTGACCACTGTAGGGTACTTTCATCTCATCCTTCCTCCTGAAGGACTCTGAGGCACAATGAGCCATCGGCTTACATGCCGGAAACCCTGCAGTTACAGAAAGACATGACCCTCTAATTAATCTTGCTATTCTTAGAAACGCTTCTTCTTCTATCTACTTCATGTTAAGATAAGTAAACGTTTGTACAAATTATTTTATTACTTATTTCGTGAAGATGGAATGGAAATATGGGAGTATAATAAGATTACGTAATAGGAAATCTTTTAGTGGCTGGTCGCTATGACATGGCTTTGACATCTGAGTAGGTTAGAGTCATAAGTGAGCTCTCAGTTTTTATAAATACCAACAAGTTCAGCCAATGAAATATAGAGATTTTCACGCATAATGAGATAGAAGAAGTGTTAACTATTGCAGGAGGACGACAATGGAAACATTCAGCTGCTCCAGAAATGTGGAAAAGAAACCAAGCAATAAGCGTTATGTGAAGTGAGGAAGCTGATCTATTGGTATAAACACAACACTAGAACAATTAAGCTATATTGTTGTGAGCATAACCGGATTTCGTATTTTCATACAATGTGACATATTATTATTGCAACACTTTGTAAACTGGGATTATTTTATTTTGAAGATTAAATTGTCATGCACTTACAAACAATCGATGCAGTTGCCAGCAGAAGTTGCTACTTCTCAAGCTTCAAAGATAAATAAGCCTTAATGTTTGAAAGGCACTTCATAATTTCTAAGCATATTTTTTCATAGTAATAGCTTCCAACCAAGTGGAAATGAGTTAACTAATACAAACTGATTTTCGATTCACAATTTAGGTTTCTGGATAGTGTGATTTGTGACTAACATACTCATCTCATTCTCTTTGGAAAGACAGAAGAAAAAAAGGTGAATAACGTCGTCGTATGTGCGAAAATCACCTATCTAAAAGTATTTGAAAATTCAAACTAATAACAAGGAATATCTCGTTACCTCCACAGAAGTTTTGTTTGACATAATGGTGAGGTTTAAGAGATCTACATTTTCTTAGAGAAAGATTGTGTGTATTTCTTGTGGGTTATCAGTTTTGCAAAAGACTTCCAGAACGAAGACCACTTTAGAGGCTAAAAACTAAAACCCAGCGGAAGAGTGAGTGAGTGAGTGAGTTAGTGAGTGAGTGAGTGAGTTAGTGAGTGAGTAAGTGAGTGAGTGAGTTAGTGAGTGAGTGAGTAAGTGAGTGAGTGAATTAGTGAGTGAGTTAGTGAGTGAGTGAGTGAGTGAGTGAGTTAGTTAGTTAGTTAGTTAGTTAGTTAGTTAGTTAGTTAGTTAGTTAGTTAGTGAGTGAGTGAGTGAGTGAGTGAGTGAGTTAGTGAGTTAGTGAGTTAGTGAGTGAGTGAGTGAGTGATGTTTAAGGGCCCGTCGACAACTAGGTCATTAGGGCACCCAGCGGAAGAGCCTATGAAGGGCCAAGGATTGCCACCCAGCCGCTGCGTTCCCCACCTCTGCCCACTACAGGCATCACGAGTGGAGTGCAGTGCTGGAGGGTGGGATGTGATCAGCACCCCGAGCCCTCCCGGCCAGCTATGCGGCTTTCACTACCTGGGGTCACTACTTCTTCATCAAAGAGCTCCTCAATCCCCCCCCCGGGACCTGATGAGGCTGAGTGCACCCCGTGCCAGACCTCCGAGTGAGGGAAAAATCCCCACGCTGGTACCGGGATCGAAGCGGGGTCCTCCGCGCCAGAGGTAGGCGCGCTACCACTGCGCTATGGAGGCGGTCACTCCAGAGGCTATTCCCAGGAAACTCAACACTTGCCATTTGCCATTTGCCATGAAAATGATGAAAACATGTAGTATTTCAGCTAAAGCAGTTAGAGGCATTTGCAAAAGAATAAAAACATTTCAAATATCTTCCATGTGAGCTGCAGTTTGTGGTTGACAATTTTTATTGAAAATCTTCGTGTTCCATTCTTGAAAGATGCTTAACTTCAATATAAGGTTTGATATCTGTCTTTTTGTTTCTGATGTGTGCTGTTGACAGGCTCACACACACGGATATATACGACCTTTTTCTAAACACGCTATAGATTCTGAGGGCCTCAAAACGCGCATTTCCAGTGAAATATAACTTTTTGGTGGAATGCAATAGTTTGTCTACCTACCGTACGTAGAAAACGTACAAAGATGCTGGTATGATACAAAGGCAAGGAAAACTAAATTTTACTATTGCATGCAAGCTGTAACTAAAATAGTTTTTCCGTTTAATTCTAGATTTGACGTCTCGCTAAGAACAGAATATCCGTCGAAACTGTACTGAGGGATAATAAAACACCAAACACAGTAGAGATCAGAATTGCTCCAAATATCCATCGAGGTTACGTATATGCATAGTTTTTGGGAAACAACATTCAACAGAGAAGTCTTCAAGAAAACCAAGATAGGGTTACATTACCATAAAACTGTATCAAATATGGTTGTTGTGGCCACTTTAACGATGGCAACTTACGCAGGGGAACTGAGCACCCCTGAAATTCTAAACGGAGAGTCCTCTTGTAGCGTTCGGCAATATGTGGTGACCCGAGCGCGATCTTTAGCTGCTACGGCCTACCGATGATCGATCACATTTCTGTAAGGCTACGTAGAAAGGGAGAGAGAGAGGGAGAATGGAAGGACAGGGAGGGGTGAAAGAAGGAGATAAAGGAAGTGAGGGATAGACAGGTGACAGGAGTGAGCGGGATGGCTCAGGCGGTAGGGTATGTGGCCCACATTCGGGAGGTGGTGGGTTGAATTCTCGCGGCTGACCTTTCTGACCAACGGGTTCTTCAGGGTTTTCCCGATTCACCAGGCAAATGCTGGGAAGGATAATTACATCCCTATTCGATGGCGGCAGTGGGTGTAGAAATCATCTACAGATGCTTCAGAATAAACGTCTAATATAAATGTTGTAGCCATTGGGCATTTAAGTTGTACAATTAATTCTACATCTTCCTCTATAAGGTCAATCTCGCTTAGGGTGAGTTATCCGGATAAGGTGTTTTATTACCATTTCGGTAGCGCAGTTGGTAGCGCTCTTGCCTTTGGCGTGGAGGATCCGAGTTCGATCCCCGGTACCAGCATGGGGATTTTATCCCCTCTGGGAGGTCTGGCACGGAGTGCACTCAGCCTCGTTAGTCCCGGCGAGACCAATTGAGGAGCTACTTGATGGAAAAGTAGCGGTCCCAGATCGTGAAGACCGCATAACTGGCCGGGAGGGATCGAGACGCTGACCACGTACCACCCTCCAGCACTGCACCCCACCAATGACGCCTGTAGTGGGCCGAGGTGGGGGACGCAGCGGCTGGGCGATAAGGCTTGGCTCTTCATGGGCTTAGATCTACAAGGTCGGGCTTCCACACTGGCTATCCCACTTCTTGTTACGTATGCCAGTTGCTGCAGAATTCACCAAGGAAAACTATTTCTCAGCACCTCTATATTTATTACACCAACTAAGAAATCGCTCATTGACTCCTTGTTGTTACTGGAAACCTATTTCAAGTTAGTCATGGAGCGAAACGTTTAGAATTGGATGGACAATATTGTTAGATAAATGTGGATGTCTTAGGGAACAAATAACCTTATTGGAATATAGGAGAGTAAGCCATCTTTCTGTATAAAAGTGTGTGTATGTATAGTGAAAATAAATTAACCCAAAAGCTGCAGCTGGAACATATTCAATTGCAGCACTAGCGCTGTGTGGATGTTGACACTAAATCGCCAAAGGGCCATTACTTAAATGAATGTTCCCCCTGGTTTTGGACATGAGCATGCTTCTGCGAGTTTTAGACATAGCGAAGGTGGATGCCCGATATAGCGACAATTGAACCCTTGGGAGCAATGAACACAAAAAGACTGCACGGAACACCATGCGATAAAATATGTAACAGTCCCTCGGAATAAAACCCAGTAACACCTCATGAGTTTCGTCACTCTTATATCAATTTATCTAAGCATAACAACTGAGAACTTTGATCGGTTTAATTTCTAATACACTATTGGCAAAGCTACCCCTACCCAGAAAAAGACATACATGGATTGCTGACTCAATATTAAATATCCTGGCAGAGTGCACACAGAATTTCTTGAATATCAAAAGCCCCAATAATTAATTGACTTTTATCTGAAGAAGCAACTAAATACGTCCATACATAAATTACATTGTGGTGTATGCAAATAAAAATATCTTGATCTAGATAGTAAACATTTCACTTATTTTTAAAGCTTGAAAGGTATGTTAGTTCATTAATTTTTTTGTATAAAACGATGTTGATCTGCAACCTACTTGAATTCCCAGTACATGTATTGCTGGTGCATCATTGGAAAACAGGAAGTTTAAGGATATCCAGCAACAAAATTTCCATTGATAATTGTTTGTTGGCATAAATAAATAACAATTACCATCTGAAGGTTGTTTAACAATCCCGGGACATAAAGTACTTACGATAGTAAGTCACCATTGAGGTAGTTGTCCCTGATGTAAGACCGTCTTTGTGGTTTACCAGGAGAAATGCGAGTTTGCTGGAGAAATCAATGTCATTCTGGTATGTTGCCACAGTAGCTTAGTGGTTAGAGCACCCACTTGGTAAGCGGATGATCTATGGCTCAATCCCAGCTGTGACATTGGATTTTTCAGTTCCATTTCTACCTTTCGAGCATTTCCATTGTTCGGATGCACAAAGCTCTGTATCAGTGACTCAGTCTTCACAATTAAAATACGGTAAACTATAGCGGGCCTGCTTGAAGAATATCATCGAACCGCAAGTAATCTACATATTTTTCTTATCATCACTTTCCCCCATAAGCAGCATTTATATTAGTGTAAGCCGTAATTTACTGTGACGCACGCTACCACACTGCTGCGTGCCTCGTTCAGTACACACGCACTCACGCACGCACACACACACACACACACACGCACACACACACACACACACACGCACACACACAGAATATAAATGATCAGTAGCAAGCTAAACTTACAATATCACTTACCTCTTTGAAGTGGTTTCAAGTTCTTTTGGTAACACAGTGTCACTACATCGAATGCTCAACAAGAGGCAACGTACCTGCGGAAGAGTCAAACGAAATAAGGGTGAGAATGGTGGAAAAACAGTGATGTAAGTCTATCCACTTTTAATAGATAAATGCAAATCCATAAATTATAGTGATTCCGGAAAAAGAATACATGCAGATACCCTACATTCTAGGGTAATTGCTTGCAAATGTGTTGGTATGGCAGTATACATTTCATTGAGGCTTTATGATCCGATTCCTTTTATTTAAGAAATACATTATTTACTTACATTATAGCAAGACAGATACGCAAATATGTGCATAACTTGGAGAATAATGGTAAGTTAGGCATGCCTTCTGCGCTGTTTCGCCAATGATACGTTAATTTAGTATAAATAAATTGATGAAATGATAATGAGTCAATACTAACGTAGTACCATAAAATCAATGCATTTGAAAATTAAAGTTACATAGAACAGAAAAGAATAGTATATTAATAATGCTTAAACTGTCACATTCCTATTTAGGTCTCACTGTCCTATACCAGCATGTTCCTTCGTTGTTTATTATCCTACTGTGAAGAGCCTTATCACGACAAATAGTATTCACTCACGATATGAATGCCTTCATTGGAAAAGGGAAATAAACAGGGAATATTTGGGCGGGACATCCCAAGTGCAGTCAAGTAAAGAAGAAATCCGCAATTCCTAGTTGCCTTTACAGGTGAGTCTGAAGTCTGCATATGTGTTATACAACTGCACATTCCTACCGTCGCCTAGCTTCTCACTCCCCTCTGATCCCTAGTGTTGACGATGTTATAGACTTTCAACAAAGGGAGACTGCTTCCTTCAAACGGACCCTCATCTTGGTCGACTAGTAAATTTTGTTGGATTCTTGACACTACTACGTCTTGAGTATTATCCACGGTAGTTTGGGTACTTTCAGGTGTTTCTCCTTCACTTGCTCGCTAGTTGGCATTTTGGTGAATTTCGGTCTGTGCTGTGGCTTATGTGGTCAAGGTGGTTTATGGAGTATGGCAAATAAAACACCATAGAGGTTTCTCAAATGTGTGACCTTCTTGTGAGCATAGATTCTAACTTGCCCAAATCAAGGATGAAGTCACTTTCGCTCACTCTCAAGACATTCTTCAACTGACGGCTATCCTCCATTTTAACTTTATTCAAAATTTTTTCACACCTATCATGCAGAAGAACTATTGTATAACTAACTGAAGGACTGTTTTGTTAATTATTAACCGTTGATACTGAATTTAAATATTGAAAATTATAAAATAAATAAAATTAGTTCTTATTTTAGGGGCAAGTCCAGCTGCTATGGATTTCAGTGTTCCATTCCATACTAGACGTTAAGGATCCCCTAATTCTTTCTCATAGACTTGACATTCTTTTACATGCCGCGGGACGAGGACACCGTCTTTAATTTTTTTCCGAATTAATCCAAGCTAAGAATTGCTATGTCCCAAAAATCCAAAGCCCTCAACCGGTATTGATCCCGTAACCACGGGAAATAGAGGCTTGCGTGTTACCCAGAGAACACGAAGAACGATGGACTACCGTACTGAGAACAGGCTAGTCTGTGTTTCTTCAGTATATTCTTCATCTTCTTCTTCATCTTCTTCTTCTTCATCATCTTCTTCTTCTTCTTCCTCTCATGGATTAGACTTTAGGTCTGTTCCGGTCTCACACTATATTTCCATCCCTTACTCGGTCTACTTACTCCTCGAATTCCTATTGGTTAATATTTGATTGTTATTTTAGGAATTCCGTTTTATGACATTCATTCCAAATGATTTAACCAATTATCTCTAAAACGTGTTAATTTATTAGATACACATTCAATAACTAGTTCTTCTCTAATAGTTCCATTTGAATTCTGTCTTGTAGTTTGCTTCACCTTACCGATCTTAAATATCTCATCTTTGCTGATTCAAGTCTTTTTAAGCCCCTTTTGTCCACAGTCCGTGGTTTGCTACGATATAATAACGGGAGAGGAAAAACCAATTCCTAACGGGCTGCGCGGTGTATTGCCTGTCCGTGTCCTCGGCGCTCGTTACCATCTGCCGCTGCAATAGGGAGGCACGAATAAAACCATATATAGGATTTTTAAAACTTATTCTAACCAACTTTACAAAATGAGATGCTGAAACTGGCCTCCGTCGTTGTCCACACATTATTGGTACCTCTTTTTGGCGGATGTTATGTTTTAATTCTTCTCGGGTGTGCGGGGTTTTCTTATACACTTTATGCCTTAAGTCACCGCAGGCGAAAAGGCAAAACACGTTTGCCCGTTCGGAAATTGTATGCTCTCCCGGCAAAACAGGCAATGCCATCAAATTATAAAATTTAATTCGTATTTCTTTTTTCGGGGTTTTCTTTAGCATTCCAAAAATATTTAAAAATTACTAAATTTAGAGTCAATATCTTTTCCTTCATCATTTGAAACTGTCATACGTAAATAGTAAAACATCCTTCAATATGTTACATAAACGATTTTAACAATTATTATACATTTTAATTACTTAACCTTTATAGCCATACTGTTTGTTCTTTGTTCGAATGTAATTTAAAGAGAAAATTGGGTTTTATTTTCATTTTGGGTAACGCTATGTAGACAAAAATAAACGTAATGTGCCTTTCTTATTCCAGCGAAGGTTGCCAGAAGCACAGGTTGCACCCACGGAGTGATATTATTATGTGCAGCGCTGTTACCTCGTGATTTAGGGGACGAGATGACTGATGAAGTTTAAAACTTTAATTTCTTGAGCTTTGTGAAAACTCTAATACCTGCAGCACCTTGCGTGTTGTAGTTAAAGAAAGCAAGTTATATTTCCATTTATAAGTTTATTAAAACTGTGCGGTATGGTGCAAAGAAAAGTGCAAAGTTGCGACAGTAAGGCTTTAAAGTTACACTGCAAATGTGCTGTGCACGAACATAAAAATATAAGTACAAAGGAAGAAGGAAACAAAAGGAAAGAGAAACAAAAGAAGGACTAGAGTTTTGTCTGGTTCTACAATGTTTGTCTTTAACTCGGGCTCATAGTGATGCATAAAACGTGAGCCAGGCATAGTTAATTGTAGGCGGCTTCTTGCTGAGGTGCCTCTTTATTCTGTGCTGGATAAATGTCAAACCGTAGATTGTTTTACGTCAGAGGGTTTAAATGAGAGAGCATATTCAAAACGTCGGTTCTATGGGAGAAAAAGAAAACATTGACATCACAGTCTTTATTATTTACATCTCAGTTCTTTTCTCTTTCACCGAAGTTTACGTAAGCACTGCAAGTTTTCACATAAAGGAACGTTACAACTTCATAAACAGCTTCAGATATGTTAGTTTCTGCGAACCGTTTGACACAAATCTTAGAAGTCCTCGGAGTTAGTAGCTCTATCATCTACAATGGACAATGAATACCTTGAACTCCAACTCTAACCCCATTAATAATACTAATATTAATAATACTAATACTACTACTACTAATAATAATAATGATAATGATGATAATGATAATGATGATAATGGCGATAATGGCGATGATGGCGATGATGGCGATGATGGCGATGATGGCGATGATGATGATGATGATGATGATAATAATAATAATAATAATAATAATAATAATAATAATAATAATAATAATAATAATAATAATAATAATAATAATAATAATAATAATAATAATAATAATAATAATAGTAATGACGATAATAGTTATAATAGAAATAAATAGTAGTAGTAATAGTAGTAGACAATAAATTGAAAATACGGCAAAAATCCGTTGTTACTTTTCCATCGCTATACAGTCTTCTAAAATGTTAGCACAAATGCATGGTTTTCTTCTTGTCGTTAACACAGTCTAAAGTCCTTTTGGCTATCACAACTCATAGTTTTTACTTCTCAAAACCTTACTCAATTCTTTTAGTGTCTTTCCTCACTTTCTCTGTCCCTCATACCCTAATTAGCACGTTATAATCACTGGTGACGGTTGGTGAATCTTGACACGACGTACTACACAACGACATACACACGCACAGCTGACACATCCACCGACTCATGTCCATATTCAGCTCTAAAACTAGCGCACTCGCAACTGTTTTTCTCTTGGCCCCCTTGTATACTGGGAATGACGTCACACACACACACACACACACACACACACACACACACACACACACACACACACACACACACACACACCTTTCTTGAATTCCATACACGCACGCACTGGAAACGACGCAGATAGAAATCTAGGAATGTTCTCGAAGTCCCTTTTGTTTCTGCTGCTTCGATTGTTGACATTCGCGTACACACAGCAGACGCGCTAGGCAGCCTGGCTTTGAACGTCTTGACCCACTCGCTGGCACGGCATGTGGTATGAAGTAGCTTGGCCCCGTCCGTCCTTTGTTGGGCACCGAACTCCACGTCTCAATAACAGTAATAACAAATATTTAGAAATATCCGCATCCTATTTGTCTTACAGCAGCATTGAATTTGGTAATTTTGCCTGACTGTTTCGCCGATTAATCCATACTTAAAGGCATTCTTTAAAGAAGGAAACATACATTTTCTACTTCTGGAAATGTGACAGTAAAAGCTGTTTAGCGCTACATAAGTTACAGACATCTACGTAATCATGAACAGAAGATACAGCTCATCAAAAGTTTAAAACACTCTTAAAAAGGGTGTATCATATTACGAAAAAAGTGGATTTTCATTACCTTTAAAATTGTAGGTTTGTTATCTTTAGTAAACAACAAGACTCCGACCATTTAACGTTTAGAAACACCAGTCGTCGGAGAAAGTGTATGTTATGTAGGCTTAAGACCGATGGTGTAACTGTATACTAAATGGCAGCATTTGCCTGTTTATAAATGAGTTGATAAGAGCGGAAGTTGTGTGGAAGCAGGTGGTCCCTTTAAGTTGGGTAAAAAGCTGATAAGCTTGGACGCTGAGTGGTTTTCTAAACGAATATATTCACGATAAAGCTGAAAGGCAAATGTGCTTGTATTCTGTGGTCAGCTGTTCAAAACATAACACGAAAGCCAAGAGCAACTATGCACAATATGGGTCATGAACTTCACGATCCTATTTCTTAGAAAAGTACAATGCTTCCAGTCATGTAAACAGACAAATGCTGCTCCAGTATCATGGAGTTGCATTATACGTATATAATGTACACTTTAGTTTTTAAATTATGCTCGTCAATACTCAAATTTATTAATTATAGGTCTGATAGCGATCTTTCAATAGACCTCTCTAAGTTGACACTTCCATTAAAGGACTGGTCTTCATCCAAACGGACAATTCAGTTTTTATTGAAGACAGGTTTTCCACCAATCAGAGAATTTCCATCCAGCCATGGCAAAGCGCAATATCGATTAATTCTGGAAACGCAACTATCGCGAGTTTAGAAAAAGTAAAATGTCGGACACTGCTGGCAGTGAGATGTAACTTACTCCACCTAAGTAAGATGAAACTTACACAAAACACGCAAATTATCCTCAATACAGCAATAAATTCCAAGAATATTGCAGTAAGCACAGTCCCGCATATTCATTTCACTAATTGTACAACAAATAACTTATACATGTAGTAAAGTTTCCACTGGAAACCAATATATTCAATTTTTCGTCTATTTTTCAGTGTTACGTGGCATCCTTAGGTTATCATTTTCATCGTGCAGCTGTGACGTGCTGGAAAAGGAATTGATCGTTTAGCGCCTGCGCAAAACTCCAAATCTCAGCTGATGCAACATGTAGGTCATTGTCTCTGGTGGCAATGTCCCAACCGCAAAATTATGTATATGGTTGAACATACATTGTCGTATGAAACTTAACTAAAGACGCTGGTACGAAAATTAGTAAACGAGCGAAGCGAAGCGAGTTTCCTAGTATATACCTGCGTCTTAATTACTAGCATTATAGCCTCGTTACATAATATGCTATTGAAGCAGAACTAAAACGCTGGCTGGTGTCAAGGAATTTCCATAAAATGTAATTGTTCCTGTCATGGCTTTAGATGTTACAAATATTATATACATTTATTTAGTACTTAAAATAAGCAGTCAAACATCCGCGTGAGAAAAATAATAAGCATCAATAAAACCTCATAGTTCTTTTTCTGTGTACTCTCTTCATATGGAGGACTTAAATCTCCAGGACTTACAAATTAATGGCTAGGGTGAGATGTCTTCGGAGGAGCAGCTGGGTTCTGCATCAGAGAGAATAGACAGAATGGATGAAAGGAAAGATGATGATGGAGCACTTGTGGGGGATTGTGGAACCCGCAGAACACCTTCACAGACACCGTTTTATGCACCAAAAATACCACATACGATTCCAAGCTAATCTTCGAAGCCTAAAAATGCCCAACAAAGCAAAGTACCAAATTATTAATTCAAAATAAATATTACGGAAACTTGAGAATGGGAGTCTCTAAATGTATTTACTGATTTGAAATATAAAGGACCTTAGTTGATTTATTGATGTTTTATTCAAGTCCGAACTGTTTACACAAAGATAAGCAATTTTTATTCGGATTTGAATCATGCCGTGGATTACAGATAAACCAGTATGTTAAATTCATGTTGTTAACATCTAATCCATTTAAGAGACTCCACCGAACGGTTTGATTGTATGCCACTGAAGTTCCAATTACTAATAACATAAACAATAATGATATTGGAAAGTGGTGGGATGAGAATGAAAAATTCAATACCATAGTCAGGATTTGAACCACGGATCCTCCGGTCCCCGTCCGGCTGCTCTAACCACCGAGCCATCAATACCAACGTGCTGACACGACAGTAAATTCTCCTACTCGCTGGTACTTTTCCCAGTAAGCCACAAGGAGATCTCAAATTCATATAGGTCACCCTAGAGGTCACTTGTATGCTGTAAAGGACTCAAGTTCCGGACTTCATAGTTTAACCAACTATCAGGTCAACACGTTGGCCATGGTAGCTTAGTGGTTAGAGTAGCCGGACAGAGAACCGAAGATCCATGGTTCAAATCCTGGCTGTGGCATCAAGTTTTAATTCTCATTCTACCCCTTTCCAACCTTGACCTACACATGGCCAATGTGGAAGGACAACTAATTTCCAATAATGATATTGGGTTCTAAATGGGTAATGGTCAACTTACTGTCAACTTGCCGCTCTAAACTGAGTCTGCCAGCTTGAGGAACTCATGTAGGAAGAAAAAGAGCGGTAAACTGATCTTCATCCCAACTAGCAGAACTGGACCAAAACATCAGGGAGCACGTGGGTTGATAGTATTGTGAATGACCTAGTTGTCGACGGGCCCGTAAACCCTACTACTCACTCACTCACTCGTGTGTTTCTGTCTATTGCTATACGAACAGTTACAGATTATATGATTATTACTCAACGTTGCTGCAATGAACCTAACCTAGGAGTTTGTGTCCACTTTCGGTGTTTCTTCGAGACCTGTATGTGCATACATTATACTTAACTTTGTTTCGCATAGTTTAGTTCCATTGTTACTAAGTAGTCCAGTATTCACTAAAGTCAACTTTAGAACATTCTGGTGCTTTATTACCTCAAGAATACTGTTTATTGGGAAGTAGGGGACCCAAATAAAAATGACTGTCGCTAGATATGGACTAAGCCAATTAATTTCCAGTGTTGATCAGATGGGCGATGTTTGAAAACAATGCAGAACGCCATCAGATAATTCCTAGGCAGTAAGGAAGTTCAAGTCACCTTCCTGTAATGCAACTAATACCTTGTGTTGTAGGAGGCATAGCACCCATGTCCTTCGTTCCAATCACCACTGATACTACGCTTGGAGTAAGCTTAAGGGACATTGAGATGAGATATTTTAGATTTATATTACATAACCATCTGTAAATCACTTCAGTCAAAGATGCTTTACACAACCCGACACACACACACACACACACACACACACACACACACACACACACACACACACACACACACACACACACACACACGCACACACACAGACACACACACATCATACATACACTCCTTTTAAGCCCACTGGACACTTTGTGAATGTGTTCCTTTCTTTTTTTAGTTTTACACTTTGAGCATCCAATTTATTCCTTACACCTCAGTTTTGATCGGATTCGCTTGCAAGTTTATATACGTAATCTTAAATGAGCTATTTAAAAAATTCAAGCATGCATTTTATGATTGCTTTATGCATTAGCAAACAAACTGATTTGTACTGAAAATAACTGAAAACAGTAACTTCATGAGACCAAAAATGTATTCCCATAAAACTAACATAAATTGCAATCAACCATCCAGATTTTTTGGCAGTGTTTTAATATATGCGGCGCTGCAGGCGGTGACACTGACGATACATGGAATGAAGATGGAGAACCGCTGGAATGAGATAGGGGGAAGAACTGGAGAACCCGGAGGAAACCCACCCCTGTACCACTTTATCCATCACGAATCTCACAAGAGATCGCCTGGGATTGAACTCAGGCCACTTCGCATCTATGTTCGGTTCTATTGTACTGATGTGTCAAAATATGCCATTATCTAACTACTCGCATTATGAAAAATATGAATGTGTAAGCAGATTGAAAGAATTGCTTTAATTCAGTTGATTGAAGATGTTGGATTCTATTGTCTGAGAAACTATTTGAACTACGGATTTTAGCATTTGCAGTTAAATGTTTATTTATTCATGTTAAATGTGTAATTGTTAAGTAAATTACTTTAAAGTCTAAAAAGGTTAAGAAACTGAACTGAACTGAATGCCGCTTAAACCTATATAAAAACCAGGTTATGTAGCAGATTCCAGAAGCGAGTAAAGCCATGGATTATGGTGCCGAAATAGGCCAAATTATGCCACCCGCAAGTGTGTTAGTGGAAGTGCATCATTTTCGAAATGCGGCGTTTCTCCTCGAGAAGTAATAACCATGTTAAACGAAGTAAAGAACGTTTGGAAAACCCAAGTCGGCCTCATAAGGTAAACGCACGTAATTAGAGCTACAGAAGGGAATACTCCGCATTAACCAAAGACTTGGAAAAACTCTCTTGCCCCAGAGATGCTTGTTTACCCTCATCTGAGTTTATAACGAGCTTGTTACTTTAATACCACTTAAATCGAAAACTTTCCCTTCTATTGAGGTATGTCTGCAAACAAACGGTGGCAGTGAAATACTAATATACCAAGAGAGGCGGTCGCATTGTAATTATTGATCTACAAGGAAAAGACTTCTTATTTTTAGGGACATGTGAATTATTTTAGTGCGTGTATCTGCAATCAGTTAAGGCTGTGTATTATAAGAATAGCTGGCGCCGTAGCGCAGTTGGTAGAGCCTGCTGTGCAAGGGGTTCCGGGTTCAATTCCCGGCAAGGGGGTAGGAATTTTTCTCCACCCAGGATTATTCCTCATCCTTCCCTGAGCCTGGAAGTATAATGGTGGCGCCGTGGTTGTGTGGTTAGACCGCTCGCGGGACCCGCAAGTGATATTCGTAGTGGACGAAGAGGCGTCTGGGCGGGTTTTTACTCCGGGTTCTCCGGTTTTCCCCGCCATTCATTCCACCAATTGCTGCATTATCACCCTTCCAATCAACCATTTCACCTGCATTTCATATCATCCTCTTCCTCACTATCATACCTGGTGCTTGGCTGACCACCCGCTTCCAGGTCTTCACTCTGTCTCGTCCAGAGGTTCCTCTGCTCTCCAACAGTCATATGACTCTAGGCTAGGCTTGTAAGTCCTAGGGGGTGTAACTCCTACATAAGGGGAGGGTAATCAGGGAAAGAAATTATAAGCATTGTTTGATTGGAGGTTTTGTCAAACCAAACCAGGAGTTTAACTGCAGGCGCCATCCAATAAACTTCGGGTTAAACGCAGTGCAATGATGTTGGTACACTGAGAAAAGAAGACGATCGCTTATCTGTTCGTTTATTCATCTTGTGTTTCTTCTTACATCGCAACTCAATACTGTTAGCAGACCTGTCGATTTAGAAAAACATTATTCTGAAACAATGGCAATTCACGATGAAAATTAAGTGTTAGTTTGGTGACCATTTTGTCCGTAGTTAAGCAATATATACATGCGCAGCTTCTACCTCCCTTTTGCACGCTGATTCGGGTTTCAAATTACAGCTAATAAGGATAGCACTTTGTGTTTTCTAAGTCGGCATCTGTTAAACAATTCGTAGACATTGCACACCTGAAAGTGACCAGGTAAATTTAAAAAGGTTCTTGGTCCCCGACGTTTTTAATCTTTACACATAAATTCGTAAAATACCTACCCAATATCCATGTGTGCAGCTGGGGCCGCCATCTTGCGACATAGCATTAAACTGCAGTTAAATGGCTGACGGGTCCCAGTAAAGTTCAACTAAATACTAGAGTTTATTACGCCAACTAAAGCTTAAAACTGGGTGTTTAAATGTCCTTTATAGTACCAGGCCTAAAGGACACATGGAAATAAAATAACTGCTCAAAGAGATCTCCAACACTTCAACGAAACAGCTTTCTGTATATACAAAGAACCACACTTCTCTGTGATAAACACGTAGAACTAAGAATTATATGCCTACTATGCACATTTGGCCGTGTGTCCTCAGCACTATATTTGCAGGTAGATACATGAAGCTTCCGAGCCTTATCATAGTTTTCTAGTTGGTCTGGTTTTCTTCAACATAAAAGTGCTCCAAAGGAAGCCTAAACGTAGTGTATTCCTAGACGCCTAAAGGCCGTCATTCAGTGACGCTATGATTGTAGGGCTGCCATTTAGATGACGTCCAAAACACGACCTGCCACTCAGTTTAGTTACAACAAATATTTATGACAAGAGAGACAGGCAAAACATGACATTTCATATTTTAACACTTCCTTTCTATTTATGGGAAAGGTTATTCTTACTTTTACTGTGGTGTGGAATTCAATGCACGTAACCTAAATTTCCAATGTGATTTTATTTTTGTAAAGTCTTTACATGTTTTGAGAGTCGACATATTCATTCATACTTCCAAATATTCAAGACATTTCGCTTTTTTAATCATCTCTGTTAGCGATGATGTTTGTGCCGTTTTCTTGAAACGCATTTAGAAAATCTGAGACACTTTTTCTAACAAATCCGGTACAGTTCATAACATCTAGCATTTCCTTTATGTGATATCAATGGCAAAAGCAAGCGTGCTCTATTCTTGTAAAAGTTTGCTTCTTCAAACCGACACTTCTAGTGGCATATTATAATTAGTATTTACCGCGGAAAAATCAACCATTAGATTCTGTTTTGTTTTCTTTTATGTTTAATAGATTCACAATGATTAGAATATTTAAACTGCATGCAGACAGTTGTATAAAATTTGGTGTTTTATTATTAAATAAGGACAAAATCGATAAAATATTTTATTTTAAACTAATGTCGCAAACCTTCTCCTAAGTTTTAAAGTATAATAAGGGCGTTTGGTCTTTAACACATCATTTCACAATACTTTCTTCACGTTTCTAATTTTGGCAAAATGTTTTGCAGATTTCTAATTGTGGTATTTTATTTGTTTTGCGTTTTGTTGTTTATTCAAATTCTTCGCTTGTGTATCACCAATAATCGGAAGCAATTGATGCTGAAGTTATGCTGCCTTTTAGATTTGGATGAAAACAGGGCAACTAGTTTCACTGGAGGGGAATTCCTTTTCACTTTGTTGTGATAGTTTCTAACCGAAACTGACGTCAGCTTGGCAATTCCTTGTAGACTGGGTAAATTGGAGAAAAAATCGTTCCCTGACAAAGCGCAGTCTTTGAAATGTTTTCTCTCAATGGTGTCTCTCAAATGATTGATGCAGTTTGGACCAGGGTTTACCGAATAATTAGCAGGTTTGCGCAGTGACTACTCGTGATTTCTCCATTCATTTTGCGACAGTTAGGCGGCGTGTTGAATCTGTGTGATGGATTTCTGTGTGGCCAGATATCTAGCAGATACGTTGCACCACGCCAAAGAGAAGGTGACCCCCCAATTCATTATGAAAGTTTGGAATGGCACTATTCCATTCGGATGTTTGGAGTGATTGTGAATGGCTGCGATTATACGCCAGATCCAAGTTAGAATGTGGACCTCTGAATGCTTTAACGCCCACTGCGCAACTGCAACACCAAGCTTCCTCGTTGTTATTGTGATGCAGTTCTATATTTTGATTTTATTCTATCATGTAGTGTTGGTATGTCGTCCTTCTTGATGAAAAATTTGGGTAAATTATTTTTTTTCGTTATATTATTTAATACCTTTGATATACAGGTGCAGGGGAAGTTATTACATCCCTTCTAATATGTGCTTCATAGAAGCATCACAAACAAAAAGATCTAATGAAATTTTGATTTTATCAATCGATTTCGAAAAAAAAAATTGTTTTTGTTCCAAATTGAATGCGTATTTCCACAATAATTTACGAAGGTAACAGATTGTTACTTGTAAGATGCGTAGGATAACTTATTTATGACATAGCTTCGGCAGTAATTATGGCACATCACACAGGGTTTCGAAATATTTAATTACTTAAAGGAATTGAAGGACTCCTCCGATCACCTCTTTTAGACGTGAGACGACTTTGAGTTGAGGTTGGTCAGGGAATTGAATCGGTTTCTGGATGGAAACAGGTTGTTCGCTTGCAGTTTCGCGTAATGTTTTGGGGTGAGTGAGTGTGTTGGGTTTAAGGGCCAGTCGACAACTTGGTCATTTGGGCCCCGAGTCCAAAAGTAAAATTATGGACGGTAAAAGGTTAATGTATCACCCATAAAGAAAAACAACTAAAACTCTAAAGTTAAAATAGATAAAAGCAGCTAAACAACTATTACAACGTTCCATTTAAAATGCTAAAAACTGAAACTTAAAATTGCTACAAAGTAAAAAACGCTAAAACGTTAAAAAACCCAAAAAATAGAGCAATCTAAAAGGCTAAAATCTCTTAAATAAAATAACCTTACACTTGCTTCATAAAATCAATTGCGGAGCAAAACCGCAGCACTGTATTTATAGATACTGGGTCGTTGCCTAAAACTGACCACAGTGTAAGGCCCAGGCCAGCGGACTGGCGCTCACGAGCGTATCGCGGACAATCAAGAAGGATAATGTTTTGGGATCTAGCGATTGTGATTGGCCTACATTCGCACAGTAGACATGGAAGGAGACGATATGATATTTTAACGAAACCGTGGTAGAAGTATTGATGCGTGTTTGTTTACGTACTGACCTATGGAAGTGATGCCCACGCAATCTACTGTGCTTCCAGCTTATTTCCAACAAAACTGAAATATCTCCGTAGGAAATGTCTAGAGGAAAAAAAAAAAAAATAAATAAATAAACGTAAGGTGCAACATGCATTCCAAATGCTGAGATCTACCACTGGTTAAAATTAATGTAATGATTTCCCTTCCACCCGGCCTAAAAGTCACACAAATTTCTGAATATAGGCATGTTGTTGAAATAGGTTTCCCTTAACATTAGAAAGTATGGGATACGACAACTGCCTGCACGGACTGACTGGTCATTCCAATTAATGTGGATTGGTATGTGACTAAAGAGCTATTCCATCCCAACTTTATCACAAATACATGCAGATTTGAATTTTCTTATTCATTTGGTTATGAGTGTTCACGTTGTAACTATAAGATCTTCTATAAGATCACAGATAAATTAACAAATGTCTAAAACTCAATGTTCTGGAAACCACAACCAATAATTGTGAAACTACATTATATTACAAGATAATATCTTTCTTGAAATAACGTCTGTTGTTCATAAAGCTAAATACACTTTGAGCACCGCACTGTTATTGATTTGGAACATTTACCAGAGGAAAGCTTCAGAACAGCTGTGTAAAAATTCATTTCCGTTGCCTTCGTTTTACGTCTTGCTCTAGGCGACAAGTGAAATGCACTCTTTTTCGACCATCATAGGTATAATTCTTCCAACAAATGAGCATTGTCTTTTTCTATATTATAGAATATTTGAAGTTCCGTGATCCACTTCAGAATCTAACTTTTGTGACGCACTCTTCTTTCAGTTACCAACATTTACAGAATTCATGCATTCATGCTAGCTTGTAAATAGTGTAAAATTTAATATGAAGCAATCATTCTCGTGATTCAGATATCACTATGTATAAAACTGTCATTTAGAAAAGTACATCTATTCCACACTTTGAAGTACTGTAGAGACATGCAGTCCTTTGTGGCTTACGTCAGTTAATCACAATGCGCACACTTTGATGTAACACCCCTTTTTCTATAACTTCAGCGTTGTGTCTGTGGTAACTTCTTGCAGCAACGCCGTTATGTATTTTTGAGGTTTACTTTCCTTGATAGCAATTCTTAACAATTCATGGCTGCCACACAGCTATTAGACTGTAGACTGCCGTCATTCGTTCCTCTAGAAAGATAAACTATATATTGTGATTAAACCTTCCTTGTGTAACAATCGTAGTGAATTTCTTTCATAAAGGTAGTGTCCAAAAGACCTATTTATTTCACATTGGTAACATCGTTCATTGATTTCTGTTTGTAGCCTTCAATTGATTGCCAGACCTGTCACTACACAACTGATACCAGCTGTATGTTGGTTGCCTGAAGGAAACCTTATGGGAAATATCCAATCGCAATCCAGGGAATGGGCCACTTCTTATGGACGTCAATGCGCAGTATGAGCAGAATGATATGATATCGTACCACTCTTCTGCGTTTGGCTACAACCACAAGGATAACGATTTCACAATAAGAAAAATAAATATCTGTTTCTTCTCTATTCTGGTAAAAAAATAGAAACGATTAATTCTTTATTGAAATCACGCGTTGCGCACATGATTGAGCACAAGTTAGCTATAAATTCAATTAATAGGGACATTTGTTTACCATTGTTTAACGCCCATTAACTATATACGGAATCACAGGCAGTGGAAGGTGATGATACATATGAAATGAAACGAAATTTTCCATGAAAACGTTCGAGGCCTAAGTATAAGATTCCACTGATGAAAACCTGAGAATAAATCTCAGTCAGGGAAGACAGCTTAGCGGGATTTGAATCAAAGACCTCCTATGTACCAGACGATGTCTTAAAGACATCGGTCACCCTTGTTGGTAACGGCAAAAATAGACTGCATAAGAATCAATCCAATTCTTTGGGTCCAAATGATTCAGTTATCCTTAATATTACAGGAACTGAAATTCAATATTCTTGAAGGTTCAAGACAAAACATAATAAATCTCAATAACAGGTACATAAAATTTAAAAAAAAGAACACACACACATCTTGTTTGCACTTTAGCACATTAAATACCGTCATTTATAATAGGACAATAGTAATTGTGGAGCAAAAGTGGATATTTTGTGGAAAAGGTGGGACTGGAGGAATATGAAAGGTACTAGCATTGAAGCATCTTACATCTAAAATTTCTTTCTGCTTTGGTTCGTTATAACGTAATTACATTATTGCTGCAGACACATGCTTGCATTTATTTTACTTTTCATTCCCATTTTTTGTGCACCTCATTTCCTTTGCACATTAATAATATTTTCATCTTGCTTTTGTACTGCTAGTCTGTACGAGAAACCTTCATAATTGCTTTTCCGCTTTGTCTTGGTAATTTAATTTAAATGTGATATCCCTTGTGGCGACCGATGAAACATCCCATAATGCTATTCGCGGAGTCTAAGCCCGTTTTTCCTGTTGCTTACACTTCTACATAAGACAGCTGAGTTGGTCGAAGTAATTGTTTCATATCTGAGAAACCCTCCACTTCACTGAATCTTCTATAAAGGAAGGGCGAAATACCAATTAGATATGTTCCACTTGAGACAAATGCCAAGTTAATTCAAATTAGCATTAGCAAATACGTACCTTTAGGGCTTACGCTCTAAGCAGGAAAGGGCTGTTTCTCTCACATAGTATTTATGTGCCCCTTTTTTGGCTAAAACACTTTGGTGGGGATATCTATAAGCATAGGAATGCACTTTAGAAACTTGTGGAAGTTTGGTTAAGAAGTACAGGAATTAGGTGAAAACGAACTGATAATAGTGATTAAAGTAAAAGAGGATATACAGATAATCATACATGGCTATCTATGTAGAACTGAACACTTTAAAGACATAAGTTCCCTCTGCTAGTGCAAAAACATCGACATTATGTGGTATACAAGGTGCCCATCTCATTCAGCATCGGGGTAAGTAGATATCCCTTCGTGCGTTAAAAGAGTTGCAGAACGCAGCGGGGTGATTCCAATGAAGTGGACACCAGTGGCGTGAGTGAAGTTTGTTCTGTCTGTAAGAGAAGACTATGAACATTACGTACCCTCATGTTTGCATGGATTTTACGGCAATTTGTAATATGTAATCCGTAATGTTAGACAATAGCAGCATATACATGAGTGAGTTTATTCCCTGTAAAATAAAGCCCTTGTAAGTAAAGTGGAAAATATTGTAAGGGTGTTAGTGTGTATTATCACGGGCTACTTGGAAACCATATCAGATCGCTCTTCTGTTGCAGGCGGAACAAAGTTCACTGAGGCCACTGGCGCCCGCCTCAAAGGAATCGCGCCACTGTGCTCCGACACTCCTTTAACAGACGAAGGGTCATATACTTATCCCAATGCCAGATGAGATGGGCCACCTGGTATATATCTAGGGAGTGTTCATTTCAAAGGTGCCATGACGTAACAGTTTTGAGCCAATTTTTCGAAGCAAGAATCGGCTCCAACGGAATAATGTAAGTCATGGATTGGCAAATCTGTAGCGGATGATGATATGATATAATGCCACCGTCAGGGGCAAACAATATGTCGCCCAATTTCAACTCTCCTTCCTTCAACCAACATGCGTTCATAGATAAACCTGGAGTGGTGTACATTTCATGGATACAACATGGTTCTTTCAAAAAAAAAAAAAAAAAAAAAAAAAAAAAACTGCAAAAGAACTATCCTATATTTACGTACGAAAGTGAAAAAGGAGTTCGAAGACAAAAGGTTTTATGACTCCAAAGCAAGAAACTATGATTTCGAAACTTTCCCGAATTGACGTTGTGATTTCACGGACAGACATAATTTTGAAATCGAAATCATAGTACAAAATAAAGCTGATTCACATTTATTTATAACACTTGATATGGCAACATTTCATACCTCCATTCATTTGCCTCACATATTAGTGCTATGTTGGTGCGAGAGAAGTTTTGTTCTAAACTTAAAACCGTGAAATCTAAGAGCAGATCGCGGTTGACAAATGAAAAACTTTGCCGTATGTTAATGCTTGTGAATCTGCGTTAGATACATGCGAAAATTAACGCTCCAACACATGCGTATTAAACATATACAGGATATCCCAAAATTAGACCGACAGACCTTGGGGGCTGATGGATAACATCACTTTAAACACTTTTTGTTAAGGAAAGTCTTTTGCTGCGGTGGTTCCTTAAAGTGCTAGACCAGTTAATATCATAGATATCTGCCTCCCATCCAGTCTAAGTATTTACAGCAAAACAATACAAAGCAGCATTGCATTTATCTGAGTCAGGCAAACAATCTTAATCCAAGAAACAAACACAAAACACATAAACAGAACACAAATATCTCATTGTTTACAGTTATAACAATAAACTGCTGTAATACAGTTATAATTACAGCTTAACTATACAAAGTAAATGTTGGAACGCACGCCCATTGCGATTAACACAAAGAGTGTATCGACGTGCCCTATTTTACCGTACTCTCACAAAGACACTAGTCATTTCTCTGGTTTAAAAGTTTGTCGGTCTAATTCTTTAATAGTAAAGCTGTGATTAACCATGATTTTGTGGTAAATACTTCAACTGGGTGGGAGGCAGTAATCTATGACATTAACTCGTCTAGCCCTTAAACGAAGCACTGCAGCAAAAAACTTTCCTTTACAAAAGATGTTTAAAATAGTGTTATCTGTCGCCTCCAAAAGTGTGGTACATCCTGTATACTAAAATCAAACGTACGCTAGAGAAGTTCCTATGCCGCCACTACGGCTTCCAAAACTAAATATTTCGAACCGTACGTTATGTGCTTGCCAGTTTGCGTTCCGTAACTCATTATTCCGACAATTGCGATGAACAATTAGCAAACGTGCGGCAAATGGTGTCCTAAGACTATTAAGGGACACTGGGAGTGAAATTTGAAGGTTCCACATTTCTTGATGGATTTTTCTGAAATTTTTGCTGTGTTTGTATTATATGAGAATAGGACATACACCAAATTTCATCAAAATTGGATAATTAGTTTATGATATATCAATTATTTTATGAATTTAATAGGCACATTTTCAAAATAGAGCTCGCGTCTATTGAATTTTCAAAATTCATTTATATGGGCAGAACTGATACTCTAAAACATGGGTAACAATTTTATGAAGAGATATTTCAAATACGTTTGCTGATTATGCTGTACATATTTTTTTTTAATAACAAAGAAAATTTAATCTTAAAAATTATTGATTTTTTTCATACAAAAAAATGTTTTTGGAATTCATGTTAATGATATCATCAATATTGAATCATAGTTTTGTTTAGCTGCTATTTATGAATAATTTTGGAAATTTTCATTGAATTTGAAGCAAAACTCAGGCGCGACCTTCTTTTGGAATTGCAGAAACGTAATTTTGAGAAAAACAGGCTTTTATATAGGAGCATCCTGTGTACCTTAAGGGAAGAGCACTATTTCAAAGGGCCGTAATGACCACATGGAGTGGGGGATATGAAAAAGTTTAGCTGATCCAAATGCACCAGTGTTCCAGGAACATTTTAATTTAAAAAAACAATTTTCGACTTTTTGACAATTTTGAACAAAATTTCACTCCCAGTGACCCTTAAGACGACAACGGCATTAATTATAAAACTTAGACGAAATAACATGGCTAGCAATGTCACACACAACAGCAAAAAATAAAATAAGCAATTAAACATGTTAATATTTCTTGCATAATCGTACCAACGTTCATTTATTCCGCACAGATCATTATAAGCAATTTTGATTACATTCACAGAAGGACGCCGTAACACTGTTAAAAAGTTAACGTCTTACGGAAACGATGATAAGAAATTTCCTACTTTACAGCTTTCAGGGACCAGGGACCAAACAAAGGACAGTTCAAAACTGAATTTGGTAGGACACAGCCGACTACTACTATGACGTGGAAGGTTCTCTTGCTCAGGCTGAACCCCGTGTCTGATAGGCAACTTCTCGGACACACTAGTCATGCACATCTGTGGGAATGTTAGGCGTATTGAATGCTAGGTTCAGCAGCTAGACAAGGAATGTCATACATGTAATAGCAAACTTTGAAACAAACACCTGGTATATATGTATATACATACGTAGCAGAAAGTATATATGAGTTTTGGAGAGTACCCAACGGCCCCCTCCACCTCGACCTAAACATACTTTGTGCTACCCCTAACTCCCATTGGGTATCCAGTGAAATTAATACTGGAAGAATACCCGGGCTTAAAATTCCCAACCCTACGCGTGGGATCGAAGACGTAAACATTTGGTGGCCAGGAACCAGAGCTGCCACATTCCAGCCCACTGCATAGCGGCAGGATTTATATACAGAGTGTGCCAAAAACACTGACAATGCTTAGTATGTTGTGCGGGACGGCAAACTGATCGGTTTGCAAATAGGAACCCCTGTCCGAAAATGCACGGTTTGGACGTTATTATGCAGGAATGTTATTATGCTCAGGTCGTTTATCCCTGTACAAAAATGGCTAGAGGGTTGCATACCTTCCGTATTAAGATACCAAAACAAATGTTAAAAACTTTTAAAACCGTTCGTTCTCAAACTTCGCCGCTCTCCAGCGTCCAAACCGTGTATTTCCGGACAGGGATTGCTATTTGAAAACCGGTTAGTTTGCCATCCCGCACAATATACTAAGCGCTGTCGGTGTTTTCTTGGGACACCCAATATACATAAGTATAATATTTAACCGATTTATTAGTCCTGGGACTGACACTCTCAACCTCAGACTCATACTACTGTTTCCACCACAAGCAGCTGACTCCCTTGAAAGATATCTAACAGGCACAGTGGGAACACACTATAGCTTTGAGAGCATTGGTGTTGGTAGCTGAATTGTTGTTATTGGTGGTGCTGCTGCTGTTGCTGTTGTTGTAGGTGGTAAATATTCAGGTGATATAAAACACTTGGTGCAATAGCATTGTCAATAACTTGGAGTATTTGCATGCGGATGTTCGGGAATTTTCTTTATCTGACTAAACAGTGACAACAAAAACAATCTGTCACCACCTTCTCCCATTGATACATATGTTAACCCACCTTTCCTCATACTGGTCTGTAATATACGTATCAGTTTTTCAATCTGTGCAAACGTTTCCTCTACCGCCATCTTTTACTTACGATATATTTCGTGCTCAGAGTAACTGAACTATAGTTATAGCAGAAGGCTATTTAGTATCAGGACTGACTTCTTCTAAATCTTCCTCTGTGTTTTTGTAAGTGCGTCTACTTTTTACTGCTTTGTTAAGGACACCAGGAACAGATTTTGCTTTTGCCATACTCGTTATGTCATTATTTGAAATTCAGTTTTTGCTTCAAAAGTTAGCCTGATTTATACGAAATTTGGGGTGTTTAGAGAACTAATATACTTACATTTAATAAGTGTATAACATTTAGGCTAAACGTAAAAGATTTTGTGCAAAATTGGTATAAGTGTGACCATATTTTCTAACAAAAAATTATCTGCCTCATACTTCCTGTGCAGTTTTCTCCATAAGCCTTGACTCTACAGTCATCGTAATGTTTACTGTGGTAGTTAATGGATAATTTGAGATGTACATCTAAGGAAATCTACATGGCATAAAAATAACAAGGGAAAAATGTTACATATGTAATGCCACAAATTATATGTACAGTTTCAAAAGTTGTTTTTATTTTAATCACATTAAACTCAATATTTCTGAACAAAACTACCTCAGTAGTGAAAGTAGATGACCATATAGGTACAGTAAAAATTTAAAGACAATATCTTTATTAGACTTTGAGGAAGGTTCCCAAGAAATATTAAAAATGAAGTTACGGGAAATTGAGGTTAAAGTGTGGAAAATGGGGGCGTGTCTATGCGCCGCCATTTAAAACTTACCAAATTAAATGGCTTACCACCCTGTAAGATACCATGTTATATATGACGTGTTATATATAATTTTAAAGCTAAGGACTTGCACTCTTTTTTAGAATACCAAACAAAAAATACAAATGTTTCTCTGAAATTCACTTCCCGGTGACCTTAAAGAAAGTTAGTTAATGGCATACATACTGCGTTTTCCTAGTAATAGCTGCTCCAATTTTCATTTTTGTGCATCTTTGACGCTCTCTGGAGCAGGAGCTTCTGAGACTTCCATTTTCTAACTTTCTACAGTAGGCCACAGGGAAGGTGTAGTTTGTCAAGTGATTTGGAAAACAATGAAACGTGTGTGTTTACCGCTACCGGATGCATTACGACGGAAGTCTATCTCTGAGAGTTTCAAAGTTAAAACAAACTTTCCGAACTGTGTCGGGGCTTGGACGTCAAACATGTATCAGTGTTTAAACCGTACCGCAGCGGTTCCATGCTATTCAGTTGCATTATGAACACTCCTTTCTGCTGTTTCACTGGCAATGGGCGACTATAATTATTTGATCAATTTTATACATTCTCTACTGGTAAGTAGGGGAAGTATTGTATTCCACCCAAAAATACGATGTCGAGATTTCACCGGAAATATATCTTTTGAGACCCTGAATCCAAAAAAGCATTTTTAGAAAAAGGTCCGCGTGTGTATGTGTGTGTATGTGTGTGTGTGTGTGTGTGTGTGTGTGTGTGTGTGTGTGTGTGTGTGTGTGTGTGTGTGTGTGTGTGTGTGTGTGTGTGTCTGTCAGACTGTGGACAGCATAATTCAAAAACGAAAAGTCGGTTAAAAACCCAAGTTGTTAGTTAAGTTTAAAGTATTTTAAGGGTGCGACACGAAGATTTTGAAGAAAATAGACCCACACTAAATTATCCTTTACATGGAAAATTTTTCGGAAATTTGAATTTTCTTGGAAATAGCTCTCACGATTTTGATTAAAATGTTACACGTTTGAGATATTTTTATGACAAATGAAATGTATATCTTGAATTTTCTGGCTATAGTCCATGTAGTTGTATTTACTCTGGACGACTTTGAATAACTGGTAAACCGTTAGAGATATACCAAGTCGTACTGTACAAAAGATGTAGATCTTGCTAAGATGCACAATTAATTCGGAATAAATGTTCTTGTCGGGTGAACCATTTCGGAGATACTCTTTGTTATGTGTGTGAATTTCGGAAAACATAAATACTTGGTGAAATGGAACATTGTTGTTCATTTTTACATGTTAAATGTGCAAAGAGAACGGAATCTCAAAGCTTTAAAAGATTTGACTATCGCACAAGGCCTACTGTACCTACAAGGATATAAGCAATAAGATAATTTGCACGAATGTTTATCTTAACACGAAGGAATAAGAGGTTGCAAAAATGGTTAGTACAAGAGTAGAGAAAGTCATGTGAGTGCAACACATGAGATTTTTATATTGGAAAATATGATAAAGAAAGCGACTCAGAAGTTCTCAAGAATAGGGGTCTTATGTTACAAACAACAAGCTGAGACTACTACCAACCTGATGTATTAGCAAATTTGATGGTGCATTGTTGCCATATTATGTTATGGAAGCAGATGAGTATTTTTCACATCATGTAACGTGCTCTTTCCGTAAGAAGTCCCTAAAATTACGAAGGAAAGCCTATAACTACCGCCAGCCACGTACTCCACGACAGCTACATAAAATGCATGTTGGGCATACTGAATAATGAATTTGAAAGCTTGCTATATCGTAAACAGCTATGTCTGAAACAGGGAGGCTACACCTTTGATGAAACTCTTAACCATTAATGGAGTTATGTACTTTCATTGTGATTTAGACAAGAGCTGAACAAGTGTACTTACATCAACATGCAACAAATTTGCCGAATATTCGAGTGATATGAATCATTTGGTGGAACAACATTGTTAATATCCCGCATTACTTGTATGCGCACGCCAAAGTGCAGGAATAAAAGGTGCCGAAGTTGACTTTGTCTGTAGTTGCAGCCTCCAGCTTGGTTAGAAAAATGTTCAGGAACCCTTCCCAGTTGTCCCTCTTCATATGCCTATTGGAATATCTCTCTGTATTCATATCCCGTATTGCTACTCTTTCCTTATTAATTATTGTGTTCAACAATACACTTTACACGTCCGCCAGCACCAGTTGCCACGTCTCGCGTGAAGAGCTCCGCTTAGCGAAATACACACATGGTGTCGCTTCAATAAGCCCTTATGTGCCACAAGGAATCTTGGTCAACCACCGCCCCTCGGTAGCGTGATGGTTAGCGTGTCTGCCTCACGTTCAAGAGGTCTCGATTAGGGTAAGTTATCCGGGTAAAGTTTTCTTTCGAGGTTTTCCCTACCCTGAGAAGACGAATGAGGGGTAACTTAAAGTTCCATGGACCTCGGGCTCATTTGACCATCATTTCACCCATTTCATTTCATTCATTCGTCCGATATTACACAATGTTGGAGGACGTTAATTAAAAAAACCACCACCGCCACCATCCACCACCACCATCCACCGCCACCATCCACCACCACCATCTACCGCCACCATCCACCGCCACCATCCACCACCACCATCCACCGCCACCATCCACCACCAACGCCACCGCCACCACCAACGCCACCGCCACCGCCATCATTCACTGCCACCACCACCACCAACGCCACCGCCACCATCCACCACTAACGCCACCGCCACCGCCACCATCCACCGCCACCATCCACCGCCACCATCCACCACCACCATCCACCACCACCATCCACCACCACCATCCACCGCCACCATCCACCACCAACGCCACCATTCACTGTCACCACCGCCACCATCCACCGCCACCATTCACTGTCACCACCGCCACCATCCACCGCCACCATCCACCGCCACCATCCACCGCCACCATCCACCACCACCATCCACCGCCACCATCCACCACCACCATCCACCGCCACCATCCACCACCAACGCCACCGCCACCATCCACCGCCACCATCCACCACCACCATCCACCGCCACCATCCACCGCCACCATCCACCGCCACCATCCACCGCCACCATCCACCACCACCATCCACCGCCACCATCCACCACCACCATCCACCGCCACCATCCACCACCAACGCCACCGCCACCATCCACCGCCACCATCCACCACCACCATCCACCGCCACCATCCACCGCCACCATCCACCGCCACCATCCACCGCCACCATCCACCACCACCATCCACCGCCACCATCCACCACCACCATCCACCGCCACCATCCACCACCACCATCCACCGCCACCATCCACCACCAACGCCACCGCCACCATCCACCGCCACCATCCACCACCACCATCCACCGCCACCATCCACCGCCACCGCCACCGCCACCATTCACTGTCACCACCGCCACCATCCACCGCCACCGCCACCGCCACCATCCACCGCCACCGCCAGCATCCACCGCCACCGCCACCATTCACTGTCACCACCGCCACCGCCACCGCCACCGCCACCATACACTGCCACCACCGCCACCATCCACCGCCACCATCCACCGCCACCGCCACCGCCACCATCCACCGCCACCACGGCAGCCACTACCGCCACCGCCATTACCACTATCTATAATAAATAGTGATGATTATAATAAACAATTGCAAAGTGATTTCATTTATAGCAAAATGGGTCAGTCAGACGTGGGCTATATGGTACGTATTTCCGAGTTGGAGCTTAGGCTCGCTTCAGACGTATGTGTGTATTCCTGTGTACACGTGCGTAATAACGTGCGTGCGTAAGCAATGTATTTTACATAAAATGTATACTGCCAACTGAGATTGCATTTATCGTGCATCCAACCTGACAGTATTATAATCGATTGTGTTTTTACTTTCTCTGCTTTCCCTGTAGGTATTAGTTTCTTTGCTTTACTTTCAAAGAAACGTGACAAGTTATGTATATTCATTATGCGCTCTCACGCAATCAATGAATTCCTCTTCGCTTTCTTTTATAGCTTTCAAGACATGGCAGCTAATTAGTGTGTTGTCAAGAAACTTTATGACTACAAGCTCATTAACATTTTAGAAACGTAATTCGTGTTTGGAAAAAGTGTAGCTCCTCATGCAATATTCAATATTAATATCTCACATTCCTCTTTAAGTAACCTGTTTTTCCTTCTTCTGAAAGTTTTCGTTAATGAAGCTTTTCCGCTACTAAGTATTTTCAACTTCTAGTGACCGAGAGCCTAAGTTAGAGTACTTTGATTTTATTCCGGTTCGGAAAATTTGATTGTTAAGTTTCGGCTAGGGTCTCATTACATGAAGGGAAAATATTGGATTCCATGTTTATTTATACAATCATCAGCTAATGTGTTGCATGGAAATTCTATGAGATTACTGGAAGCATATACTTTAACAGACACTGCAGAACTATTAGAGTGCTTTTATTACTCAAATTGGCGCCGAGGGGATGGCTCCGTGGTAACGTGCCAGACTCGCAGTCCGGGTTATATTTCTTACATTCAACTACACTGACTTTGTGTTGTTTCAGGTTTTTCCCAGGGTCGGTAGCGAATTCTTGGATGGTTCTCAGCTACCAAGATTTTCTTCCATAATATCCCTTCCATTTGCCCTCTCTAAGTAGCCCTGCAGTGTGATGGGTCTCCGATCCAAGAATTATCAGGGACTTCTGCGCGGTGAGATGCCTGTGGCCTGTGGCCTCCAATGGCTCCTTTACTTCATTCCTTCCTCCTGGGGGTGGTAGCCACAATATGTCTCTTTAGACGGCAGGGAACAAGGTGTGCCTTGTTTAACGTACATGTATACCCTAGTTGACAGAAAGCTGACAAAAGAGTTGATAAAACAAAAAAATGTAATAAATGGACCTGTGTTATAGTAAATCAATATCTAGCAAGAAATTAGGGTTCAACGTAATACACGCCAGTTAAAAGGGCATACTGTATAAGGTTATAACATACCAACGTTTCGTGTAACCGTACCTTAGGTTCGAAATAGAAATCAACATAGCATCACTCTAGTTTATCTAGTATTTACATTCTACAGAGTATAGCAACTGGTACGAGTCTCCCTTAGAACCAGGATTTAAGTAGTAGTGTTTATGCCTGTTCTTATCACACAAGGCACCGCACGTGGTGACCATGCAGTGAAATTGCGTTCCGGAAAGATACGTTCTAGGTCAAACTTTAGGGTACTTGCCGGGCCTTTGCAGGTTACAAGGACTCAGGAAAACTGAAAAAAGAAAAATCAGTCTGGGCGACAGTCCTTGTGGGATTTGAACTGCAGATCTCTCCAATGTGAACCTCTCTATTATAGCTGAGTAGTTATTTTCTAGCACACTGGATTATGGTGGTTGATCAAGTTCACGGGATAAATTATGTTCTAGCATTGTAGCTTCAGAACGAAGATATAGCATCTGAGGTGTATTGTGACGCCGGGCTCAGCGCACAACAAAGGACGGATGGGGCCAAATTAATTCACACCACGTTCCGGTTCAAGGAACGGGCAAAGGCATTCAAGGTCAGGCTGCCTCGCACGTCTATCTGTGTGTACGTGGCTAACAACAATTGAAGCGGCTACACAAAACAGTTTTCTCTGGAGCCTTCGAGAAAGATCCAGCTGCGTCACTGTCGGCGTGTTTGAAGGAGATCGCGAGAGGTCCGTGTGGGGTCATCTACAGTATATAAGGAGGTGAAGAACCCTTACAGACATGAAACGGTAAGTGTGTCAGTAAGTGCCAGACAGCTGTGCGTGTGTGTGTCGTCGCGAAAGTTGCGTCGGTCATCGTGAAGAAGATTCTAACGGACGTCGAAGATTACATCGTCGTAGTGAGTGTATGAGAGACAGAGAAAGTGAATAAAGACATTGAAAGGCAATAAAGTGATAGAAAATTAAGCGGACTGATTTTGTATTTTGTTGCAGTTTTAGTCACTCAAGTGATTTCATAATTAGCTATAGAAAATGATTATATGATGACTGTTCATGATGCCAAAGCGAATACTTACAACAATTTCGCACATTCCATGCGTGGTAGTTATTAATATTGTTTATGTGTTTTATTTCTAATAAAATGTATGTACAATCTATACTGCATATCACCACATCTTCGTGTAAAGATAACTATAGTCAGATACTTTAGTTGTACTTCCTTCAGTGGCGTACCTAGTTTTTCACTTGTGTGCTCACAGAAATGTCCTGAGCAGGCCTAACCTTTATTATGTGCTGCTATTCCAGAAAACCCAAAGCTCCGAAGTACCGATACTTAAAAAGCGATCCAAAACAAAATATTGTGACTGTTGTCAGGTGTGACTGAGTACACTGCTTGCTAGATGACGTTGAAGTGGTGTGAGGTGCAAGGAACTAGTATCTAGAACCGAGTCCTTTCCATGTTTACTAAACAGCGCAAAACACATAATATTGTTTTAATTCGTGTGACACTTCACAACCACGCTCTCAACACCTAACTCATCATATACGAATACAAGAAACGTACTAATGTATTCTTTCTAACAAGAACGGGGAGACCAAATTGTTTGCCAGAGAACACCCAACTGTGTGCTATTTTTAACATTGCAACAGGAACACTTGCATTGCAGCTAGTCCTAGGCGAAATTATTTATTGCTGGCGCTAAGCGAACCAAAAACACATCTATGTTGTCACGTATTGAGACTTTCTAGAGATAAAACGTGAAGTTTAATAAAGTTCATACATAAGTTGATGATGTTTAGGGGACTAACCTAGTCCTAGGCACGCCTCTGAATTCCTTCGTAGTATTTTATTACAAAAGTTTAAATTATCCCAACATTTTGGTAAGTTGTCCTTATAGAGTTTGACAGTAAACTAATAAAATGATGGAGGAGAACTCTACAATTAGTTCTATCCAGCATGGCTTGTCTCTAACTATAGAACCTTTTCCCTTGCAATTCGATGAACGTTTCATAAACGTTTGAATTTAGAAAACAGACCAACATAATGTAAGTGTTTAGTTTGTTGGTATTAATAACAAGCATTGCCTATTAAATATGGGTGTTAATTTAGCTAACCAGAGTTAATCTTACTCAACAGTTAATTGCACTTAATAGTATTAATGTTTACAAAAGTAAAACTTGAACGTTGGACCAGAATGTCCTAATTCCAAACTTATTCTCCCCTTACTGGGCCATTTGTCTTCAAATGAGCACTCAGTTACCTAATTTCAAAATGTATCAATGTTTCAGTTCTGTTTTGTTAACCATTTTGCTAATTTCTGCTTCAATTTATGGTTTAAATGCTATTTTTCCTTCCTTCTGTTGAAGAATACCTTCCCCTACAAATTTCTGCACTACATGCTTCCGCTTAATACAGTACTTAGCTATCCCCGGATAAGCTTCTATATATGGTGGTGTTGATTTTTCCCATCCAATATTATCACGTAAACATCCTGTGGCTATTTTGCAAGAGCCTTTGATTCGCTAAAATACACAAGTGTAATTGCAGCTGTAAATAAAGCATACAACGAACCTCGCATCAGAATGCTAGATACACTAAACAGTAAAATTTTTATCATGGTAGGATAGAGATCAAAAGACCCATGATTGGTACTGAAGTTAAAAGGAAAATACAAAAAAGAAACAAAGAGAAATGAAAAGAAGCTAGCTCCATTTACTTGTTTATTTGCTGAAGCTTTTTGGGGGAAAACTGGATTGAAAAAAAATGGACATGTTTAAGAGATCATTGAATAGGTAGTTACAGATAGGAATAGAGGTGAGTATTAATAGTTAGGGCTAGCTTTGTTGCATATACTGCATTCGGGAGACAGGTATGAGGCGAGAAAATACGGAGAGTGGCCAGATCTGATGGCAGCAGATGTAGTGCAGTCGGATCCTTAACGTTTCGAGAATTACCATCTCCGGGCGCGCCTTCTATGCCTCCTACCCTCACAAAAGGTGCGGGTAGAAAGTTTCGTGACAAGGATGGAAGAGCAGTGTTCTCAAAGCGCAACCACTGCACTCCACCCCCCCCCCCCCCCCGCCTGACTCGGTAAAACTGATGCAGAGGAAGATGAAGAGAAAAGAAATGAGATACAAGACAATTTGTCGTAATATGTAATCCACCCAGTTATTGATCTACAGACTTGCAAAAACCACGATAAGCCTAAGGTGAGGTTCAGAAGGGGAGTCCCAAGAGTGAACTATAGTAACCGCATGTAATAAAGAGAGCGAGGAGCCGTGTGCAGTCACATGCCATACAGGTTAGTTGGGCACGGAGAATGAATGACGTAACTGGTACCGCTCAGCTGTCGTACATGCATGCGGATCAGCAGACGCCTGCAGCTGTGTACATGCGCGAGAGCAACAGTAGAACCCATGTGCACCAAACTTGCGGCTTTTCATACATCTATCCGCCTTCTAGTACCTAGTCTACAAATAGTTACTTAACGGAATTTTACAGTTCACATGGATTATTGTTCGAGACCTAACTCTGTATGTGTTTTTATGTATTTTCGGTATTGTTATCCTTGAAGGCACTCAAGATTGCTGATATTTATTACGGGGGTTTTAACTCAACCCCTGCTTAAACTTGTATGAAGTACTTGTATCATATTTACGTTGAAATATTAGGAAGTGAAGCGGGTTAAAGGGCATTGGTTACGATATAGGAACCGAATTAGATGGCTCCGTGGTAATCTATGAGGCTCACATTCGGGAGTTTCAGGGTTTGATTCCCATCGACCACCTACTCTTAACATGGGTGTTTCTGGTTATCGAGTACTTTGA
Source organism: Tenodera sinensis (assembly GCA_030765045.1). NCBI lineage: Eukaryota > Metazoa > Arthropoda > Insecta > Mantodea > Mantidae > Tenodera > Tenodera sinensis. The sequence continues at coordinate 29,181,319 of CM060962.1, read as the reverse complement.
CATTGGTTTTTCTTTGTCAGTAGGTGGGTGCTGGGGTGCTTACTCCAGCTCCTTTCGATCATTTCCCTTCTATTGTGTTTCTTATTCATCTTTCATAGTGCCTCAAAGTTTTGTGGTAAATGGTAGTGCTGGAAATTGCCCTAGCTGTGGGACAGGTCTTCGAGGCTGGAACTACTAGGCCTTTCGACGCATCTCTGTGACCTGTCTGCCTGCGACCTGTAGTCTTCCGTGGTTCCTACACTTCATCCCTTCACCCTGAGGGTGTTAACCACAGTGTATTTATGTATATCGCAAGGTGCAACTAAACCTATGTGGGTTGCATGGGATTTACCAAAACTATAACAAGTAGTGCCTTATGTAATACATAACATGTGACACTAATGTCAAAAGGCATCCCAGGGAACATATCCAGTGGCTTAAATTTATTCGCAGAAATAACTATCCAAGAGCAGCTCAATGCACAAAATATTAGTAATAAATTAAAGCATTACTACTTTGTAATAATAACGGAAGACATCCATTGGTTATAGCCGTTAAACATAAGGTATTCTTAAACTTTTCAAAACTGACGTAAATTACAATTCATTTCACAATAGTTGAAATAACAGTTGGAAGTGTACTACAAAATGTTGTTATGTTTAGACAAATGATATGCTAGAACATTTTTTAATTCAGAAACTGTAAAAATTAACGAGTGTGATTATTTTAATGCGTTTACTTATTCCTCCTTTACAGAAAATAAACGACTTCGTTTGCTGGGGCTTACGTTCTTCTTTTTCCTTGGTTGTTCACTCGTTGATTTGATCTGAATCTTTGCTGCCCAGAAGCAATTCCGATAAAGTCGGCGTTTAACTGCCGCAATGGCTTTTTGTGGCATTGTTCGAACATCCGCATCCTCGTAAAGTTTCCCCTTCTAAAGGAGGCAGAAAAAATCTGGAGACCCGCTGCCGCTTGCATTGCCTTCTAATAGCACTCCAGCACTCTAAATCTCGTGCAGCCACTTGCTTAATAGATATTAACTAAATAATTACCAATTTACTTTTTCGGTCAGTAGCTTAATTGTTAAAGAATAAAAGCTTTCTAAACCAACGGTTTTCATATTGTAAGCTTTAGACTGTACACTACCTTAAAATGTATACTTTTTATATAAAAGTTAGTTTCTCCTACAGCTCTAATCAACCGCGTCGGACACCTTAATGTGTTTGTTCACGACTTTCATTCTGAGAGTCCGTTGTTCGACTTCCGGCTTAGGGACGACGATTTTATGTCGGCTCTAACCAGTCCTACATCACTGACTAGCTCATATGAAGCATCACAGGGGCCCCTCGTGGTTCGGAGTCCAAATAGGTCCCCACTTCCCACTGCCAACCCCAAATCACCCTACTATCGGATGCCTTCGCTCCGGAATTGGATCCATTCATCGCTTTGTGGAAGGAAGTAACTCCCTAAGACGTCATTCCTCTTCAGTTTCAGTTTTTTGTACTGTTTAACGCCCAGTTTTACTACATAAGGCACCGCAGGCGGTGACACTGATGATACATGGAATGAAAATGGAGCATGGGTGGAATGAAATGGCGAGGGAAACCGGAGAACCCGGAGGAAACCCGCTCAAGCGCCACTTCGTCCACCACGAATACACATGCCCGTCCCTGGGATCGAATCCGGGCCGTCTACGTGGTAGGCGAACGTTCTAACCACTCGGCCACAATGCTACCGCACAAGGCAAATTTAAAAGAACAATTCACAAACGTGGCGTGTTTTAAAGTCTTGGTTAGCTATTTCTCCAGCTAACAACACCCACTGAAGTCACACTTAGGATATTGCTGAATTTTGATTGTATCGCTCTAAAACCAATAAGTATTGTGAAGATACTTAATGCGTAACCAAATAACAATGCTTGTTGTGAACAGTTAATAGGGATAATATTGCTAGTCACAACTCTTATTGCAGCGATTCTCAAGCTTTCCCAGCCGGAGACCTCAGCCGGGGGCGTTGGGGGGGGGGGGCTGAGGGGGGGGGGTGCTCTTGTAAGCTCTAAAATAATTATTAATAAACTTGTAACCTTGGAGACCGATAGCATTTAATTACACTGCAGTAAATACACCAGTTTCCTCCTAACCACTGGACTATAAACACATGCTCTCCTTCAAGGAGCTGATTAGCTGAAAGCAGTGTATTGTATGCTAGAAAATTTGGTCACGTGTGTGTTAGACACATGCGCTATTTGTCATGCCAGTGTTTTGTAGATATAGTTGTCAAATGTGACATATTTGCCCTTCGTGTCACTTATCACTAATGCTTCTAGTGACGGGCATAATATACCATAGTGTATCCATTCTTTAATATTACGTCGCGAAATTATGATTTATTAGTCATACTGGATATTTACACGTTACAGTTTCTTCAAAATTGGGTGAACATAGTAAGGAAGTTGAGTCAATGACTCCCGCAAGGTTCCAATTTTTAGATGCACTTATCTACTTCTCCCACTTGCAGTTGGTAACAGCAGAAGAGACAGAGATGGATGAACCTTGCTTCTCAGCGTGTGAAGTTTTGTTTGCCAACCTTCAAATGTGTTAACCGTACATGGCAAATTTTCTACTGTCCGCTGATAACAATTCCGTATATTCGGTGAATATTGTGGTTGTTACCAACATCCTCCTTGTCTTCTTATTCCACGTAATCAAACGCGACAGTTGTTGTTCTTATTATTCTTATTCTGATTCACGGTTTAGGTCGTTTTGGCCTGTTCCGGCTCCAAAATCTTGTTCTGCCCATCTTTTCTTCGGACGTCCTGGGTTTCTATGTCCTTGGGGTCTGTAATTGCTGCACGGGGTATCCTGTTTGCTGGCATGCTTTCCAAGTGTTGTTTCCAATTGATTCTATTATCTGCTATTGTTTAGTTTCATTTTTATATTTTTAACTTTTGTCTTATTTCTCTGTTTGGTGCTTTACCCAGTCCCGTGTATCGTGCTATGGGTCTGAGGAATTTCATTTCACCTCTCTGAATGCTTCTTTTATTTTCTGCAGGTAATGCCCATGTCAATGTTTCTATTTTTATTTTATACCGGACCGCATGGGCACCTTTAAATGCCATAACTTTAGTTTTATCATTCGAAATTTCCATGTTACATGCTTTTTATGTTAAGTTTAATTTGTGTGTTATACTTTGGAATTCATCTTCACTTTTTGCTATCAATATCTGGTCATCTGGAAATACTTAGTATTCTTGACTCCAAGTTAATTGCTCCTACTGTATGTTGCTTCCAAGATCTGATCACGTCGTCGAAATATATATTAAAAGTGGTTGATAATGGACAACCTTGTATAAGCCCCTTTGAAATACTGCCTTAACACGAAACTAGACAGTTAAGGCAGTTAGATCTTTCTATGCTGTATCTCAAAGTTCATTATGTACTTCAAGGACCCCCTATGGATAGAATGATAGAGCTATTAGGGAATGGACTTAATCTCTCATTTCGCGGCTATCTTCCCTCATATACTCTGCTGCTATATCTTCTCTTGTAGACGTCCCCAAAAGTATTGTCCTAGATGAAACAGTCTACCTCAGATTGTAGCCTCAGGGAAATCCAAACTTACTACACGAATTATGGTGTACTCATAATATAGCGAGATAAAACGTTGATTTACGTTTCATTCGAACTTTAACAGTGCAGCGTTTGTAGGTGTTTGTAAGATAAATTAGTAAGATTGCCTAGTTTTGCATCTATAAGCACCTATTTCACTGGTAACCATTGTTATAAAATACGAACATGAATTATACAGGATGGATTGTATTGCTTCGGCCATACGTTAACCAGGCATTCTGCATGATGAGTTTAACAAATATGTCCAAGACAATTATTGTTAATAAAGATCCATTTTGACGGGAAAAAAAAAATAATACTTTTGGTAGTGCAAACATCGTGTAAACAAAGCTGTAATGCATTTCTACCTTAATTCGAATGAATTGAGCCACAACTTAATGTTAAAATGTAATTCCAAGTTTAATTTCTAAGAGAGATTTGACAACGTCAGGTTAACATAAAATTGTGACTAAATTTATTCAAATTAAAATAAAAATACATTACAGCGTTGTTCACACAGTTATTGCACGACAGCTACTGAAATAATGAAGGATTTATATTCATTCCTCAAGAACCTAGATGACTACAAATATTCCAAATATTTTTGCACAAATTACTTTTTTTTTTCGGCGAAACTGTTCTTTATTAGTAATAGTTGTTTTGGACGAATATTTTTACACTCATCGTGTAGAATCCCTGGTTTACGTATGACCGAAGCAGTACCTTCCACCCTGTATAGAGCTCCAGTAAGAATCTTAGCGAAGCTTTGGACGTACCAGCCTTGATCTGATGCTCAGATTTGTCAAATAATATAGATGTCTATCACTTGCGAATATAATTGACATTTATGTATTCTAGGGATGGAAATGCGGAAGTCACCTGTGGCTTTCAAGAGCTCTGGTGTATCTCAGAGTAATTTCTTGCAGTTCATCAATGCCTCTTGGTGCTGGTGGCAAATTCTCCGTCCTTGTGGACCGAAATAACCTCTTAATGCTGCTTTCCCTCAGCAAGCTAACATTTGTCTCGTTACCGGCATTTCATTTTATATTATGTATGTAGGAGCACTAGATTAATTGAGCCCTTAGGTACATAGCTATCTCATGACCTCTTGCCAGATTTTTCCCTGGTTAACGGGATGATTTAAAGAATACCTTCGTTCTTTGGTGACTGAACTGACATCATAAGAAATATCAATAATGGATTGTCATTCTAAGTGTAGATCGCCGTTCTATTCCTTTGATATCTGTGTCTCACATACACGTATACATATTAACTTACGGTTTCCCCTCTCGGTGGTTGTGAATCTGAGTTCTTCTCGCACGATTTAAATACTCCATCATGATTTTGGCAAGGCTTGAAATTTGCATTTTGCTCCCAATTTTGGAGCTATAGAAGATATCAAGGAAAAATGACAATAACATCGGTTACTAACCGGAATTCTTCTTCCATAATTTGAATAATAAATGAGAATTTAGACATCACACGCGTTATGAATCCTTAATGCGTGACGATTTATACCCCTTACGAATTCAACAATTTGTCACCAGTTTTTTGGACATCACATATGGTACTCTCTAGATCACAGCATTAAAAGTCAATTTATTAAAACATTGTTGTTATAACACGTCAGCAAGTAATAAATCTAAAGCGGTGGCCATATTTGCAAATTTTGTCCTGTAGATAACCTGAAATAAACATGTAAGTATGTCTGTTAAGAAGGTATTTAATATACATCTATTTACCAATGTTCATTTCATTTGAACACAAACATGTATTACATGCAACTATATTCCCTCTTAGCGCGCATTTTTTAAAATTATATGCCACATTCAGGTAACACCTTATCCTTACCGAAGCCTGTAAGATCAAAGCAATCAACAGCGATATTTATGTTACTCTAAAATTTCTGTTTAATGAATTACCGGAAGGTATAAAATCGAAACAAAGAATCGGTTTTAGAAGGAATTAATGGTTTATTTCTTGAAAATATGCATACTCCCCGTAACAGGAGCTGATATGTATTTCTAACTGAAATTAACTTATACGTCGATAAAGAAAAATATTTGTTTTAAATGTATTTTTGATAATAGATTAGTATCTTTATTGTCGGCCTGGGTGGCTCAGTTGGTTAGATGCTGGCCTACTGATCCCAAGGTCGCGGGTTCAATTCCGGGACAGACCAATAGTTTCTAAGTGTGCTTAAAAACGACAGCTCCATGCCAGTAGATTTACTGGTACGTAAAAGAACTCCTGCTGGACGAAATCCCTGCACACCGGCGACGCTGATGTGATCCTGGCAATTGACAGCGTCGTTAGACAACAAAATATTTTTTTTAGTATCTTTAATAATTCTTTATGTATTAGACAACGTGTTTCTTTTTTCTTCTAAATGTGTAGTCAGTGACCCCCACACACAAATCCCTCAATCACTCAAGATTGGAAATCACTGATTCACAGCAATAGGGTTCTCGATCATATGGTCTTAACTCTCTCATTTCCAAGTGAGGGAACTAAACTAACTTTTCCTGAATATTTTCCCCATGCTTTTGTAATACATGTTTCACTATTTTCATTTTAGGAAATCATTCACTTTTCCAGTAGAAAAAAAGGTCATATGAAGGTAACTGAAGGACATAGTCTTTCTCTAATTCTATAATGTTTCTTCTTTGAGAGCTGCATGGCCCTGACTCACTGGAGCGTGGTGAATGTGCTGGAGTACTTTAAGCAGACAACTTTTCTTCTGTGGTATGGGACTTCTGACCTAGACTAACCTGCGATGAGAGGGAATCCGAGGAAACTCAATCTGGAAACGTTAAGAGACCCCTCTGCACAGCACCATTAAATCTAGCCTCCTTTCGTACTCTCGGCACATACCTTCCTTCTTCAGGAAGTAGGCACAATAGGCACAGTAGTGAAATTCACTTCTTTGCTATAACCCTAGTTCTAAACCTTCAGCAGTAAATGTGCAGCCATGCACACGAGTAGCTGAGGTTTTACGGCCGTTTGTATCGAATGTTTAATGTTGCATTTACTCTCCGGTTGTATTTCACGTAAATACCGGGGAGCGTTTGCATTAAGCATTTGCTATGTTGGTAAACTGATTCTTTGGAAAGCTATATTAGATCTCTGAGATTAGCAGGTCATTCCGAAATTCTATGGAAAATTTACATGAAAGTGCTCCAGAGGATAATGTTAAACCACGTTACAAGCAGTGTCTCTCTCACATGGATAAATGAAAGGGCCCAATTAACGTGGATCCCAAGCTGCCCCTTATACGAGATAAAGACCTTTGCAGTTGCTGTATAAACTGCTTTGTAGTTGGATAAACAAACACGGTATAATGAGCGCATCTCACCAACAGGTTTCACAACGGCATTCACCACTGACCACTGATGGTGCTGGAGTATAAAGAGACTGCTTTTAACTCAGTAGTCCAGGGCTTCACTAACGTCCTTCTTCTGTCCCCGGAAACATACGCATGAGTGATCATTGCTATAAGTTGACTGGTTCGGATTGGTAATTCTCGCAACTGCTGTAGCTGTCTCTAAGTGCATTAGCTTCAAAGGTCCATTAGTAGTTGAAAAGAGTATACACTATTTGGTGATGATGATGGTGATGATGATGATGATGATGGTGATGATGATGATGATAAAGAAAAAGAATAATACAGACTTTAATAAAAATGTGAGCATTAATTATTGCTTTATAATTCAATTAAGTTTAGATATCTTAAGCACTTCTTGTGCACATTATATGATGCATGTATTTCTAATATAGCAGATTGTTATGACTTTTTCTGTCCATAAAGACTTCCTATATATTTCCACTTAGTAATGATTTAAAGTTAAACAATAATGCTTAGTCACATACAACATTGTGTAATAGCTGCTCAAATGATTAGTCGGTGAAACGAGTTCTGGGGATGGAATGAAAAAACAAAACAATCACAGACTCCCAAATATATATGCTTTTTAAAGTGTAAACTTACAATATGGAACACTTCGAAAACAGCCATCGCTTCGATAATATTTGTTCTACAAAGCTCTGTATTTTAATGAACACTCAACTTTTTACTTTCTGTACCATGTAGTAAATAGGTTGAGAAGATACTGTATTTCAGCGGAAACATACACTTGAATTTAAGGAAAAAAAAAAAAAAAAGATTAGAAATAGGTTCGCGCGCGCGTGTGTGTGTACTTGTATGTGTGATATCTGAAATCAAAAGCGAAATCAGTTAAATACCAAAACTTAGTATTCATGCTCAGCATCTTCCAACAATATGACACAAACATTTTCAAGAAACTCCCCAATCCTAGATTGATTTTCTCAAAAAAAAAAAAAAAAAAAAAAAAAAAAAAAAAAAAAAAAAAAAAAAAAAAACTAGCGATTTTGATTACAATGCCACATGTTTTGTGAGATTTTCATGTAAAATAAATGTATATGATGAATTTTCTGGAAAGAACATCTTAGGCCTCTTCATTCTGGACCTCTTTTGAAAAACTGGTAAACCGTAAGAGATATACAAAATATTACTCCAGCAAAATATACACATTTTAAACTTCACACTTAATGTCAAATCTAATCATTGTAGTGTTAACTATTTCCAATCTTATATTTCCAAGATATTCCTTGTCAGTGGTTTAAGTTTTGTAGATACCGTGACCTACTTTCAGAAGTTAGAAAGCCGTTATTCGTTCTTTTGTTTTCGCATGGTCATGAAAAGAGAACGAAATTTAAAAGCATCGCATAGCGACGGGGTATAAAAGTGTTTGACTGTCGCTTTAGCCTATACTCTCCAACTCAAATTCTAACTACAAGAAAATATGTAATAAAACCTCAAATTTTTTCTTTTTATTTGTTTATATTTTGTTGTTTAACGGCGTTGTCATTTGCCAGGATCTTATAATGTCGCCGGTGTGCCGGAATTTCGTCCCGCAGGAGTTCTTTTGTATGCCAAAAAATCTACTGACATCAAGCTGTCGTCTTAAAGCACACTTAAAAGTGTGGACCGGATTTGAAGCCGCGACCTTGGGTTCAGTAGGCCAGCGTCTAACCAACAGAGCTACCCAGAACGGCTGGAGTTTTTATTCTGATTAAACGAAGTAGATAGAAGAATGGGTATTTGTAAGAATAATTCTTAAGAAACGCATAGAAAAGATCGCTTGCATGAAACATGTGTGATTGTTTCTCTTCTAATCCTTATATATCAGTTATGAATTGCGGGATGTGCAGAATTATAAACAAACCACCACAGGACTCACAGACTATTTACAGAGAATCCAACATACACTATATAATTTCATTTGTCACATTAATATCAGGAATATACTCGTATTTTATTCAAGACCGTTACTGAAAATATAAGGAAAACTAACATTTTAAAGACAAACAACAAGTTGAGATAAACTAATTTGTTAAAAATCTTCTGAGATGGTTACCCAAAAAGCCTGTAATCTATGAAACTTGGTATTTCACCGACTTTGTAGTCTTGAGCTATGGCATTTACACATACGACCTTTTCCCAAAAATTGCATCTCTGCGTGTTCAGTGTATTGTTGACGAGTTTATTTATTTTACCGTACATGTTAACAAAATACATTTCATCCTCCAAATATGGTTACGTATATGTTGCTACAGACATGCAGTTTAATCACATTTGATAGTTGAATTTTACCATTTAAATCTCACCACCTTTACTTTTGTTAACATTTACTTACAATTTAATTCATGAAGCATTTAAATATAAACCTTTTGGTGCAAGTCACTATGGGACCTTTAGTTGGTGATTGACTTAATCAACACTAGCAGGCGTGACAAATCGCTTAGCAATTCACGGAGGCTAGCACGGTCGATCTCGATAGGTACTGCTTTTGAACAGCTGCCACTCATTAATTTCATTTTCGCCTCAGTAGTCTACGTACGTTAAGTCCTTTGCAGAAATTCGGAAGTGAAAATAAGGGATTTTTTTTCCTCGTTCAACAAAGATGCACTTGTGTCATAATATACTATTTGTGTACTTCTAACTGAAACGGGTTCTTTCGGAAGAAGTCGTGATTCTTCGTCCCACCATGAATATTGCCAACCGACAAGACGATGTCCCCTCCTTCCGTCTCTTACACGAGTCCCAAATTCAGCCATGCACGTGCAAATGTGTAATGTACATTTAACAGCAACACATATGACTAGTTACATCTAAATGCGTATTGCAGTTACTGAGCACGTACTCACATTATGTCCATGATCTTCATAATCGTTACTGTCTTGTGTTACTTCGGAATACTTTAGGCTTGAAGTGCGGAGAGCGTTACTATCCTGCTGGCACGAAGAATGGCTAGCTCTTCGCGTTAATAAGCCTATAGAAGTGAAAGAACTTCCTATAAACTGCGTAACTTCCTCTCGCATATCTCGTCGCGAGAAGGTTAACTTGACTTGACTGTGCATTGGCACTGTAATTTTTGGCACGGTTACCTTTTTAAACGAGACCCTGCTCCACTTTGTCCGCTGCGCGACAACCTTTTCTAAGTCCATCTCATGCTGATAGAGTGCTTTTCCCTAGCACAACATCGAGAATCTCTGCAACTTCCTGCCAGATTTGCAGAGGTCCTGGCAGACGATAAGCGAGTGGTCGAAAGGGTTTTTGAGTTTTTATCGGAGATTAGCATGAACTTGAGAATGTGAAACTTTAGATATCTCAATTTTTTACTCTATTTACATATTTGTCCCTTTGGTTTAGTTCTGCCTTTCGCCTGTCGGTTTTGCATATTTATGTGTATTTTCCTTTTTACTGGTAATTTTATTTTATATTAAAGTTTATATCTGGCTTTCGCCATGCATTTTCTTAAGGTCTCTGATGACCATGTAGTTGAGCGCCCTTAAACCTACATCACCTCGTAACTGTCTTGTGGCAGTTTCCATGATGTTGATACTCCCAAATGTCATATCGTGTAATTAGCGTTTGCATGTGTACCCCAAGGGTTCAATAGCTTAATGAAATCTGATTGTCTGGAGCATTTCTAGCGGGCGTTACCCTCCATTACAACCAGAAAGCAGCAGTGGTTCTAGCGCCTCTTATTATTATTTACATTATGTGTAAGTGGGCATTGCAACGCAATGTATTGCGTATTAAGGATCGTGTTTGTGCAAATTTGATGGACTAAAGTTACTTTTAGAGTAGTTGCATATTCGAAAGCTTTCAGACCAATTATCAGTTAATTTTTTTCATTTTATTTTAATTTTCTCTGCTATATGTTCACAATTTTCCTTCCGATCTATGCATATAGTAATGCTTTAGGAATAGTTGTAGTTGAATCAGGTGTTGGCCATACTTCTATGCTTCAAAAGTTATTTTTGGTGAGAGGTTTCAATAATTCTACAATACCATTTTCATGTTCGTTGCAATGCATAAAGAAAAGACCAAGAGAAATATCTTACGTTTGCAATGGTTCCCGTGAATTCATCCCACACTAGGTGACAAGCACGAGAGACAATCTATGAACTGGTACCATTGTTTACAATCCCGCTAATGCAAGAGTCATACTGCGATATACTTTGTAGCATGTTGAAGGCGTCAAACTCAATCCTTAGTAATACGCGACGATAAAGTAAAGCACAGAATTGAAAGTATAAGTCAACAATGAGGATGTGAAACTGTTTAATAGTGTTGCCTGTCCTTATGGTGTGTGCTACTAGAGGTGGTCTACATTTATGATACGTAAAATGAAGGAATCGGGAAAGGAAATTTGGGAAGGACAGATTTTAAGCTGATGCGGTATTACCCACTCCTCACTTCCGCTATCCTACGCCGAATGCTGCTTTCAGGTGATTTCTGCTCGGGTTCCTCGGGGTATGCGTGGGTGTTTGCGAATAAAACCAGAACTCTTGCTGAAACACTTTTATTCTCACCAAAATAAGAATGCGTGAGATTTGCCGATCGCTATTAGCAACGTTAAGTCGTTACTGTCTCTACTAAGACCGAAGATTGTTACTGTTAAATCTAATGTGTCCTCACGCTCGAGGATCCGGAATATAAGTCCCGTGACTGAAGTGCTCGCTCGGAGATCTGGGCAACAAGTGTACCGACCCATTCCATCCGGGTTCTGGAGGGCAAGTGCCTGCTCCGTGCACTCCCGGTCAGAAGTCACCTAGGACTTCCCCTCAAAAACCCCTCAAATTTCATGGCGCGAAAACTCCGCGTCATGACGCTCTCAATGTTCATCTCATAATTACCACTGCGACGGGTTTCGAAGAAGTCTCCGCGGCCCTCCCTTGTTTTCCTGCTCAACACCGGCACTGAATGATTTCCAGGAAAACTGGCCTTACCAGTTATTTCAGGCTGACTACCTGACACTTGTCCCTAATGACCTGTCTGTAACATTTCGTGCCTTTTGACAATTTTAACCACAACCAATCCTCCCAGATCTCGTACCTTTATACATGTAACGATTTTAACATTTTCTGATTATTTAATTCCGCCATGTGATGCAGTATTATATCCATAATTATGGCATTCACAATTTCGGCTTCAAAGCCTAAGCTTGAGGTATCTGTGTGACATTTCCTAGCTATGAGGAGTGAGAAAAGTTATAAAAAGAAGCTTCAGTCATAAGCAATTAAACAACATATCTCTGTTGAGGATATCGTGGTGAGTTATGTCGGTGGTGTGGTGACCGTAATATATCCATGTGTACATACGTACATACGCATACGTGTATTGGGATAAAGAAGATGGAAGGATTGCAAATTAAAATAAGTTTTAACTCATTACTCTCCCAATATTTATTAAAAAGTTCGTGTTTACATTATATTGCTGTAAGACTAAGTGAAAAATATGTAAATCTAGTGAACATTATTGTTTTGAATTTGATGGTGGTCCATAGGATTTTGTACTATATAAGTAACACTAGCAACTGAAAAAAGCAGATGCTTTATAATATGAATAGTGGAAAGTTCATTTCATAACACTTCACATATGCTTTTAGACTATTACCTGGTGTGATTCCAAATAAGGGACCCTAGGACTGAAAAACAAATAATTTTTAGGTTTGTGCATATGTAAATGCTCCCCAACCCTTAAGTCATCGGTTGGCAGTGAAAGTTTTGAGACTACGCCGTTTTTAAAGGTTTATTGTGGCCTTTAAGTAGCATGTGCGCTACATTTAAGTACCCCTTTCCTGCTTAAATAATTTTTGGAAGTATTTGAACAAACTATGGGCCCAAAGGGTTCAAAAATAATAAAATACAGCGGAAAGAAGTGGCTATGTATGAATATGAGGAGAGAGACTACTAGATAAGAGAGGGAATGTGTCACAAAGAGGCAACCTGAATCATGATCACGACGTATGCGGGTATAAGAATTGATTTTTCTCGGCTTTGCATCTTTAACACATTATTTGTTTCATTAGCATTACATTTTGTCCTATGCTCCTAGAAAATTTCCAGCATGTGTTCCATTTATGTGACTTAAACTTCAGACTTTGGTTTGAAAATCTGAAAATTAGTTAAGCTTTAAAAATTAAATACACAACAGAAAGTTTTAAGAAATATTTTCAATGCACCTCAAAGCAGAGAAAGTATAATTACTTTAAAAGTCATTATTTTTCCTTCTCACAGACATTGACGGTGTTTGTTGGGCAATTAGAGTTTACAAAGTAACAAAGCTGTGATATTTTATTTCTTATTGCACATGGAGTATTTTGAGCATTAAAGTTCTTTTTGTGTTGTGCATAAACAGAATAATTAATGCCCTCAAACCTACAAAACAGATTATGCTGGAGGTTTGTGTCGTGATTTATAACATAAACACCCTTAGGTGTGCCAAGTGTTGACTTTATACACATAAATATATATATATATATATATATATATATATATATATATATATATATATATATATATATATATATATATATATATATATATATAACATGCAAATCTTTGTCCCAGGGTCCCTTGAAGAAAATCTACACATAGTCTCATAGTTAAAATTTTGGCACCAACTATTGTGTTCAACAGATGTCGTTTGCAAAACGCTAACTTGCGATAAATAATACAATAGTAGTCACAATAATAATAATAATAATAATAATAATAATAATAATAATAATAATAATAATAATAATAATAATAATAATAATAATAATAATAATAATAATAATAATAATAATAATAATAATAATAATAATAATAATAATAATAATAATAATAATAATAATAATAATAATAATAATAATAATAATAATAATAATAATAATAATAATAATAATAATAATAATAATAATAATAATAATAATAATAATAATAATAATAATAATAATAATAATAATAATAATAATAATAATAATAATAATAATAATAATAATAATAATAATAATAATAATAATAATAATAATAATAATAATAATAATAATAATAATAATAATAATAATAATAATAATAATAATAATAATAATAATAATAATAATTTTCCCTAGGGCGCCTTCCCCTTATTCAGAGGTTACCCTCATCGCCCGGCCGCTGCGTCCTCTAGCCGCAGCCAAGGCCACGGAGGAGTGCAGGTTGGGGGTGGCGGGGGTCAGCACGCCGACTCCCCCGACCGTAAGGCGACTACTTTGACCTTTTAGGGACGCTACCTTTCTATCAGAATAGCTCCTCAATTGGCCCCCCAGGGACCTATGAGGCTGAGTGCACCCCGTACCAGACCTCCCAGCGGGGGAAAAATCCCATGCCGGTACCGGGGATCGAACCCGGGTCCTCCGCGCCACAGGCAGGCGCGCTACCACTGCGCTACGGAGGCGGCCATAATAATAATAATAATAATAATAATAATAATAATAATAATAATAATAATAATAATAATAATAATAATAATAATAATAATAATAATAATAATAATAATAATAATAATAATAATAATAATAATAATAATAATAATAATAATAATAATAATAATAATAATAATAATAATAATAATAATAATAATAATAATAATAATAATAATAATAATAATAATAATAATAATAATAATAATAATAATAATAATAATAATAATAATAATAATAATAATAATAATAATAATAATACTTAATAATAATAAATAATAAATAACAATAACAATAACAATAACAATAACAATAACAATAACAATAACAATAACAATAACAATAACAATAACAATAACAATAACAATAACAATAACAATAACAATAACAATAACAATAACAATAACAATAACAATAACAATAACAATAACAATAACAATAACAATAACAATAACAATAACAATAACAATAACAATAAGAATAATAATAAGAATAATAATAATAATAATAATAATAATAATAATAATAATAATAATAATAATAATAATAATAATAATAATAATAATAATAATAATAATAATAATAATAATAATAATAATAATAATAATAATAATAATAATAATAATAATAATAATAATAATAATAATAATAATAATAATAATAATAATAATAATAATAATAATAATAATAATAATAATAATAATAATAATAATAATAATAATAATAATAATAATAATAATAATAATAATAATAATAATAATAATAATAATAATAATAATAATAATAATAATAATAATAATAATAATAATAATAATAATAATAATAATAATAATAATAATAATAATAATAATAATAATAATAATAATAATAATTGAGGAAAAGTGGGGTTATTAATAAACTTAAATAGCCTTTGTACAGTGACATACAGGATTATTTACAACGTGGAAATCTAAGTTGCCACAACCGCCTGAGATATGTGATTGGCGGTTCTTGTTCTGCCAACACAATTTAGTCTAAGTTCTCGTGTGGGCAGCATGGCTTTTATTCTTAGTTGCTGGTGAATTTGCTTCAAATAACCGCAAGGCCATGATTCGCTAGATGCAGCTGAAGCTTATTCACTAAATCAGATGATCATACAGTTTACGAGGGTTCTTTTAGGAGTAATAACAAATTGAAACCTAGGAAATTGACTCAAACTTGCGTCTGAGGATATATACTAAACTTGATATTATTCGGTGTTGCCACATTAAAAGAGAGACATTAGTGTTATGAGCTAAACCATTGTAGTACTGTGTATTCTTAGCGGTCATAGGTGATGAATTATTTCAGTATGTTTGCAGCCTTTGTTTTCTATAAACATTAAATCACAGTGAAATGTTTGACTGGACTTTGGTATACTAAATATTGGTAAGTGTCGACGGATGTCTAAAAAGTCTTTTAAGTGGGTTTTATGGAGACCATCACAGTCCCTAAAGACTACAATAACAGTTATGTGGCTACCAGTTAGATCAAACATAACTTCTAGGTTGAAAATGATTACAAATGAAATGGAAGTGTGACACTCTACAACAGACAAAAGTTATCAAAAAGAGCTTGTATGGTATCATCATACGAAAATAATAAAGGAAGAAAGACTACCGAAGGTGATCTTCAGATGTAATCCTCAGGGCAGAAAGAAGAGAAGTGTATCCAAGAAGATTTAGTTAGTTTTATGGAGTGCAAGAAGCCACGAAGGAGGAAACCTTTCCTGGGAACCCATGGCTTGGAGATTGACAATACAGAAGATTTAGACGTATATAAAAAGTGAAGTAAAATTAAGTATCTCACTTCAATGTGAAATTTGAGCTACTTTCCAATAGGGACAAGTTTTGGAGACCAGTCTTACAGTCCTAAACAAAGTGATTGGTTAGAGCATATGTTTCGCATGTGCGGTTTATACTCACTACAAGTTTGCAATTTACTAAAGTATTAAATACAAGACATGTAATTTCGGAACAATCTCACGTTGCTTCCTTGTGCAGTACTGCGGCTTTTAAACTGTGTTTGCTCTCCACCAAATCACCACAGAATCCTGCCTTATTCCGAAAACTTTGATAGTCACCGTAACAGGGTGTGCTGTAGTAGTAAGGGCAGTGAAATTTTGTATATAACCTTAACTGAGGAAATGTATTTTAGTTTGGAAATTGTAATTACTTAACGGAGTCATCCAATGAAAATGCTAAATTCCAAAATTTCCAACAAGCGCAAATGAAATGTATGCCTCACCTCAAGCTTATTAAAAATCATCAATGTGTTCCTGAGATAAGGCAGACAAGCGCTTCGGAACATAGCCGGCCTTATCACAAAGACATTTTAGCAATGAACCACAGATTTTAAGGTTACCTCAAGGAAACCTATTTTTATACTACGTGAATAGTACATAATAACTGTAAAACACATATTGTTTGAGTGTGAGGTGCTACAGAGAAGGTAACTAACGTCCCGATACCAAATAATATTGTGACGCCGGTAACGGCACACAACAAATGACGGTCGGGCCCAAGCTACATCACACTACATACTAAGCTGGGGATCAAACACAGCCGTGAGATCAAGCTTCCCCACACCATTCATGCGAGCGAACACGTGACTAACAACAATCGAGCTGGAATACAAAGGATTGCTGAAAATATCCAGCGGCCGGCTTGTTTGAGGAAGTCGAGAAAGGTTCATGCTACATCATCCTTGCTATATAAGCAGGCGAAGAAATAGCAGAAGAGGGAGCTACAGACATTAGTCGGCCAGTGTGTTAGTGAATGCGAGACCGCTGTGTGTGTGTGTGTGTGTGTTTGTGTGTTTGTTTGTCTATTGTGTGGTGGTCATGAAAGGTACGCCGAGTTGAGTGATTGTATCGTCGGAGCTAATGTATGAGTGACAGAAAGTGAAGAAAGACAGTGAAAAGAATGAGTCAGGTTTACGAGAATCAAAAAGTTGTAAGTTGTAATATCACGAAAGACTGTAGGCCGTATTAGCGTCAGTAGAAGAGAACTGTTTATTTGTGATAATACTTTGGAGAGAAAATAAAGTGATAGAAATGTAACTGGACTGGACTTTGGTCAATATTTAAATTCCTGTAATAGGAGAGAAGGTAATAGGGCTAGTTAAAGCTGCAATACTCGTCTTCCCATGTTGAATAAAGCGATATAATAGAAATTGCATAGTACCGGACGTGTATTAGTTTTATCTAACGCACGTGGAAGAGTAAAAATTTCAGGTGAATACGTTTTAAACTTCTCGCTACGTCAATCGTTAAAATACATGTTTGAAAAAATTTGGTAACGCCCTCACTTTAAGCATTTTGGAAAGTTTGACTCGAGTACAAGCATCCATTTTAAACGCTACTTGAAAACTAAGGACTATTTTCATGCATTCCTTGTAAACTGTCTCCTAAAATGTAATTGGATACTCATGATGATTGGTAATTTAGTACGTCGTTTAACTTGCTTCCCACACATATGCTTCAGGAAGCATGAGAACGAGTTGTCAAGGAGTTTTCACGTGGAGAGTGATCGGACTTCAATAAGGGCATGATTGTGGGCTGCCACCTCAGTGGGCTGTCGAGCAGTACGATTGCAGTGAAATTAAATTGACCTAAATTAACGGTACCATTCGTTCTACGTAAGTGGAAGCTCGATGGGTATTGTGCTAATGTTGAACATTCTGAGGGACCTAACATTCTGACCGATAGAAATCACAGAAATCTGAAGTGTAAAGATGTTAGGACATAATCGAGGGTACTAGCCTACAGGACCTTTATTAAGAAGAGAAGCCTTTTTCCTATGCTTAGAGCGGCCCATACACAAGGTTTTTCTAGAAGAACAGCGAAACAGAAGATTCACATCACGAAAAGCAATAAAGTTGGGAGATACCGGTGGTATTTGATCCGTTACAAATGGACATTCGAGAAGTGCTAGTTTGTATTGTGGATGATGAATCAAGATTAAAATTATTTCAATTCCATGTACATAGACATGGTATCTATCGGGAATGGCATCTGCAGAGGTGTTGAGTACCAAGGAGGAAATTTGGTGTTAATGAGTGATCTTAACCAGATGGGCCTTTGTTTCTTCCATGGTGGCAATGCTAGATGTCATGTTTCTGGGAATATTATGCAGTAATACAATGTTCACACATTGGGCCGGCCCATCCAGAGTCTCAAACAGCCCAAACGGGCACCTCTAGGATGCACTAGACCAGGAGGTCACAGGTATGTGGAGTAGCAGCCAAAAATCTTCGCCCAAAGTCTTAGAATCATTGCAAGACGTATAGTTGCGCATTCCACTCGATGTCCTGTGCATACACATAGTCAAGAGCATGCCGAAAAGAGTGGCTGCTTGATAGCTACAAAAGGTGGCACTAGGAGGCTCTAATACAGATCAGCTACCAATCAAACATTATGGACAGGTGCCCAGTTAGTTCTTAGTATATAGTGTAGTTCTACGGGGCAGACTTTTTAAATGTTGACATTCTGCTTTTGAACATGGTTAAAATAAATTGTTAAAACAAAAGAATAACCGAAAAGCTATTTTAAGTATGATAAATGCATCCTATGATATCTTTATTAGTCTCCGAATAATTAATGCGGGAATAGTCCTAAATAAGAGGCGGGAAGTTTAATCATGGTTGCTCAGCTCTAGAGCTTAGTAGTGGAAAAACGAATAACCATGGTTTGAGTCTCGAAAGTAGCAATGGTTTTTTGAAATGTGGTTCAGCTTTCCAAACCTTAGCTTAACACAAATTGGATGAAGCAATCATACGACTGAAATGAAATAACTATATATTTCTGGAAAAATGATATATGGAGGCTGAAGAGCAATAAAGTATTGTTCCATTTAATCTGTGTATTTATGGTTTACCTCACTATCTCCGGTTTTTAAAAGAGAATGAAAAGAGTTTAAAAGCTGTTCATTTCATTCCACAAAAATGACACGCATTTCACCTAAAACACTAAAATAATTATATCTCTGTAAATCTACGTTTCCATTCTTTCATCCATGTAGTTTCAGATACCCAAGGGCCCAGAAGCATTCAATGACTTACTCATTAACTTAATGTATATATTTAAAAAATAGAGCACACCAAATTACGTACCACTGTTCACAAAGGCGTATTAATTTTTTCCACTTCCGTAAATTTTCCCATGGAATGTGAATACACACAATTCTAAAAGTATTAGAGTGTGCAATACATCCATTCCACAAGCTAAGAACAAAGAAGGAAACTTTTCATGGGAAAGTCAGCAATAATGCAGTTTGACATTGCACAGGGATTTCCAATTAGTGCGGTGCGTTTCCTGCAAATGCGCCCATTTGATTGTTCAGTGAGCTAATACATCAGGATAAGTATTTTAAAATACATGTTTTATGATCAACTAACCCCGCGAAGCAACACCGCTTTCCGGGCCAAGGCGTACCACCCGAGCACTGCATCCCCCACCTCTTCCCACAACAGTCGCCAAGAGTAGGGTGCAGTACTGGAGGCTGGAACGTGGTCAGCGCACCGGTCTCTCTCTGCCGGTTATGCGGTTTGAAATATTTATTATCACATTATGTTTATGAATGTAATAAACAAAAGTGAACTATACATAACTTTGTTTATATATTTTTTGTGAGTTCTTGCTGCAACTTTGTTTATAACATATGGTAGTGTTTAATACCTAAATATAAACGTATAGGTATTAGTAACAATTGATTCTGAGATATTTATTATCACATTATGTTCATGAATGTAATAAACAAAAGTGAACTATACATAACTTTGTTTATATATTTTTTCTGAGCTCTTGCTGCAACTTTGTTTATAACATATGGTAGTGTTTAATACCTAAATATAAACGTATAGGTATTAGTAACAATTGATTCTGAGATATTTTATTCATGTTTATTTATTTACTTACTCCCTTTTTTATTTGTTTATTTATTTATTGGAAGTTAAACCTTCTTCGCTACGGTACTATATTTAGTCATATACGACGGTGAAACAAAAGTAACTTACACTTTCTAGTTATGGTCATTTATGACACCACATGCACATAAGCAACACGGATATGTCAACATACAGTGTAAGTTCACTTTTCCACTAAGAGACTGTAAACATTTATCGGATTGGGCAACCAACTTTTCGATTCCGATGTGTATAGATCACTTCCAGTGCTATGTACCATCTGCTGGAAACAGCTGCTTTCACCTCCTCGCCGTTTCGGACTCCTCATCCACCAAGATCATTTTTCACCATACTGAATACATGGATGTTGTCTTACCTCCCACTTCAATCGCTGTGGCAGTTCCAACGTTTGGAGGGCCGTGTGGGTTGTTGCGGTTACAATATACAGCAGTGATTTTACGATGAATGTCCAAACAATTGAGCCACTTAATCCACAGAAATCTTTTCGTTGCACGCACCTCCAATTTGGAGTGAACATACAGTTGAAGCGCTATTGAGCCAGGTCCACTCTGCACACACAACACGGTGGGATACTATATCACCTTAACTATTGGACGTATTAGCAGTTACTGTAGCTTGCTACACATTGGCCACGGCCAAGGCCCCGCGGCGAGCGAGTGGAACTTACTTTTTGATACGCCCTCGTAAAACATGGAGTTAATCTTGTTTACACAGGACGAATAGAACATATACAGCTGAAATTAGCTCCTTATCCAAATGATTCTGGTGAATAATTACATGTTGAGACATGGTGATTTATCAACCCTGCATTTTGTATCCTGAAGTGTTTCAAATTCAACAACGAAGTGTCTGGTACGAAATGCAACTTTTAATTGAATATCGTAAAACATGAAAATACCAGATAAGTTATCAGTCACGCGCTTAGCGCCGTACAAATTTGCACTTGAGACACTGTTGCACACAGAGCAAAACACAGCTGACTCACTACTGAGCTGCTGAGTCATAATTTAAAGCTGAACTGCAATCGGCACTACACACCGAATTCTACGCAACTGTCAACTGTCCTGAAGTGTCTACTGTCCGCGCCAAATACTAGTCACCTCGTTATATATGCTCTGAATACAAAGCAAACGTTCTGGAAAAGGAACCTGCTCGAAACTGCCAAAACGAATCTTGCAGAGCGGGATAGCGGCACACAACGGCTATTGTTCTGCATAGCTATTATGTTGAGGGAGACTGTCCATTAGCTGCACCACGACCCAAGTAGCCCGACGAGTATAATTTAACCCCGTGGCCAGTAGGTAGCTTCACGTCATGATGACGATATTCTCTTGTAGGTTTCTTTCCTTGCAATTTAGATCATTTCATATTTTCCAGACACTATAACGCTGACGATAATGATTTTCTTATTTCTGACACAAGTAGCTACTTCTCAAAGGAATAATCCCATTATGCGGAGGCTTGTGAGCTTTTATTTCCTTTCGAATGCACTTACGCATGAATCAAATTGGAATGCACCTCGCATTTCTGCATTGTAGAGAACTACTTGCATTATGACGTTATGTGTAGGGCTTGTCTAAAGCTCCCTGATGAATAAATAATGTTTCTTTCAAGGCTACTTACTCTTGGGAACCTTCCTTGCGAGAAAAGGCAAGATATTCCACTCGCATTTGATACGAGCGGCATTAAATCTCCCAGCTGGAACGAGAATAGAGTTCTTTCCCTGTCATTTTCTGCAAAAAAACATGGCATAATGCAGTCAAGGCCCCATTTATTCCACTCCATTTATATTAAACAATACGACTAGCAGCATCATTAGCCGTTGAACACACTTGCTCAGTCGTGCTCAACTGAACAGTGGCGGTTCATCAACAATGCTGCAAGGTTTTCTATACCTGTTTGCCTTAGATAAAGTATTATAAACGTAATTTGACTGGGGTTTAGTCAAACTAAACCAAGAGTTTAACTATAGGCCTCGTTTTGTTTTTTTCTGGTTAAGTGAAACTGCAGTACTGTTTGTATACCTCAAAGCTAAAACAAGAAAACGATCACTAATTTGATTCATCTTCATCATCATCATCATCATCACCACCGTCACCACCATCACCACCATCACCACCGTCACCATCACCACCATCACCACCATCATCATCATCACCATCATCACCATCACCTACTTCTTCTTGTTCTTGTTCTTCTTCTTCTTCTTCTTCTTCTTCTTCTTCTTCTTACTAAATTAAACTAATTGTAAGCGCCTATGTAACATGCAATACTTGGATATCAATAAAGCAATAGTTCAATCTCTACCACATTTTAAATTTCTTATCCTTGACATACTTTTGTAATCTATGGTATCATCATCAATGTTATTATTCCCGTCACTGTGCCCCATCCCAATGTCTTCAAATACAACAATTTATATTCTTACTACGATTAGATGATTGCTCTTCAATATATGCTTTCTTGCAGGAATGTAGGTTTTTTTCTCCTAGGATTCTTAAAGCACATTCCTTTGCCTTCGAGTTTTACTCTTTTTGAAAAATTCTGCCGACAGAATTATGCGATATCCTTACCTCAGGTATAAGCCAGGTGGCCCACTCCAACCGGCATTGGGGTAAATAGATAACCCTTAGTGCGTTAAAAGAGTTGCAGAAATCACGGGGGTAAGTCTAGTCAGTGGCGTACGTGAACTTTGTTCTGCTTGTAAGAGAACAATAACGGAAATAAAATATTAATAATAATTAACAATAATAAACAATTGGAAATAAAATAAAAATAATAACAATATGGCAATAACAATAGTGATAACAATAACTGAAGTAGTAATAAAATAAAGAAATATCAACGAAACATTACGCGCCCTCATGATTGCATGGATTTTGTTACGGCAATTTAAAATCTGTAATCCGTAATGTTAGGCAATAGCGGTATACATAGGAATGAGTTTATTCCCTGGAAAATAAAGTCTTGTAATTGAAGTGGAAAAAATTCTAAGATTACCTTATCTGTTACCACGCGCTACACACACGCTAGCCTGTCATCCCACCCACTTGTCTTACAGGCAGAGCAAAGTACATGCACCCCACTGACTAGATTTACACCGTGATCTCTGCAACCCTTTTAACACTCGAAAGGTTATCTACTTACCCCAATGCCGGCTGGGGTGGGCCACTTGGTATAAACGTTAGCAATCAGCTTACCAGTTTTACAATGAAGTGGTTTTCCTATGAACTTTGGACTTAATGGAGGAATTAACTCAAGGTTAACTCAACAAATGAACACTGAAGTATTAGCGACAAAACTGTCCTCAGGGGCAAACGATTCACACTACGCATTGCATTAACCAACACGAGGTATAATTTTGCTGAGTTCGGTAGAGACCAGGGTATATCCTGGCTCGCTGTTTTCTGCATCAAGGTCATTATTCAAGAACGAGTGCGCGAGCTATATTGTCTGCCCAAATGGCCATCGGCTAGTGCAATCAGTAACAGTTCTCGCGAGATGCTTCCGCAATAATGTGCGAGGCTCCCATTCCGAAATTCGTGGTTTCGAATCCCATGGCCGACCTTCCTGACTCATGGGCTTTTTTGGGAGTTTCCCCTGATCCCTAGGCGAATGCTGGAAAGGATCAATAAATCCCTCGAATTTTCTGTCATTGCATTTCGCTTCATTACTCATTTCATCCACCGTTCATCACGCTGGTTCTTTCAGGGTCGCAAGTGTCAGACGTTAGGTGCAGCATGGCAGGGATGTCTCCTCTCACTTCGCCCTTCCTCCCGGGGTGCCTCCTTTGGGAACATAGGTACAATAAGCGTGGCTTCAGTGCCAACCCCCCCCCCCCCCACGTATCCCGCCAATTCTTATTCCTAACAGTCCTCCCAGAAGAGAAATACTCCACTTTAAAAAAATATCCCTTGAAACAACAGGTAGCAGGACACCGCTACGCTACGGGCAAGTTTTGCGTGATCCGTTACTGAAGACGGTAAATATACTGTGTTTCTGGGAAGTGATACAGAGAAACTCATACTTAATTGGAACGTTGTGTGCAGTATTTCAGGAACTTCAATATGTGATATTTATGAAATTGGTAAACATGTGGGTAAAAACGCGGGCGTGCTTAGTAAATGCCGGTTTAATGTTTAAAAATTCCCAGGTGACGCTGAAATCCTTCTGGAAATTCGTGCTATTTGACTTAGATTTGTGATTCGACGCCTCTAAGCAACTGATAGCACTTAGTGGCGACTAGGTTTATCTCTAATTTCCTCTAGTGTGCTTTAAGCTTACTGCAAAATTAATTTAAACCATTAAGCGCGTTTAAAGCTGAGAGCACTAAACTACTCATTCCTATTTCTTAAAGCAGAGCTTCCACCAGGCACAATATGAGCGAAGAATATCTATAATTCCTGCGGTCTTTGCCTCTGGAATGTTGATGAGTTGACTAACAGCTACCTCTAGGCATTCCAGGAGGAGCTTGAACAAGCGATAAGCGCGAACTTCCTTTCAGAAGGCAACAAGCAGCGTGCTGCATTACACGCAGTTGAAACCGGAGCATTCAGCACATTACAGATCCAGAAATATTAGATGGCTCGTTTGAACACATAACAGTAAATTATACAACACTATAATATTAGTAATTAACACGCAAATATGTTTATGAAGCAAGCCTTAGCCAGTTTCATGATTTTCACACGAGTGTCTTAATTTATATTATAATCAGGACCCGATGTTCATGACACGTCATAATTTTTGTTCCTGTTCTTTTTTCCATGGAGAACATATGCGAAGCACAATTTTATGAATTGTCATTAAAATTATGTAATTCTTATGGGTCATATAAAGTCATATTTTGCTTTTTTTAAGTTTTTGACATTTTCTTGTTATTTTTCAAATTATAGTCATACTTTCTTTTAAATGTTCTTAGTTTTGCCATATTTTTATATTTCTATTCCAGTTTTGCATATGTGATAGCAGTTGCCCCAAAGGCGATTTTTCACATCCCCTAATTCTTGTCTATAATATTACGTCTTTTTCCCGTTACAATTTTGCGTGCAAATAGAAGATAGCTCTTTTTTGAAAACTTTAAAATATATGTTATTTGCTACTGTAATTTCTCTTTCTGATCCCCTTCAAAATGTGACATTTATTTGATTCTGTGCAGTGCTGAGGGTTAGCGTTGGATTGAGCAATTATATAAATTCACAATGTAACAACAAAATTAATATTATTTGTCCATTATTGAATGTGCAAAGTTTTTAAAGTATACTTTCAATATAATTTTAACTTAAACAGCATTACATTTTTGAAGATTTTGAAACTGCAGCCAAAAGAATTTTAGGTCATATTTGTCGTCATACTTTCTAATTTTTTCGGTCATAAGTACTCGCATATTTCTAACATTTTAGGTCATAAACATGCCTAATTATAATCAATTTGTATACAACTGAGCACACTATAATTTCAGAACTTCGAGATTTTAGTTGAGTGTAATTAAAGTGGTACGGAATGGATCTTCAGTCAAGAATTCAGCTTTGAGTTATTGTCTTATGTGAAACAATGAAGATTTTCCTTCATTGTGTCATATGAATTACCTCAATATCTATCCTAGAAGTTGGTTAATGATTGAAATATGGGAAGTCTGCACACAGTTTCGTCTGCTTGGCATGAACAATAGCGGTATGGGCTGTATGAGGAATTTGGTTCCACACATTGTCGACAAATGACAAACCCAATCATGGTTTGTATCCAACTGGTGCAGATTATTTTGTTGTTTAACGACGCTGTCAACTGCCAGGATCACATCAGCGTCGCCGGTGTGCCGGAATTTCGTCCCGCAGGAGTTCTTTTACATGCCAGTAAATCTACTGACATGGAGCTGTCGTTTTTAAGCACACTTAAAAACCATCGGCCTGGGCCGGGCTTGAACCCGCGACCTTGGGATCAGTAGGCCAGCGTCTAACCAACTGAGCCACCCAGACCGACAGTTGCTGCAGCTGGTGCAGAGAGTTAGTGTAAATATAATAGAGGGTTGGTCACAGAAGTAAATATAACCACTCTCACAGTTTGGTACTTGCCAAAATGGAAGAATTGAAAACCAATATTTAGGGGCTTAACGCACCCTGATCTCCTAAGATAACGTTTACATGGCCAGACCCAAAATGTGAACCAGTGCGTCAACAGTGTGATATGGAGTCGCATCCTTAAATATATTTGTAGAGATTAATACTTTGCACCTTGGAGTATACGATGCTGTGGCCACCTACCATGTAGGAAACATAAGAAATGTAAAGTACTGGAGTTGTTAGGCTTAGGTGGTGGCTCAAATACTACTGAATCATAGCAGGAAATGGACGAAGAGATGTTCAGGAGTGCAAGAATAAGCTGTATAACCACTTAAATCAAGCAAAATGTTTCAAAACAGGTACCAAAAAGGAAGATAAACCTTGAAAATGAAGGGTGCTTCTGATAAACCAAGCAATAGTGTAGGCCCCTTCCAGATGTTTCAACTCTGGAACTCATTTCCCAAAGTTTTAAGTTTTTCTTAAATAAGGAATATGTTGCTCCCAAATGTTAATTAATATTCTGACCTGACATTTTTAGAAGTTGTCTGTGTGGGTGTTTTACATACACTGAAATAAGGGTTTTGAAAACGGTTAATATTTTGCATAACTTGTAACAAATATATACCTACTCTAAAATGTGGGGAAAATACTGTTACAAGAAAAAAGCTATTTTTAAAAACTACCCAACTTTTTAAACTGTTATTTCAACCATTAAGGACTATTACACGCAACTATAAAAATATCAGTGTTCTAGGTTGTATAGTTACTTAAAAACGTTCCTTACATATGACACACTTTAACATTGTCAAGATAGAGCATTGCGTATCACCTCAAATGCTGATCAGACAGTAGCATTGCGTATCCAGCATTTAGCATTAAAAAAGCTATTTTTAAAAACTACCCAACTTTTTAAACTGTTATTTCAACCATTAAGGACTATTACACGCAACTATAAAAATATCAGTGTTCTAGGTTGTATAGTTACTTAAAAACGTTCCTTACATATGACACACTTTAACATTGTCAAGATAGAGCATTGCGTATCACCTCAAATGCTGATCAGACAGTAGCATTGCGTATCCAGCATTTAGCCATGCTTGATAAGCAATTTAAGTTAAGCACCTAAGTGGTAAACAAAATGTCTTTTTCATTTGTCACAATATATAGTACCTTTGCCTATGTTTCTTGCAATATTGGTGCTAGGTATTATTTTATGAAGTGTGGAATGTTTATGTTATGAAATTGCTACGGAAACAACGGAAAGACACAAAGTGTGAAAGAAATTTACCATTCGGTGTTTCAATAACCCCCGTACAAAGCCGGGTAAACCAGCTAGTAATCTAATAATGCAGCTAATACTTCACTTTACTGAGCATAACACCTCATTAGTTAATCATTTCAGTTGACTAATTTTTCGTGAACGGGCAGTTGTGTAACTAGTGAAAAGGTCGCTTACTTCCTGGCTTACCGCTCAGTCACAGTCGAATTTGTGTAACCTTTCTATTTAATATCCTGGAATGTAAGACACATTTTGTGTTTTTACTGAATACGGAATACAACTTCCAGGATGTACTTTCCCTTAGAATTGCAATATCCTTTATGTGCATAAGCATACCTTTGATCTGTCTTCACTTCTGGTATGTAAAATGGGCTTCCTTTTCCGCCTCTTTTCTTTCTTTATTTAGATAGAAACTATTGCTGTTACAAAGACATGTCTTTTTTGTTTTCGCTTTTCATACTGAGTATTCTTTTTTGAATTTCGGGAAGGAGCTGGGAGGAGAAGGAAACAAAAAATGATTGGAGGGGAGAGTTAGGAAGGGATGGCCTGAAAGTGGTTGTATAACGTCATAATGTATCTCTTTCTCAGAAACATCACTTCGCAGCTGCCGAGTCTTAACGCAGATAAAGCGGAAAATTTTATACGTCTTTTAATTCTTATTAGCAGGAAATACCTAGCACGTAATCACTGTGGTATTCGAAACATGATTTCTGGCATCTCTGTAGATCTGATGCTTAAGGGAACACCAAAGTGATATTTTAATCTATTTGGTGGAAAAACCTATTTTTGGAGTTTTATTGCAAAAATACTCCATAACTAAAAGAATATATCTGCGCGGTTTTCATCCCCTGGAGAAGATCACATATTTTAGACACCATTCTTAAAGTGGTGCGCCTTTGCCTCTGCCTTTTAAATGGGCATGCCCACACCTTCCATTTCAACTTTAAACCAATTTTTCTTGGAAATGACTGTTCTGTTTTTTTTTTTTTTTTCTCATTTTCAAAATCTATCTTCTCCCAGAAAAATCTCTAGAGATCTAAACCTTTTTTCCAATATGGTTTAGAATATGGGTAACGAAATGTCCGTTTCGAATTTTGATATTGTTCATAACTTTTTTTAAAAAAATATATAATAATGAGGTGTTTCTTATGGCATTTTTACACTTTGCGGTATTACAATTATTTTAAGAAAAACTTTTCACTCTAACAAAATGTCCCTCCTTTAATTTATTAAAAATGTAATCAGACATATAATTTTAGAAAATCAACTCTGTTGTTCAACATTTGTTGGAGCAGATAGATTTTGATTATACCCCATTAAATTGGTATAAAATAATTAATATATCAGGAATGTGAGTAGATATTGGAATGCAATTTGACACACACATTTCTTAAGTTGGCAGTAAAGCCTGTGTAACAAATTACATCTCTAACTTCAATACTTTAGAAAATCATTTTCTTTTTAACTTCGGTGTTCCCTTAGAAGGGTTTTTTCTACTCTATTTGTTCTTTTAACACCACTTTATTACTTCGCATTATACAAATGTGCTATAGTGAAATAGAAAGAGTTGTAATCAAAAACTTACGTGAAGATCTTATGGTAGCTACTGATTCATATAGGTGCATGTTAAACAATATTTCTAATAATTAATACTTATTGAATTTCAGGTTTATTTAAACTAACCCCGCGGCATAGCAGTCCTTGCGAGCCAAGGCATACCACCCGGCCGCTGCATCCGTCGCCTCACAGGCGTCACTGCAATCAAGGGCCACTACTTATCACACAAGTAGCTCCTCAATTGGGCCACCAGGGACTTAATGGGCCTGAGTGCATCCCAGGAGAATTCTCCCAGTGGGCGCAAATCTCCACGCCGGTACCGGAAATAGAATCCAGGTCTTCTACTCCACTTTTATCTACTTATATTAATAATGTTCTACTGGCTGAATGTGCCTATCAGATTTTTAAATGTTTCTCCTTTTGTTCTTGCACAAAGGCTTTGTTTGGTAAACTGTATTACGCAATTAGTGTTCTTCAAATTAGAGCTGTCCATCCAACGCATTTTAGTCATTAATTAATACTCTTTATGCCTTCAAAATAAAATGTGATCGTACATGTGGAAGAGTTGGGTTTACTGGAGTTCGAACTATGTCCCGCTCCCAGTCCATTCTGTTTGGTGTGTGATTTCCCGTTCAAACGCTCAATGTGGCCAGACATTGTTGTCCTACGGTGCCTTATGCACCACCCAAGTTCACGTGATAGTTTTCTGTGAAGTCAAGTAAGATAGATGAAATTGTTCCCCAAAAATTAAATGAAGGGGTTTATCAGTTACATGATAAAACCAGAAGAAGCAACGATATATGGAAAAGGCGATCTTTTGTGGCTATGCCCCTAACAAGGTACTCCCGGGAGGATGACTGAGACGAATGGATCCGAAGAGTGGCCAAAACGTTGTCACTGCACAGCGAAGAGTAGGATCCCTACATTTTCCCAGGAAAAAGCACTCTGGTGGAGGTGGCTCAGCCCAGTTCCTCTCCCACCCTTTTGGGATCGTGCTCTCAAATGGAGGGGGGGGGGGGGGTGGGCGGGACACGAAAACCGACTCCCCTGCCCCCTCGACTCCCATGGGGAGTCCGGAAACTAGTAGGCTCGCCTTCCAATTCGAGGGACGAGATTTCCAAGGCGTATTTGTTCCCTCTGACGTGCTGCTGCCGCGACGCCCGCCGATGCTTCCAACCCCGAGAGAAACCTAAAGGGATGAGGGGTGAAATAAAATGATTAATATAACGAAATGGAGGGAAAGGAAATTCAGAGGATATGGAAATCCTTCCCAGCATTCATCTGGTCAAACGGGAAACCTTAAAAAAAAAAAATATGACATGGGTCAGAAAAATTGGCCACGAGAACCAAACCCACGATCAGACGTTACCGCCAGAGTCATCCCGCTAAGTAACAATGTCTTATGTCATTCTCTCTAATTTCTGAAGTTTTAGAGAATTAAGAATTTACACAGCATAAAAGCACGTAATTTTACGCTAAGGAAGCGCTTTAAGAATAACAAGAAGATTATCTGCCAATAATTTTTATCCTCGAAGAGCAATACAGTCGCCATGAAGCCCCATCCACTAAATAATCGTTATTCTGATGTCCTGGCAATTTCCCATTATTCTGTGAACACATTGGGGTCGTTCTGTTCATAAACGTTTAAATTATAGTTGCAGTAAACTATAATCATAGCTAGGGCATCATTTCGGATCACGAACGTTTAATTTGCCCTGTCGTTAACATCAAAGTGATCAGCACCCTCTAATGAATTACATATTATTTTGTTTCGGGAGCTTCGCCAAGCATCAGAAATGAGGTTCGCCATTCGCTAATGTTTGGCATGTAGCAGTAGAACAACAATAAACGTTGTTTGTTCGTGGGTAGGAGCTATATTATTGTAGGTCGGAATGCTCTTTAATTTTTGTTAATTACATGCCTGGCAAGCGCATGTCGCAGAATAAACACACCAACGGACACCACTACAGTCATTTCTCTTGCTATTTCAGAATTCCTGATACTTCGACAATGATTTGAAGTGGACATTCCTCCATAGGGATTGGATGTACAAATAATTTAAAAGAGCGTGTTAATACTTATGCTATTAATCAAGAAATATAACATGAGCAACGCCGATTTTATATTAAAGAGTCTCATTTATTGGAAATACGTCCCATTTTGAATCTTTCAATCTCCATCGACAGGACAGTACGTCTATCGACAGATTGATTAATTACCAATTGTCCGACCTAGGATAGAGCCACTAATCTAGGACACACAGGAAGCTGTCATCCTCCGTGGTAACCACTGGCTTCCGAGGTCACGAGTTCAAACCCTGTGGAGGGCAATGCATTCTTTCGGGCATAAAAGTCCTTGGCATGGTTCGCTTCCGAAATGAAGTAAACGCGGTGGTCCTGTGCTGTAAATGTATACGTGTATATTTACCATAGAGGTTCTTCGAGCCTAACAAACACGGCTTTGAGTAAAATTAAGTGGTCTCTCACGTCAAATATACTAGCTGGTCCACTTCATCCGGCATCGGCGTAAGTAGATATCCTTTCGTGCGTTAAAGAAGTTGTAGAACTTCAAGACGCATTGTGTTACATAGATGGCAGTGGTGTTTTATGCCTCTTAGTGAAGACGTGAGGTGAGAGGCAGTTGAACTAGCGTGTGTAGTTCGCTATAACACACAATAACAGTATAAATGACCGAAAAGGTCCCAATTTACTTACAGGATCTTTATTTTCTAGGGAATATACTCATTCCTGTATATGCTACTGTTGTCTAACATTACCGATTACAGATATTGTGAAGTCCAAGCATGAGGGCACGTAATGTTTCATTGGCACTTGTTCGTTTCTTATTAATGTTATTATTTCATTTTCCTCTTCATCTTCTCCTCCTCCTCCTCCTCCTCATCATCATCATCATCATCATCATCATCATCATCATCATCATCGTCATCGTCATCGTCATCGTCATCGTCATCGTCATCGTCATCGTCATCGTCATCGTCATCGTCATCGTCATCGTCATCGTCATCGTCATCGTCATCGTCATCGTCATCGTCATCGTCATCGTCATCGTCATCGTCATCGTCATCGTCATCGTCATCGTCATCGTCATCGTCATCGTCACCGTCACCGTCACCGTCACCGTCACCGTCACCGTCACCGTCACCGTCACCGTCACCGTCACCGTCACCGTCACCGTCACCGTCACCGTCACCGTCACCGTCACCGTCACCGTCACCGTCACCGTCACCGTCACCGTCACCGTCACCGTCACCGTCACCGTCACCGTCACCGTCACCGTCACCGTCACCGTCATCGTCATCGTCATCGTCATCGTCATCGTCATCGTCATCGTCATCGTCATCGTCATCGTCATCTTCATCATCATCATCATCATCATCATCATCATCATCATCATCATCATCATTATTATTATTATTATTATTATTATTATTATTATTATTGTTATTAAGGGACACTATCCAACAGCGATACCTAGGATCGTGCCTCCTGGAGAAGAGGTTCGATGGGTTAGTCCACCGGGGCGCAAGGGAGATGCCGCAGTGATAGTGCTGGTCGGGACGACCAGCTCTGAGGAGGGAGCAGTGTCACCGCGCCCGCCGTATCTAATTGCCGACAACCGCAGTGTCACCCATCGCATTATTGTCGGCACTACCGCAAAGGAGCCGAAGGAAAGAGACGGAGAATGGCCGCATTGTTGGGCGCTTGCCGAAAGAGAGAAAGTGATAGAGGCTTCTAGAACTGTCTGCTTTGTGTTTCACCGCTAAATAAGTGAACGTTCCGGAAGCTTCCAGAATAGTGCCTGGGAGATATAAATAGCGGTAAAGTGTGAGAAGAGTCAGTCAGACGTACGTGAAGCGTTGAGTAGAGCCGACGGAGAACAGTCAGATGTATGTGAAGGTTGAGTAGTCGTGCCGACGGAGAGGACAGACGTATGTGAAGGTCGAGGAGTCGTGCCGACGGAGAAGAGTTCTTTGTGTTATGAGTTCGGAGCCGTGCTGTTGGAGAATCGGAAAAGACTTTCTTGTTGTTGCAACGCGTGTACAAAGTTACTGTTTACGGAAATAAAAGTGTTTCTTTATCTCGACTACATCTGTCTACTTTACTTCACACACACAACCAAAAGTCACACTGGTGTCAGGAGTGGGATTCGTCAAATTGCTTCTAGTTTCGTTTCATCGTCGTTAGACACGGGTACGTAACCGTTGAGGGTGTGAAGTAAAGTAGACAGATGTAGTCGAGATAAAGAAACACTTTTATTTCCGTAAACAGTAACTTGTACACTCGTTGCAACAGCAAGAAAGTCTTTTCCGATTCTCCAACAGCACGGCTCCGAATTTGTAACACAAAGAACTAACTCTTCTCCGTCGGCACAACGCTTCACATCGTCTGTCCGTCTCCGTCGGCACGACTACTCAACCTTCACATACGTCTGTCCGTCTCCGTCGGCACGACTACTCAACCTTCACATACGTCTGACCGTTCTCCGTCGGCACTACTCAACGCTTCACATACGTCTGACTCGCTCTTGTCGCACTTTACCGCTATTTATATCTCCCAGGCACTATTCTGGAAAGTTCAGTTATTCGGTGGAATACAAAGAGGAAGATTCCAGAAGCTTCTATCCTTTTCTCTCTTTCGGCAAGCGCCCCAACAATGCGGCCATTCTCTGTCTCTTTCCTTCGGCTCCTTTGTGGTAGTGCCGACAATAATGCGATGGGTGACACTGCGGTTGTCGGCAATTAGATGCGGCGGGCGCGGTGACACTGCTCCCTCCTCAGAGCTGGTCGTCCCGACCAGCACTATCACTGCGGCATCTCCCTTGCGCCCCGGTGGACTAACCCATCGAACCTCTTCTCCAGGAGGCACGATCCTAGGTATCGCTGTTGGATAGTGTCCCTTGGTCCGGGTAGGACGATGTATGCCATCCTGCTTCGAAATTCTGCAACAGTACCGCCGGTCTTGACGGTCCCTCGTCCAGTTGCCCTTCTTCCTGGTGTGTTGACGGGCCATCCTGCGCACTTGGAAACGGCTCACTAGGTACCATGTCCGCCGACCTCTCTGGCGCACCTTCGCAGCCACCTTGCTTCCGATGGGTCCGGCAACAAACCCCACCACATCCGCGCGAGTCGCGTCCACCGCTGCACTCGTGTTCACTCGTGCTCGGCACGGTCTCTCCTGTATCCTGCCGTCCAAGACGATGTCCACCATTCTTCCGTTCACGGTACTATGTGTCAGGTGATTGGATGGCTCTGACGGTCCCCCCATGTTACACGCCAAGTCGGTTCTCGCGTGTTGCTCGTTTGCTTGTGCGCTTCCCTGCTGATCGTCTTCCACGTCATATCCTGTTTGGTTACGTACCCGACACACTCCTCCAGAGGATCCTCGATGACGTCCCTGAACTGCCCCTTTGTCTTCCCCGAGACGTACACTTTCGTTATCTGAAACGGGCGCAACTGTCGCCTCGGCCACTAGGTGCTCCCTCCCCGGGTCTGTGCTATTCCGTCTGCCCCTGGCATCCAGTACTTTGACGCTCTCGTCAACTCTTACTACCAGGGCGCCAAGACGTTCCCCGTCGTCCTCCACGACGTCCACATGCTGGCAGAGGTCTTCCACCTTTTCGTCGAGTTCTTCCACGCCTTCCGTCACGCCAATCAGTTCGCCGAGTTGTTCCACGTCTTCCGTCACGCCAATCAGTTCGCCGAGTTGTTCCACGTCTTCCCTCACGCCAATCAGTTCGCCAAGTTGTTCCACGTCTTGCCTCATATCATCCGAAACGGGCGCAACTGTCGCCTCGGCCACTAGGTGCTCCCTCCCCGGCTCCGCGCTGTTCCGTCTGCCCCTGGCATCCAGTACTTTGACGCTCTCGTCAACTCTTACTACCAGGGCGCCAAGACGTTCCTCGTCGTCCTTCACGACGTCCACGTGCTGGCAGAGGTCTTCCACCTTTTCGCCGAGTTCTTCCACGTCTTCCGTCACGCCAATCAGTTCGCCGTCAATTTTCGCCGATAGCTCCGTCTTCATCTCTTTCAGCTCGGCAGCGAGCTTGTCGTTTCTCGTCTTCATTTTGGCAACGAGGTTGTCGTTTGTCGTCTTCATGTCTTTCAGTTCAGCAGCGAGGTTGTCGTTTCTCGTCTTCATGTCTTTCAGCTTAGCAGCGAGGTTGTCGTTTGCCGTCTTCATCTCTGCTTTCAGCTTAGCAGCGAGGTTGTCGTTTGCCGTTTCCATTTTGGCGAATAATTCTTTCATCATTGCCATCATCCTGGTTTCCAAATTTCCCTCCATCTTGGTTCTAACGTTGCAACTTCTAACGACAATGTAACGAAACTAGAAGCAATTCGACGGATCCCACTTCTGACACCAGTGTAACTTTTGTTGAGGGTGTGAAGTAAAGTAGACAGATGTAGTCGAGATAAAGAAACACTTTTATTTCCGTAAACAGTAACTTGTACACTCGTTGCAACAGCAAGAAAGTCTTTTCCGATTCTCCAACAGCACGGCTCCGAATTTGTAACACAAAGAACTAACTCTTCTCCGTCGGCACAACGCTTCACATCGTCTGTCCGTCTCCGTCGGCACGACTACTCAACCTTCACATACGTCTGTCCGTCTCCGTCGGCACGACTACTCAACCTTCACATACGTCTGACCGTTCTCCGTCGGCACTACTCAACGCTTCACATACGTCTGACTCGCTCTTGTCGCACTTTACCGCTATTTATATCTCCCAGGCACTATTCTGGAAAGTTCAGTTATTCGGTGGAATACAAAGAGGAAGATTCCAGAAGCTTCTATCCTTTTCTCTCTTTCGGCAAGCGCCCCAACAATGCGGCCATTCTCTGTCTCTTTCCTTCGGCTCCTTTGTGGTAGTGCCGACAATAATGCGATGGGTGACACTGCGGTTGTCGGCAATTAGATGCGGCGGGCGCGGTGACATTATTATTATTATTATTATTATTATTATTATTATTATTATTATTATTATTATTATTATTATTATTATTATTATTATTATTATTATTATTATTATTATTATTATTATTATTATTATTATTATTATTATTATTATTATTATTATTATTATTATTATTATTATTATTATTATTATTATTATTATTATTATTATTATTATTATTATTATTATTATTATTATTATTATTATTATTATTATTATTATTATTATTATTATTATTATTATTATTATTATTATTATTATTATTATTATTATTATTATTATTATTATTATTATTATTATTATTATTATTATTATTATTATTATTATTATTATTATTATTATTATTATTATTATTATTATTATTATTATTATTATTAAATATTATCATTATTACTTATTTTTTATTTCTGTTTGTATTTATTATTGTTGTGCCATATTATTTTATTATTACTTTTATTAGTACCCTGGAAAATAAAGATCCTGTAAGTAAAGTGAGACCTTTTTGGTTGTTTATACTGTTGTCTATTATCTCGGACTACACGCCCTAGTATAAATGCCTATCACCTCACGCCTTTGCTGAGAGGCACAATAGGCCACTGCCGTCTCTATGACCAGAATTGCGCCGTGGAGTTCTACAACGGGTTTAACGCACGAAGTTTATCTACTTACGCGATGCCGGATGAAGTGGGCTGCCTGGTATAATGGGACATTGATAGCCCATAAATAAAATTGACAAAATGTGTTCCAAATACCGAGATCTATCGCTGGTTTAAATTAATGTAATGAATCCCCTTCCATCCTGTATAGTGATAGCAGTGCATGACTTATTTTGGCAACCTTCGTGCGTACGAGACACCAGCTCTACGTCCTAAGCTGAACACTTCAAGCGAGAGTATACTTACAGTTGATTCAGGTGCCTGTGATAAACCAAGGACGCTAGGCTGGCTTATAACATAAATGTTGCTCATTTCTAAATGCTGTGGTATAGAGGGTGCGACTTTAAGTGTGATTATCCACAGCTAGCTCCAGTTATACCCAAACATCTGGTATTAATACGTATGCACAAATAGGCACATATGCACAAAGGGAGAAAGTGATTAAAAGCTCAAGTCTATGCAAGCGGAAATCTTCATTCGTTTGCCTGCAGGTTGCAAACGTGTGCTCATATGAGCGAAGAGGAAATTGAGCACAAACTTGTGCCATTAACGTAAACATCACCAAATTCTGTCTAATCTCAGTAAAGGAGGAAGGAAGATAGAGAAAACACTACTTATCTAAAGCATTACCACATATTGCCATCTGTATCTCTTCCTTCGTGGTTGTGTAGCTGTTTAATCCCAATTCACAAGGATCAACAGGGAACCGTAATTTAAAATTGGAACATCGTTCTAACCAATTCGCCCTGTAAAGCTCACATTGGACGACCGAGAAAGAGTGTCTATGCGATTGATTTGACCACCCTTATTACTTCTCTTATACAAAATGCAGCTTCATTTTCTATTTCTCTACTATGTATAGTAATCTAGCTGAACTATTGTATTCCTCCCAAAAATTCTGTCCAGATTTCACACACACACACACACGCACGCACACACACACACACGCACACACACATACGCATACACATGTGTGTGTGCGTGTGTGTGTGTCAGTCTCTGGACAGCATAACTCAAAAACGAAAAGTCGGTTTAAAAGCCTACAGTTGGTATTTATGTTCAATGTCTTTCAAGATTTTCAAGAAAATTCCTTCACCCTAAACTACACTTTGCATGCAAAATTTTGATTTTCTTGAAAATGGCTCTAGGAATTTTGATTAAAATGACGTATGTTCGAGATATTTTTATTCAAAATGAAGTGTATATCTTAAATTTTCTGGCTATAGCCCATGTACTCCTGTTTTACCCTGGAATACTTCTGCATAACTGGTAAACCGTAAGTGAAAGACGAAATCTTACTGTACAAAAAAAATGTAGATCTTGCTAAAACACACAATTTCGGTCTAAATAAACCATTTTGTGTAGAGTAAACCATTTTGGAGATATTCCTCGTCATTTGTGTGGGTTTTGGAGAACATACTTCTGTCAAATGGAACACTATTAGTCATTTTTATATGTTAAAAGTGCAAAGAGAATAAATTTTGAGAGCTTCATAATATTTGAGTATCACTCAAGGCATACTGTATTCCCATATTCTCCTTGCACCTACAAGAAAATAAGTAATAAGATAATTTCTGCAAATGTTTATCTCAACTAACACGAAGAAGATATAAGAATAAGAGTTTTTAAGAATCGTTAGTACAAGAGTAGAGAAAGTCATGTGAATGCAACACATCAGATTTTTAACTTTACTTCCATGAACTTTAATAACTATTTTTAATTGTCCAATTTATATGTCTACTTAAACTGCAAAGGTCATATCGGTAGTCTTTCCTGTGAAACATGTTGCCTATATCAAAGGTATTACTCATTTAACAGCGCGTTTAGGGTCCTAAGGATTTTCAAACATTGAATAAACACCAATATCATAGAACTGAAAGCAAACTACACATACACACCACCTGTGGCCCGTTTATAAATAGAACGCGTGGTATCATTTTGGGCTTAGAGGGACCACATTGAAAATATGGTATTTCATGGTGGAAATCGCTTCCACAAAAGGTCATATCCCTAACAATTAAATTCCATATATTTGTTAGAACTCTAAACCTAAACAAAACACTAAATAGTTGAAAAAATATTAAGGAAAAGAAAATGTCCGTATAATTATAAAGTATCAGTGAAAGTTGTTTAAGGATTCTCAATTAAGGGGAGGCATCGGTGAAATTTGGACAAAAATAACGAAAAATGCGATTTTTCTTTTTTGCCTTAAAATTCTGTCTGTACCTTGTACTTTCAGAATCTATCGTCGTTTACTTCTCATCCCAATTTAAAAGGCCGTTATGCCATGATTTAAATGCCCATGGCGTTTGTATGTTGTCATATACTTAAAACTTTAAAGTCATTTTTCTCTGCTTTCTATTTTTTCACATTTTTCAATCTTCAAAATGCATCTTCTCATACAGTTCTTAATAGATTTCTTTTAAATTTTGCACACATGTTTTTAGATAGTTGGTTCATAAAACTTGGTATTTTAAATGCTATAGATGGAGTAGTTTAATTGTTATCGAATTTTTATTTTGAAAATTATTAATAATTTGAAAAAAAAGGGACATTGAGGTATTCAATATTTTTTTCTCCAAAACTGTTTGATATAGCCAAATAAAAATACCAGGTTTTGTATATATAATCTAGGGAAACATATGGCCAGAGTTTAGTTTACTTAGAACAAATAATATTTTATAAGAAGCGTTTGCTATACTACCCTAAAATTGCAGCAAAAAAACGGATAATTTTTTTTTTTTTTTTTTTTTTTTTTTTGCAAAAACTATCTTACATATAAAAGTGAAATTTGGCAAACCTTCTAGTTATGCTTTGGCACACATATATACAAATTTGCACATCATTGTGACAAACATTGTGGATTTTTGTCATTTTCAGAGATGCCTCCCCTTAAGGTGAATAAATAACGAGGAAGCTTGAAAGTTCCTTCCTACAACCTCCATTTATACAGAAATTGCCGTGGCAAAGGTGAACCTGAATTACCGGAACGTAGCTATGTTGGATGGTCACCATCGAATGCTGAAGATGACCCCAAAGTTGGAGGTTTTGTATGTAAAGCAAAAATCAAACCGTGAAAATTGATCAAAATGTATTCGACTTCATATTGTTGGGATAATTCCAAGTACGAGGTAAACCGTGTATATTAAAAAAAAAAAAAAAAAAAAAAAACTTACTAATAGTAATTTAACTAAAGAGGCAGCATGATCACATAAACATCTATTTTGTGTAAGTGTGGACATGATGGAAGTACAGTAGAATTAACAAAGACTAACTGAAGATATGTTTTAAGAGACCACCTAGAAATTAGATTCAAAATATATAAAACAATTTCATCATCACCACACTACATTGAAAATTGTCAGTTTCAAGGAGAAAATTTTGGAAAGATAAATAGCGGTTAAATTCGTATTTTCTGTAACAATGTATGAAGGAATACACAAGCTGTTAGACGTACACATACGAGAAAGTGCGGGTATTTGTACTGACAATTATTGAGGACAGCGTAATGAACAATGTTACATCAATAGTTGCTTCATTGACGGAATTATAATGTTAGTTATTAACCCTAGCAATGCTAAGCCCTAATCCATAACTTAAACTACCAACGGGGACGGGGCGGAGCGTACTTTATGACCACCATTGGTAACAAAATGTCTGAGCAATTTTTAAAACAAAAAACAAATTTATTTTAAAATTAAGTATTATATCTTGTCATGCTTATAAAGGTAATATTTAATATTGTCTAATTACTTCTGCGTCACTCTTTTACAGGAATCATCTTATACGGACGGGCCAGTAATTTATGACTACGTGAACATTTCATTCTTCTTAAAAAGACCAACAATGGAGCGGTGATTGACAATAAACATTAACTGCATGCCGTTAATCGAAAAGTTAAGACGGAATTCAAAATGTTACAGAAGGTGGGCCAAAAGTACCCCCCCCCCCCCCCCCATGGTTGGTAATGCTAGTTAGGAGTGGTATGTTTTCAGGTTGGTTAGTACCTTCAGTAGGCGTGTCACTGAAGGCATGACGCGGAGAGGGCAGAACGGATGTTATACTGCAGTAACTAATGCTGTATCGGAATTATTTCGAACGCTTTCTGCAATGCCACTGACTTAGGTCAGTAGGTCGAGCATGGAAGTGTGAAGCAAAATGGATGGTCCATGTGACAGGCGTTGTTCCTTTCGCGGCGCACTTAGGACCGTGCAAAACCATCAGATAGTGAGTTTCATGACTGGTTTGTGGGAAAACTGTTAGGTGAAGAGAAAAAAAGCAACTAATACACCAAACTGGATACAAACTAGGCTACCAGTTATCAGTGTGGAACATTTAGTGAAACGGAGCGTGATCCCTCGAAGAACTGAACAGAGGACCGCCTTCTATTGTGATATTCTTATTTAACTTTAAGCCAGAACTTAACTCAGAGACCGTACTGCTCATTCCCAGTCTAATAACTTCTGCGAGATTAGAAATGTTCTTTTTAAAAGAAATTTTCCAACAAGACAGTCACAAAGATTGGCAACAAATTAAGTTTTCGAAATTTTTACTGAACTGCTAACGTTTCCTGTAGACCGGCAAAGTTCTATAAGACGATGAAAGGATAAAATCAATAATGTAATAAATGAATTCACAGAACTTCGGTTCGCAAAGTTAAATGCCGTTCTCAATTTCAGAGCAAAAAAGACTCGAGAAAAGAACCAACCAGCAAATTATCTTTAAAGCTAACCGAACTGAGATGTGTTCATTGGCAAATTTATGCTCTTCTAGCCACATTACTATTGCTGCCCTTGCTTAATCTGAGGGCAAAGAGATGATGAAAATGTTGGGTAGAAAATGTTCATTGTTCAAACTGTGGTTCAAACCCGCTTGAGATGAAGACTATAGAACTTTCTTCTTCAAATAGCAGAGCTTGGCGTATCATACGCGAGAAATCTAAATATATTATAATTTTTTGGTTAGCGAAGATAAACATCGGTATACTTAGGATGGCTTTAGCCTTATGAAGTCTGACAGTAGCAGACTTAGGTTTCCTGCAAAAAAGGGGGAAAAACACTGGCATTTTGAGCTTCTTCACATTGTACTAGTTATATCACTGTGAGGTCGGGCTTCGCACACAACAATGGACGAACGGGGCCAAGCTACTTCACACCACATGCCGTGCCGGCAAGCGAGAAAAGACATTTAGGCCCTGGTTGCCTCGTGCGACTGATGTGTGTACGTGACTGCAAACAATCGAAGCTGCAGAAAAAAGGGGTTCCGAGAACGTTCTCGAGACTTCTAGCTGAGTCATTTCCGATGCATGTGTGTGTTTGGGAGTCGACAAATGTCCTTGAGACGTCAGTCCCAGTATATAAGGAGGCAAGAGTGAGTGAGTTTGAGAGAGTTGAGTTACCGACATGAATCGGTCAGTGTGCCAGTGAATGTGAGAATGTGGGTGTGTAGTACGTCACGTGTGTCGTAAGAAAATTCAGTGAGCGTCACGAGTGATTGCAACGTCATAATTAGGGAATGAGAGACAGAGGAAATGAAGGACACTGAAAGGACTGAGCAAGGTTATAAGAAGAACAGTTGTGAGTTGAGATAGTCCGAAAGACTGTAGAATGTGTTAGCAACGAGAACAAAACTGTGTATTTGTGGATTTATATGAGAGAACAAAGTGATAGAAAAGCAACCGGACTGGATTTTGTCGTCCTTGTCACTACTTATACTAGATCTTGATACTTGAAATGTTACAGGATATAATACTTCTATAGTTACAGTTTGTGCTACTAAAACGCCGAAACAGTTTAATTCTTCAATCTCAAAGTGTCGGAAACTCACCTTAGACAGCTTCCATTAAATTTATCGGCCAATTTAACTGGTGTTTTCTATCATCATAACCACCTACGCATACCCTATCAGAAAAATCCCACAATTCACTACTGTAGCAGTTGGCAGATAAAAGATGGAGATATTGGAGACGGCATCAAAAATATCGCACACATCATTATTTACAAGCGGGTCACCATATACTGGCCTTGAAACTGCATACTCTTTCTGTGAAGTCGGCAGAAAGTACAGATTAGCGACAGCATCTTAACAATTACAAAGTATGAAGATATTCTGCCTAATATCTATGGGCGGATATCTCGGAAAGAGCTAATATCACAGAATAACTATTTTAACAACCTGTGGATCTTAAGGTAAATTACAGTATTTGGTGCAATACCTTTATGTCTATCCCGTATGCGTTATCAATTACACACAGGAACATGGGCCTAAAACTTAGTATATAGCTTTCTGTGACAATTTTCTAAGTCTAACCCTGTTTCTCTGTGTATCAAGAAAGCTTGACCTTCATTCAATTTTTACCTACAAACCAGCTTCAGTTTACATGTTTTTGGCTACAACAGTTTCATTTAAGTCTAATACATGAAAAGGTAGATATTTTATTTTCAATATTTTAATTTTGTTTCATTTCTAGCTACTAAATAATTAACTTCAAATACTTATGTAAAAACTTATAACCTGACTGATAACCTTTTTATTTGCTAAAATGGTACAGCTCATGGGTAGTTGAAAAAACAAAAAGACGACGTCAAAGGAGCGCACATGAATAATGTGTAGATTTTATGAAGAAAGCATTGAGGCTATTTTATTTCACTTCTTAGGAGAGAGCGCATAAACACGTAGAGTTGCCCTTACATATAAAGAAAGACTGCAAATACTATTGTAATTAAGAACACCAGTTTCTGTTAAATACACTTTATCACTTATGGGTTTAATGTAGCGCAAACATTACACAAGTGACGTTGTTGCATGCGCTCAGAACGAAACAAATCTGATCCCTTGAGTTGAAAATAGTAATACAACTGAATTGCTCTCGACTGTCTATTGTACTCAGCTGAGCTCAACTTAGTTTATACTGTCAACTATCCACTGAAACTCGCCTTCCGCTGTGATCCTTACACAGGAATATCCTAATTTAGGCCCCGAACATATGGAAAATATTATGAGAAAGAAACCTACTCTTAACGGCCAAAACGAATCCTTATGAGCACGGAAGTAGCACACAATGGGTATAGCTTAGCACAGGCATTTGTTCTGAGAGAGGTTGTTTACTATACCGCTCGCAAAAGTTAAAGGCATGTGAACGCTGGCCAATGCTCAAGCAGAGCGCTGTTGCCAAGCGTAGTGCGTGTACCGGCAGACGGTCTATCCATAAGGTTGTGTGAGATGCATGCACCACATTCGGCAGCGCTGGTAGGAGGGGCAAG
This sequence comes from Tenodera sinensis, assembly GCA_030765045.1. Lineage (NCBI taxonomy): Eukaryota > Metazoa > Arthropoda > Insecta > Mantodea > Mantidae > Tenodera > Tenodera sinensis. Next base: position 29,137,187 of record CM060962.1, on the reverse strand, counting down.
CGTAGGATTCGCTGGAGTCCACAGTATAGCTGCACGTAGGCGAGGTAACTGGTGGGCATGCGTACTGCGGTAGGAATACGGCTCGTAAATGATTTATTGTGGTCCAAAGCAGCCTTCAAATTGTTGCTCGTATTTTCATAGGTAATTTAAACTAAAAGAAGTACATTAAGTGCATTAAGTATCCACTCAGCTCATAAAAACTTACAAAGTAGTTTGCCTATGTCCAGAAGCGACTATAACTGCTATAAGTTACATGGCTTTCTTTCTTTCGTTTCCTCCCTTCGGCCTCTAAGAACTAAAACAAACGCGCACAAATGGCTCACATAGATGGTTATTCATTACCTGTTATCCTGGATATTGCTGGAGCTTTTCTCCCTTCAAACTGTTTAAGAACTTATTTTCCTCACGATTTTTGCTGAATTTTGCGATTTATATTTGCAATACGGTCGTCGTCTTGTTTTCTGTAGTTCCGTCTTAATATTTCGGATGTGTTTTATGACGAAGGCGATTTCCTCCAGCTTATTGCATAACATTTGTGATGCCTTCAGCTTTAACACCCGAGGTTTGTGACTTGTTTAATAGCACAGAAAATTGCTTGGGAACAGTCATAAAAGCATTCCGAAGATTAATATCTTCTGCAATTCTAACAACTGAAAACGAGGGATTTATCAACTGCTGTATGTGAAACCACACGAAATTATTTCGTTTATTACGTATGCAGGCGGCACATGTCACGTGAATTTTTCAAATCTGTGCCAGAAAAAAGTGTCCTGTGAAAGCTTGCTAGATTAAGTCTGTTTTTATGCATTGGCTCAACCGGATTAATCTTTAACTTTTGGTCTACCATTAAGATTTCACTCTAACATGAATAACAACCTTAAAATCAATTTGAACTATGAGATCTCGTGTTTAAACCCAGGGAAGAGTGATGGATTTTTTTGGGCTTAAGGATCCTTAGTATGACTTCCTTTGGAAGGGAAGTAAAGCCGCTGATTTATGATACGTAAAAGAACCTCAAGCTTCATAAAGAGATCTCTGAGAAAAGTTAAGCTCTGGTCCACGACAGATATAGAACGAAACGCTGAGACCCATAATAGTTTTAAAGGGTCCATAAACAAAAAACTTAGCTTAACGCTTAAGGACACTTGATAATGATTTTGGATAAAAGATGGTATTTTGTTTCTTTGCTGAATATGAATCTACATAGTTTGCAGAACCTGGCCATATAAGGCCTTTGTGTGTGCGGCAATTAGTGCATTTAAATGGAGTTTTAAATATGGCGGCCAGGCTGTCACGCCCCTTTACAACTGCACATTTTCATCACTATCAACATCATCTTTATTTGGAATTTACCGTAACTTGCTTTTTTTAAACATAAGTAACGTTTACTCAAAAAGATATAATAGATAGATCTTTGACTTTTTGTCTTTATGCAGAATGTACTGCTCTAAACAGCTGGTGAAATATTTTTGTGTTGCGCTTTCATAAAAATCCCCAAAAATGTTTTCATACATAAAAAATTAAAAACAAAGGGCTCATAATTATTTACCTTTTAAATTCTTATATTTCATTAAAATCTCTTAATCGTCCACCAGCTTTGTTGAATAGCACGTCACTTAATTTGTCACTAACTATTTAGCAGAAGAATACACCTAAAGAAGAAAATGTGGGAAAAACGTTGAACATTTTTTGTTTATTGGATTATTGGTAGAGAAAAAGTTGTTAACTTTTGATTTGATTATGGTTTCTAAATCAGAAGAAGCTGTTTTATAAGCAGTAAAGGTTTCACTGTCATGGAATGTATAGTTTTCAAGAAATGCTGACATATATTGCATTGAGATTCTGCATGGAAATTGCTATTCTGACACTACCAAGTGACTCTATGATCGAATGTTATATGGAATGAAGATGACACACAGAATATTCACAGGAAATTATATATATGTATATATGTTGAGATGTAAAAAAGGGATTGTTAAAGACTCCGTTTTAGGTAGTGTTTAACGCCCGCTTTTATAAAACACGGCACCACAGTTGGTGACAGTGTTGATAAATGGGATGAAGATATAGCACCGATGGAATGAGATGGCGGGAGAAACAGGAGAACCTGGTGGAAACTCACTCCTGGGCCGCTTGTCCACCACAATTACCACAGGCGTTCACTTGGGATCGAACCCGGGCGGCTTTGTTGCTAAAAACGCTATCAATTGTCATCATCATATCACCTCAACGGTTGGAGTTCCTGGGTGTACCAGTAAATCTAATCACATGGAGCTGTTGCGTTTAAGCAGAGTTATGATCATTGGTCTGTGTCGGGTTTGAACCCGTGACTCTGAAGTCAATAGGTTCGCGCCTACCCATCTGAGCAACAGAGACCAACGTTTGTGATGCAGATATGTTCTAATCCACATACACACAAACACGCGGGTCGAGAAACCAATAAGCGATACTAGTGGGTACAGAAATATACGTGAAGAAGGTATCTAATGTTTATACACAAGCTGCACCTACAATTGCAGATATTTTGATAATTGGCACCTTATAATCCATCTACTTCGGTGTTAGTAGTTTTTACTTTCTCTACCACGTATCGTAAGTAGAGGAAGTATTGTATTCGACCCAAAAATTCGATGTCCAGATTTCACCGGAAACATGTTTTGAGACCCCCTGATCCCAGAAAGTATTTTCAGAAAAAGGCTCGCGTGCCCAATGTGTGTGTGTGTGTGTGTGTGTGTGTGTGTGTGTGTGTGTGTGTGTGTGTGTGTGTGTGTGTGTGTGTCTTTCTGTCAATCTTTGGGCAGAATAACTCAAAGACGAAAAGTCAGTTACGAACCAAAGTTTGTATTTAAGTTTAATATATTTTAAGGATGCCACACAAAGGTATTCAAGAAAATTCCTCCATCCTAAGCCTCCCTTTACAAATTTTGTTGAAAATTTTTATTTTCTCGAAAATAGCTCAAACAATGTTGATTAAAATGCCATATGTTGAAGATACTTTCCTTGAGAAAAGAAATGTATATTTTGAATTTTATGGCTATAGCCTATGTAGTCCTGTTTACTCTGGATGACCTTTGCATAACCGGCAAACCATAAGAGATAGACCAAATCTTACTAAATATATAAAAATGTAGATCTTACTAAGAAACACAATTTATGTCCAAATATCTTTTTCTGTGGAGTGAACCATTTCAGGGCTATTCCTTCCTATTTCTGTGAGTCTTGGAAAACAAATTTTCTTCAAATGGAAAATCGTGGTTCACTTTTTATATCTTAACCGCACAAAGAGAATGGATCCCAAAGCTTTAAAAGATTTTACTACAGCTTAAAGCCTACTGTATTCCCATATTCCCCTTGTACCTACAAGAAAATAAACAATAAAATAATTTTTGAAAATGGTTATCTCCACTAACATGAAGAAGATAAAGGAATAGGAGTTTGCCAGAATGGTTAGTACAACAGTACAAAAAGTCATGTGGGCGCAACACATCAGATGTTTTATTTGTCTAACAGTTTTCCCACAAACCAGTTACAAAGTTTACTACCCGATGCTATTTGCGTGGTCGTTACTATGCCACAACATGAAGAATGCTTGTAATATATACTATCCGATTTGCTTATCACCTCCAGACGTGACCTACTATACCTAGAGACGTCATCGGCCTTGCAAGAAAGCGTTGAAATTCAGTTTCGGTACACCATTCGTTATCACCAGACCGTCATGCCTTCATTCATGCCTTCTGTGTTACGCCTCCTTAGAGGCACTACCTAATTTGAAAACGTAAGTAAATTTGTAAGTTCGCAAATGAAGCAAATATTTATGTATGGGTGTTCATTAGTACTCAACTACCAGTAAAAGCCTCTGCACTTGTACCCTTAACACTCTATATAACTTACACTGTCTTGGAAAGAGCACAGAATTTGAAGGGCACCACATAGCGATCAGGTTTTAGGCACTTGACTATCGTTATTCCGTTTGTATGCGTAACGAAATGTGTAGTGGGACTGTTTATGTAAATGTTTGTCTTAATTAACTTGGCGCAGAACAATTAGCCTTTGTAAGAATAGTTTGTAGAAGCTGTACAGAAATAAGTTAGTCGAGATAAACATTTGCACAGCTTATCGTATTGGTTATTTCCTTGTAAGTAAAAGGGAATATGAGAATACCGTAGGCTTTGAGTGATAGTCAAATCCTTTAAAGCTTTCAAATTCCGTTCTCTTTGCACGGCTAACAGATAAAAAATGAACAACAATGTTGCATTTGACGGGAAAAATCATTTGGACATAAATTGTGTGTTTTAGCGAGATCTATAATTGTCTGTATAGTAACATTTTGTCTATCAGTTTATGAGTTATTCAGAAGTCACCCAGAGTAAACAGGACTACATGGGCTATAGCCAGAAAATTCAAAATATTGTAACAAATGAGAAAACACCAGTTATTGCTATCCACACTTTATTGGCTTCTAGTCAGCGTCGTGCTAACGTTACACTTAGATTTCTTTTGTACAAACTCAGAGTACAGAACAACTGTCGAATCTAATCACAGTAAAGAACTATCAGATTACACTAGCACTGAACTGCTACACAGGTGCTGTCCACTGAACGCTTCGTATACGTTTTTCCTCCTACACTTCACTACAAGCACGACTGGAACAACTTCTACTACTTGGGACTCCCTACTACTACTCCCGGGCACGAGCAGGTCCGTTATATAGTTCTTTAGACAATGGAAAGCTTCTGGAAGTAGAATGATCGGGAGTAACTGCGCGAGAACGGTCCAGACACCACACCGCTACACAATAACTATTGTTTCCCGAGGCTCTATTGTCCCGCTGGTGGCCGGGTCTTTCGGGCAGGTAAACGCCACCTTGCCGGGTGGAGATCAAGCCCCGTCCGGTATTTCTCACCAGCCGCGTCCGGGCTGACGGCCGGCGCGACAATATACATTTCATTTGTCATAAAAGTATCTTAAACATATGGCATTTTAATTAAAATCGTTATGGCCATTTTCGAGAAGAAAAAGGTTTTCGAAACATTTTCCACATAAAGAGTAGTTTAAGGTGGAGGAACTTTCTTCAAAATATTCGTGTCGCATCCTTAAAAGAAATTAACTTTGTTTTTTAACCGACTTTTCATTTTTGATTTATGCTGTCCACATACACTTCTTGAATACTCTGGAAAACCCTTTGTGTTGCCGGTCGATTGTTGTTAGTCACGTGTTTGCCCTGGTAAGTGATGTGAGGAAGTTTGATCTGAGCGCCTTTGTTATGCGCGACGCCGGTGGATGGAACAGCCCGGCCCGACCGTCCTTTGTTGTCTTGCGGTGTTGTGGACCTGCATCTCAGTATGAACTGTACGAACTACTAAATATCTTTGGAGGATTTTACGAATTTTAGGTTTTTATGTTAATTACACGTTATTTACGAGCATTTTACTGTAATGTACATAACTTTTTGGAGCTGCACTACGGGAACTCAATAGCGATATTGAATATGATAGGTTGGAATACTGGCTCACATCTGTTTTAGACTCATTGCTGTTTTTAATTGACTCTACGTTCTTCACAAGTGACCAGTATTGTTCAACATATTTCACTCGCTGTGGGAATGGGATGGAGTTTTACTGCGAACTCCAGGTTTCGCAACCAGAGGAGCTCCCCGACCCCCCCCCCCCCTGAAAAAAATCCAGCAATGTGGCGTACAGCTAGTGGTAACAGGTGCTTCATTAGTATTGATGTGGATGAATTGGGCTCTGTGGAATATGCGTTGTGGATATCTAATGTTACCGTTTAGAATGGCAGACATTAACAGCTTTTTCGTGAATTGTTGCTGGCGAAAACAATTTGCACTTCGCGGTGGTAAAATGATAGAAACCGAAGTTGGAGTTGTAAGTAATGACTTTCAGGCCGATTTTGGTTGGCATCAAGTCTTATTATTTATTAGTTTGCATTCAAGATTAAATGCCTTTAATTTTAGATTTTAGAAGTACTTCATTTAAATAGATTGATTTCATAGGGAATTTGGATAAATCTCTACAGTTAATCTTTGGAGATGGCACTATAAATGTATGCATGCATTCCAGTTAGAATGGCATGAGCCTCCCTCCTCCATTGTCAGTAAGTGTCCATAAGTGGTTCAACTCATCCTGTTTTAAGGTAACTCTGGTCATGCCAGGAAATCTAAATCCTCCCATGATTTAGTTGCACTTTGGACCTCCTATATTTAAGGGTATAACGTATGCAACGGAGTGGGACACCTCATGCATTATGATCTACACTGATCTCCTGTGGCTATCACCCTACAAGAAGAATGGTTGAAGTAAAGAAAACATAGGAGGCTGCAGACCGCAGGTGGACAGGCCACAGAGACTTGTGAAGGTCTATATCATTTCCTAGTTCTAAGATCCGACGCACTACTGGAGTTATTCGAAGACGGCGATGGACGGCCCTTGCAGAGAGCCTCTGATGCCTATATACCACCAAGAAGTACACCTGGAAGATGTGAGGTAAGTGGAAGGAAAAGTAACCGATGGAAATCAGACCGTGATACATGAGAAACAATCCCCGCATTGGCTTACTCACAAGGAAAACCATGACAAAACAAGGGCATAGGTATAGGACTGTCACCGGAAATTGAACCAGATGCTCCCGAATTCGAGCCTCAGACGTTTTTGCTCGATAGTACGAGTGTATACGCTCGGTGCATTTTTGTAACGGTTAGTGGAATGTGTGTTTCATTGCTTTTATTTTGAATCTGCAAGCAAATTAGTCAACGGTAGGGAGTATACTCTACTATTAGTCATCTGTGACCCAAAAACGTAAAATTTGTAGTATGTGTATTTTCTAGTTCAGTGAAAAACTAACGCTCCGCTTATTGAAGTCTGCCTTCATAGTCACGTCTCCATGAATTAAAGTTGAACCTTAAGAGACCCTGGGACTGCAGACTGACCAAAAAATTATAAAATTGATCATTTTTGGTTTATGCATAATTTTTCCCCAAACCTTCAGTTATCGGTTGGGAGTGAATGTTTTTAGATGCCGCCGTTTTTAAAGGTCTAGAGCTGCCATGGGCGCTGTACCAAAACGCTTCAATTTTCAGCAGTATTTCAGCAAATCATTGGCCAAAAGGGACTAAAAAACAACCACATTCAGCAGAAAGGAGGGGGTTAAGCTATGAACGAGAGGAGAGAGAGAGCGAGAGGGTACTAGACGAAACAGGGAAGGTGTGACAAACAGGTACTCTGACTCATGAACATGATACATGTGTGTAGAAAATTTAGTTCTTCTCGATTTTACATTTTTAATACACTATGAGCCCCATGTGCATTAGACTTTGTACTATGCTCCTAGAATTTTTCCAGCATGTGCCTCCATTTATGTGACTTCAATCTTTGGTTTCAAAATAAGAACTTTGTTTTACCTTTAAAAGGTTAAATACACAAAAAGGGTTTCAATGTCCATCAAAGCAAGGTAATTAATTACTTTAAAAGTATTTATTTTTTCCTCCTGCCAGAGATTGATGGTTTTTGTTGGCCAGTTAGACTTTATAAAATAATAAATCTGTTCTAATATTTTAGTTTTTATGCGCATGGAATATTTTGAATATTAAAGTATTTTCACAATGTGAATAAATGCAATAACTAAATTCTCTCAGAACTATAAATCAGATTGTGCTGAAAGTTTGTGTGGTAATTTATAACTAAAGGCCGGAGGGATGTGCGCTCGCATGTGATAGGGGTTAGCTGGACGCAGAGTATGATTGATGTCAGAACTACAGCTCGGCCATCAAATGTGCAAACAATGCCACTAGAAGCGAGAGTCAAAAACAACGTAACGTAGTACTCTGCGAACTAGTGAAGCATTGCCTTGCAAGTGTATGCAGACGCAAGGTCTGGTATAACGCAACTGCTTTGTTTCTTGTCGCAGTGAGTTGCAGACGTGGAGTGATAGCGTTCTTTAGTGTTCATATGGTGCCTGTAGGTTGTGCTGCAGTGAGGCGGCTTTCGTGGCCAGACTGTACCTACCTGCAGTTGCTTACATGCGCGAGCGATAACAGTAAAGTCCATGTGCAGTCTACCTATGGAAAAACACACATGCCTCCGGCCTTTATTTATAACATAAGTGTGCAAACTCTTGATTCCATACCTATTAAAATTTAGACAATTCAAATTTCAGTGCCAGAGTCACTTGAGAGTAGCAGACATTATTAAAATTATATAGCTGACGCGGTCCTCTTTACTGTGAAAAGGAGTTCCCCTTGCCAATAATAAAATGTGTCTTATTTTAAGATTCCGACGCCGAAGGTGATTTGCAATTGCAAGAGTACGCTAAATCGGCTTATTCGACTGCAGAGACTAGTGGCTATTGTTTACTCAGCTGCATTAGAAGGAGGAAGTATGGCTCACTTGAGATTTCACTGCGCCCATTCCCAAGATGCATGGAGTCCAGAAAGACACTCTCCCAAAGGCGGTATTTTTATCTTCTAAACTATTTCGGCAAAGGAAGAGAAAAGCGGAATTCTTCCGAAACCCCAAGGATATTTATGCGCTTGACGATGAGGGTCCTGTATCCATGATGGTGATGAAACAGACGGAGAGCAACGATAAAGGAATAGCAAGGCAACAAATCGAATTCAGAGTGTTAACTTCTTTCTCTTTCTTTCTTTTGCTCGCGGCTATTGACGAGAAATTGATAGCAGCCAGAATAAAGATAAAGACAAAAGAGAGCCAGTAAGACACCCGGTATCAGTTGTTGAGAGTTATGAATCACTCGGGATATATTTACGCTGAAAATGGAATGGGAAAGCCTGCATTGCAATCCCATAACGATCTCTTGGAAATTGCCTCTATAAAATGTATGCAAGAACAGAAACTTGGAAGGGGAATGAGAGGGAAAATGGCAACAATAGAACATCCCTAAGCCAATGTCGTTACCTTCACGTGTTCTGAAAGGAACATTTGCACTGTTGCTTGGCCAGGTGCACACCGGAGTGAATTAAAACTAAACTAAGGGAATCTCACTATGGATAAGATAACCGGTTTATGAAGGTAAACAAAGCAATCTGAGTTCCAATATATCACCACGCAGTAGTCGCATTTTGGTCAACGTGGTAGCAGAGAATTACACAATGGACACAGAATGGTGGGAATACCACAATAAATGCACTTACTATTGGTGTGACAATAAATGCACTTACTATTGGTGTGCAAGTAGCACTTTAAACTTCGCCTGAGTATGTATAGGAAGCAGGGTTGGAGGAGAAAATTAGCGCTATGCATTTTACACGTAAAACTGTACCTAACATATAAAACTATTTTCAACACGAAGTAAAAAAGAACTAAACTATACTGACTTCTCAGAATCAGTTACTTCATTCCTTTTAGGTTTATTACTCCTCCATTACACAAAGTTTAGTCAGCCATGCTTCCCAAGGTCTTGATGATCAGTCAATTTGCACATAAAATGTGTTACTATAATTGCACTAATAATAATAATAATAATAATAATAATAATAATAATAATAATAATAATAATAATAATAATAATAATAATAATAATAATAATAATAATAATAATAATAATAATAATAATAATAATAATAATAATAATAATAATAATAATAATAATAATAATAATAGTAATAGTAATAGTAATAGTAATAGTAATAGTAATAGTAATAGTAATAGTAATAGTAATAGTAATAGTAATAGTAATAGTAATAGTAATAGTAATAGTAATAGTAATAGTAATAGTAATAGTAATAGTAATAATAATAATAATAATAATAATAATAATAATAATAATAATAATAATAATAATAATAATAATAATAATAATAATAATAATAATAATAATAATAATAATAATAATAATAATAATAATAATAATAATAATAATAATAATAATAATAATAATAATAATAATAATAATAATAACAATAACAATAATAACAATAATAACAATAATAACAATAATAACAATAATAACAATAATAACAATAATAACAATAATAACAATAATAACACTAACAATAATAATAATAATAATAATAATAATAATAATGATAATAATGATAATAATAATGATAACAATAATGATAATAATAATGATAATAATAATGATAATAATAATGATAATAATAATGATAATAATAATGATAATAATAATGATAATAATAATGATAATAATAATCATAATAATAATAATAATAATAATAATAATAATAATAATAATAATAATAATAATAATAATAATAATAATAATAATAATAATAATAATAATAATAATAATAATAATAATAATAATAATAATAATAATAATAATAATAATAATAATAATAATAATAATAATAATAATAATAATAATAATAATAATAATAATAATAATAATAATAATAATAATAATAATAATAATAATAATAATAATAATAATAATAATAATAATAATAATAATAATAATAATAATAATAATAATAATAATAATAATAATAATAATAATAATAATAATAATAATAATAATAATAATAATAATAATAATAATAATAATAATAATAATAATAATAATAATAATAATAATAATAATAATAATAATAATAATAATAATAATAATAATAATAAAGGAATAATAACACTTAATTCAAATCAGTTTTTTGTAAAGTGTCCTTCCACTCTCATTGGCTTGAAAGAATATTTATTTGTAAAATAAGTGGATTAAACAGATTATTATTTGTGATTGAGATGTTCAATACACGAACGCGTAGGCAAATGATTGTGATAAGCCACAAGTAATATACGGCGTTTTATCTTACCCCAATATTAACTGAAATAATTGTATATTTTGTTCATATTATTAGAGTCGTCTTTACAAGGAATTGAGCTAGAATGGCGATGGAGGTACTGCGTTGTTGGTATGTAACGCCACAGGAATAAACAATTTCAAATCTGGTTGTTTAAGTTGCACCAAATAAAGTAATACATTAATGACGTTTCTGATTATGTTAATAAAGCTGTACTTAGTTTGTTAGGCAAGTCGAAGGACTTACATAACAAGGAATTTTTATTATTTAAAGAATGAGGTGCTGCCAAAGGAGTTTAAAAAATTTCAGAAGATATGTTGTCAGCATATTAATGTTTAAAATAAGGTAGAGGAATATATTTAATGAAACTACAATTTGCTTGATATTTGTGTTTAATAAATAAAGTTACAATGAAATAAAGTCCCATTTTTGTTGTTTCGTAGGACACATGAAAGGTATACATGAAGTCTAAGGGATAAGTTAAAATAACTTATTTTAAACTTTACACTGTGTTACTGATTTTTATGATTTGCTTCTGATAACAAAGTGTTCATATAGACACAATACTTTCTCATAGGAATTTTGATCCCGTTGGGTTGTTTAATGTACATGTCACTTAAACTTGAGCATTTAATGACTTTAAATTTAAAATAAAATGTTGCTGAAGAAGAGGAAATGCCGGGATCAGCAGCTCGGTCAGTCAATACTACTATAACTTGGTCATACAATTTTTGCTTACGGCAAGATGCGACAATTGTCACGTATATACCCAAGGTATATCCCAGTTTTGGAGTCATAATAACTGAAAATGTTTTAAAGACCTTAAAGTACAATTATATCGTACTGTGACACAGACAGGTGAAACATTTGCCGGGCCAAAATGACCTAGTCGTCGATGGACCCTTAAGCGTCACTCACTCTCTCAGTCAGTCAGTCAGTCAGTCAGTCAGTCAGTCAGTCAGTCAGTCAGTCAGTCAGTCAGTCAGTCAGTCAGTCAGTCAGTCAGTCAGTCAGTCAGTCAGTCAGTCAGTCAGTCAGTCAGTCAGTCAGTCAGTCAGTCAGTCAGTCAGTCAGTCAGTCAGTCAGTCAGTCAGTCAGTCAGTCAGTCAGTCAGTCAGTCAGTCAGTCAGTCAGTCAGTCAGTCAGTCAGTCAGTCAGTCAGTCAGTCAGTCAGTCAGTCAGTCAGTCAGTCAGTCAGTCAGTCAGTCAGTCAGTCAGTCAGTCAGTCAGTCAGTCAGTCAGTCAGTCAGTCAGTCAGTCAGTCAGTCAGTCAGTCAGTCAGTCAGTCAGTCAGTCAGTCAGTCAGTCAGTCAGTCAGTCAGTCAGTCAGTCAGTCAGTCAGTCAGTCAGTCAGTCAGTCAGTCAGTCAGTCAGTCAGTCAGTCAGTCAGTCAGTCAGTCAGTCAGTCAGTCAGTCAGTCAGTCAGTCAGTCAGTCAGTCAGTCAGTCAGTCAGTCAGTCAGTCAGTCAGTCAGTCAGTCAGTCAGTCAGTCAGTCAGTCAGTCAGTCAGTCAGTCAGTCAGTCAGTCAGTCAGTCAGTCAGTCAGTCAGTCAGGCAGTCAGTCAGTCAGTCAGTCACTAACACACACACACACACTCATTCACTCACTCATAACATTTAATTGAAAACTAATGGTTCGATCTATTGAGTTTCAAATCAATTATACGCGTATTGTGAGACTTGTGAATAAATTGACAGGGGTTATCGCATAAGAGACAGATAGAAACAGTACTCTGTATCTGTTTTGGTATAGTTAAGAAAGAGTCTCCATGAAGGGCAGGATTCTTTACCATAACAACCATCTGCGACCTCGGGCTCTTAATTCCATCAATGTGACCCCGGCTTGTTTGTTTAGCATGTGGATGCCAATTACAATCCAGAGTCAGAGCAACTGCTGTAATGACAAAAGGATCTTATCGTCTTTGAGATTTAGAAGCTTATGTAATGGCCCCTCTATGGGACTGCAGTTTAGCAGGGCATAAGAACGCAGCCAGATGCTGGGGATGACACCCTTACCCAGTCACCGGCTACACACTCGAGTGTGAATATACATTCAACCCTGTTTAAAATTATTAGCAGTGGCTATTCAAAGCTCAAAACAAATCGAAGGATGACATTTCTGTACCTAAGTAGTTCTGTAGTACGGTTTTGTTTTAAAAAGCTATTTATATGATTTTTGTTACCTTCTCTACTAGTAAGCAGAGGAAATACTGTATTTCACCCAAAAATTCGATGTCCAGACTTCACCGGAAATAGGTTTTCAGGCTTCCTGGATGAAACAAAGCATTTTTGGAAAAAGGTCCGTATGTCTGTGTCTCTGGACAGCATAACACAAAAACGAAGAGTCGTTTAAGAACCAAAGTTGGTATTTAAGTTTAATGTCTTTCGGGGATGAGACACGAAGATTTTGAAGAAAATTGCTTCACCCTAAACTACCCTTTACATGGAAAACTTTTAGAAAATTTTGATCTTCTTGAAAAAGGGTCTAACGATTTTGATTAAAATGACACATTTTAAGATATTTCTATGACAAATAAAATTTATATTCTGAATTTTCTGACTATAGTCTATGTAGTCCTGTTTACTCTGGATGACTTTTGAATAACTAGTAAACCGTAAGAGGTGGACAAAATATTACTGTACAGAAGCTGCAGATCTCGCTAAAACACACAATTTATATACCAATAAATTTTTTTGTAGTGTGAACCGTTTCGGAGATATTCTTTGATATTTGTGTCGGTTTCGGAAAGGTTTGACTTTCGTCAAATGCAATATCGTTATTCATTTTTTTGATATGCTAAAGGTGCAAATAGAATTTAATCTCAAAGCTTTAAAAGATTTGGCTATCGCTCAAAGTCTGCTGTATTCCAATATTTTCCTTGTACCTACAAGGAAATAAGCAATAAGACAATTTCTGCAAATGTTTATCTCAACTAACACTACGAAGATATAGCGATAAGATTTTGTAAGAATGGTTAGTACAATTGTAGCGAAAGTCATGTGAGTGCAACTCATCAGATACTGTAAAATAAAATGACACATCGTCAGAAGCGTTGTGCCGAACATTGGTGGCGGTAACGGGTTATGAATAAATTAAAAAGGTAGATTTAGCGTGTAAACGTCATATTAGTTAAACAAATGTTCGAATGTTTAGTTCACGGTCAGAAAATGAAAACAGGTTGTGAATCTATGGCATTAGATAATCTTACTAAAAAAATTCATGCATTTTTTTTTTTTTTTTTTTTTAATTTAACCGGAACGTTTTACCTAAAAGTTAAAGCAACCGTTGCAAGTTTCAGTTATGGGAAGAATTAAAAAGGATAGAAAGAACTATTACATTCACAGCAAACCACAAAATGTTAAACTAATTTTGAAAAGTTGAAACTGGAATGAGCAAAATGAAGCCATCAGTTCAAACGAACGAAAGTGAAATTAGAACATGAAGTTTGGGAACCAAGAACAATAGATCCTCCCATAGTTAAAAGTTGTGCAGACTCAGCAAATGGGGACAGCCTTACTGGAGAGTTGGCTGTCGTTGAAATGGTGGCCCTTAATTACCTATTCTCAACGAGATGGGGTGGTCAAGTTAGCAGAATGGGGCTTAATTTCAAGCATTTTGTTCCCTCTGGCACAGATAATTCGATGCGCTAGCAAGATATGATGTGCGAACCAAGCACTCCCTTTTTTAATCGTTAAGATAATCTGAGCTTTATACATACACATCCTGTTTCCGAAATGCGTGGAGAGTTATTGGGATGAATGTGATGAACCAATATGCGAGAGAGAGACAGAGAGAGAGAGAGAAGCTGATCCATGATATGCGTGGATTACAGTGCACGAACTTCTTTATCACAATATGCTGCAGTATTATTTTACCCAAATTTACCATAAATGCATGTTTACTTTCTCTGCTACTTAAAGTAGAGGAACTATTGTATTCTACCCAAAAATTCGATGTCGAGGTTTCACCGGAAATACATGCTTTGAGACCCCCTGAATCCAAAAGAGCATTTTTAGAAAAAAAAGGACCGTGTTTATGTCTGTCTGTGTGTCTGTGTGTCAGTCTGTGGTCAGCATAACACAAAAACGAAAGTCAATTAAAAACCAAAGGCGCTATTTAAGTTTAATGTCTTTCAGGGCTGCGACACGAAGACTTTGAAGAAAATTGTTTCACCATAAACTACCCTTTACTAGGAAAAGTTTTCGAAAATTTTGATTTTCTTGCAAATGGCTCTAACGATTTTGATTAAAATGACGTACGTTTAAGATAAGTTTATGACAAATGAAATGTACTAGCATAGTCTAGTACTGTTTACTATGGGTGACTTTTGAATAACTCGCAAACGGTAAGAGATAGACAAAATCTTAAGCCCCGGCACAACACCCCATGAAGAGCCAAGCCTTACCACCCAACCGCTACGTCCCCCACCTCGGCCCACTACAGGCGTCATTGGTGGGGTGCAGTAATGGAGGGTGGTACGTGGTCAGCGTCCCGATCCCTCCCGGGCAGTTATGCGGCCTTCACGACCTGGGGCCGCTACTTTTCCATCAAGTAGCTTCTCAATTGGTCCCCCGGGACTGACGAGCCTGAGTGCAATCCGTACCAGACCTCCCTGAAGGGATAAAATCCCCATTCTGGTACCGGGGATCGAACCCGGATCTTCCGCGCCAGAGGCAAGCGCGCTACTAACGCGCTATGGAGGCGGTCAAACAAAATCTTACTTATACAAAAAATATGGATCTTGCTAAAATACACAATTTATGTCGAAATATATTTTTGGTAGTGAACCATTTGCGAGATATTCGTTATTATTTGTGTAAGTTTCGGAAAACTAAACTTTCGTCAAATGCAATATCGTTCATTTTTTAATATGTTAACCGTGCAAAGAGAACGGAATCTCAAAGCTTTAAAAGATTTTATTATTGCTCAAAGCCTACTGTGTTCTCATATTCCCCTTGCACCTACAAGGAAATAACCAATAAGATAATTTCTGCCTATGTTTATCTCTACTAACACGAACATATAGGCATAAGAGTTTGTAAGAATGGCTTGCACAAGAATAGAGAAAGTCATGTGAGTGCAACACATTAGACTTTTGACAATACCGGTATCTCCTTTCTTGCAATGTTGGTAGCACGAAACTAATATTTGCGATTACAAAGCACAAGTTATGGAATATACCTTATCATACGTTGTAGTTTATGACAACTGTGTGAAACTGCAGATTATGAGGGCAAAATTCAAACAGGTTTGCTTACTGAGCTTAACACCAAAATACATTAAAAATATATCATGAGCATTAGGAGCAGAAAGTTTAGCCACTTTCCTTTATACAATAATTTCAACCTTATAATTTTCACTATACCACCGAATATCCATAAAAATTCCACTCAAAGTTTAGCATTGCCAGATTTAATAAGAAATGGATGTTCCGTTGTTTAATTTTCATTGCATTATTAAATTACACAGTTTTATCACGCGTATTTAAATTAGGTAAGTATTTTATTTGTGTGTATACACCCCGCAAATTCCTGTAGTTTGTAAGTGAATTCAAAACTAGGAGTTTTCTTATCAGTAATGTGTGGAGTTGTCAGTGCTTTTTGTGATTGGTGAAACATTCCTCAATTCTAGCAACTGTGAAAGCAACGTATTAACATCACGTTTATGCATAATAATTAATTAACTAATTCCATCAACTGTGAAATAAACCGGTAGCTATATTAATTAATGAAAGGTACATTCAGAATATACCCCCCCCCCCCGTTCTGCGGGACGGCCAACTGGTCGGTTTTGAAATAGGAGCGCCTGTCCGGAAAGGCTTGGTTTGGACGGGGTAGCGCATCGAATTGCCTTCGAACTGTGTACCTCTTACGTCACTGAGCCTATATGGCGATGGTGAGCCTCATGGACATGGCCCAATACGTGCGATTGTCTTTTAAGATCTTCAATCGCTCGTGGACTAGAGCAATAAGCTCTTCCGCTGACGTTACAGGAGTGCCATGCACCAAACTCCATGCAACTCCACAGAAAATAATCAAGAGTTGTCAGATCTGGCAATCAATCGATTTGAATATGCGACATTGCGGTGATTCCGCACATTTATATCAAAGTGTGCTGAAGCTCAAGT
Organism: Tenodera sinensis; assembly: GCA_030765045.1. NCBI lineage: Eukaryota > Metazoa > Arthropoda > Insecta > Mantodea > Mantidae > Tenodera > Tenodera sinensis. The sequence goes on along the minus strand of CM060962.1, from coordinate 29,120,267 downwards.
CGGTCATTTCACCAGCTGTGAACTGGTACATGTCACAAGGATGTTAAAAAACGTTACTGCATTGGAAACTACACAAAAGCACAGTAGGATGCACACCAAGGACTCCATGGAGGAATTTAGCACATGCGCAGGAATGTTATTATGCTCAGGTTTTTCCTCCCAGTACACAGATGGCTAAACAGTTGCACATCTTCCGCATTGAGACACCAAAACGAAAGTAAACAAATTGTGATAACCGTTCGTTCTCAAACTTCAAGGCTCTCAAACACCCAACCATACATTTCCGGACAGAGACTCCTATTTTAAAACCGACTAGTTTGCCATCCCTCACAACATGCTAAGCGTTGCTGATGTTTTTAGCGACACCCAGTATACATGTATAATCAGTGAAAACACTGTTTGAACAGAGATTAATTAATCACTGTATGGATCTGCTCACGTGTTAACTCTGAAAGGTAAACATTTCACTGGAGGGGTGAGGAGCGATGTTGTTTAAAATTGGTTTATAGAGAATAGAGACACTGCTGATAAAATTAGGATGCAGCTAACAACAAACTACACAGGTTGTAATTTTTCTCTAATCATCTTTGAAGTTTAAATTTCACCATACAGTGCCTTAAAGTTAGGCTACTTACAGTATGTAAAGACTATGCGTTTTGCTTATGCATTTATTCCGCGGTAGTTATCACCACTTTAGTACCACGGAAACACACACACGCAAACAAACGTGCGCGCGCGCACACACACAAGTAAAACACTCGATTGTGACGGTCAAGGTCAAGCTGCCCTACACCACATGTCAGGAGGTACGTGCTCAAAGTCAGGCGGCCTTGCACGACTATTTGTGAACACGTTACAATTAAAGCGGCAACAAAAAGGGTTTTCTAGATTATTCGAGAAGTGCCCGACAACCGGCTTATTTGTAGAAGTTCGAGAAAGGACCACGTTAGATCATCCTCGCTATATAAGCAGGCGAGAAAGAGAACAGTTGTTAGTCAGTGAGTCACAGATGGGAGTCAGTCAGCTTTTAGTTTTAATGTGTGTGTCTGTGTCTGTGTCTGTGTGTCTGTGTGTGTGTGCGTGCGTGCGTGCGTGTGTGTGTGTGTGTGTGTGTGTGTGTGTGTGTGTGTGTGTTAGCTGCGTTAGCACGGTTACGTCGAAAGGAAGATAGCAAAGAAGTTAGTGAGCGCTGGGTGATTGTATCGTCAAAGTGAGCTGTTTGAGAGACAGAGAAAGTGAAGTGGGACAGAAATGAGTGAGTCAAGGTTACAAGAAGAAAACAATTGTGAGTTGCAGTACCACGGAACACTGTAGACTGTGTTAACATCAGAAAAAAGAGAACTGTGTCGTTGTGCATTCAGTTTTGAAGGAAAATAAAGTTGAGAAAAATTAACTGGACTGGACTTTTGTCATTGTGTCAGAATATCATTTGTGGTACTCGGAACACAACCTTAAAATTATTGATAGAAAGGGTTTGCACAAAACGGATTAAAGTATTTGACCTATGAAGTACAAAAAATGTTAACGCTTTTGTGTGTAAACATAGTATATTCTCATAATACATCAAAAGAATAATTTTACCTGATATAGACAAGCCGTAGCGGTGCGTCTGAATCTAAAGGTAGTTGCAAAGATATGATATAACATGCAGCCATAACCAATTAACAAAATTCCCTGGAAGATGCGACATATTGGAATTGTCTGGTATCCGTATTGGTGCCAAACTGTTTCGATTATTACACAACCACTTAGTGCATGAGTCATTGGGTAAGTAGTTAAGATGGAGGTCAAAGCTGACAAAGGAAGAAGAGAAATTGCCTTTGACGAAATGAACAAATTGATCCCTCTTTGTGCTTTTAAAAAGGATATTGGTCATATATTGCCAGTTCCTCTGCTCAGCCGGATGCCAATTTCCTTCTAGCTGGATTTGACAATTTTTGTGCGAATTTAAGTTTTCTCTGGTTTTTTCAGTGTGCACGTACTGCCAAAATACGTATCCAGTCTTCATCACCACCACCACAGAATGGAGAGATTCTCTTGCTGGAATCGTCAGTCATTTTCTCTGCCCTCCAGCTCTCAATCTAAACTTTGTCATTCCGTTTCCTTTCTTACTGGGTTAAGTATAGACGCCGCTATGAATGAACGAAAGAATTTAACCATTCTGTCCTTTAAGGATACCCATCTGTGAAATTTTGAAAATCTATACTTTTCATTGGATTGATTTGAAATTTTAACACAACAATTACTGTATAGTGAGGAGTAATTGTGCTAAATTTCATGCATTTAGTCAGATTAGTTGCTAACATATTAATATTTTATTATATTTTTTTTTAATATTTGTATAAAGGGTTCCCCATGATGCAATTTTGATTTGAGAAACTTAATAATTTTCAGTTATGTCCTGCAATAGAATGTTAGCAAATTGATGAGATAATTTCTTAATCTAGTTATTAGTTTGGGTAAAAATAAATTTTAAAGTTCAAATTCATTATTTTTTTCATTTAAATTTCGAAATGTAAACTTTAATATTTAATTACTCCGCAGTTATTCATGTTATGAAAAAAATTATCTCATAATTTCTTTTTATTGTTACTTCTAAGCAGGTACACCGAATTTCATGCATAAGTACTGAAAATTGCATCGTGTGGAGCATTTTAAAGAGCAAACAGTGCTAAAAATAAAAACATGGAAAAACTAAATTTGAAGTCATAGCAAGGATAATGGAACTGTATGGATTTAAATGGACACGACCACTTACAGGCAATCAGTTACATAGTTGAAAAGGCCGAAAAGCTATAAAAAGCACATCAAAATAAAGCAGAAGGTTTATTCTATTTGATAAAACAAAAATCCATTTTTGGCAATTTTTGAATTTTTTAGCCTTTTTACACAGATGCGTATCCTTAAAGGGCAGGACCTCCAACAAAAGTGTTGTCTCTTTTAAGGTTCCACTTGGTTAGCTATTGAGAGCGAGGTAAACGACTGTCGGCTTGCTTATCCCCATTTAATTCTAACATCGTACTCTACTTTTTTGGATCTGCCTTGTAACTCTGCATAATTAATGTTTGTTTGGTCTATTTAATTCTGACACTGTAACAGTTTAGGTAACGCTGATTTGTTTGACACTTCCATTGATTTGTCTTTTTGTTTCTTGATCACTGTTTGCCTTCCATTAAAAAAATATGTCCGCTTATTTAAGCCGCGGTCTCCCTTGCTTTCTTCTTCTTCTGATATTTGGGCCACAATTCCTGGTCACGTGCGCCCATCCGACATTGTCCATGGAAGGAACACGTGTTCCTCCCATTTCGTCATTGCTCCTCCCACGTCGTCATATGTTTCAGACAGTCTTTGAGCTAGGCGTTAGATATTTCGTCTCTTAAAGTGATTTCCTGTTTTTTCCTACGCATCTTTCTCCGACAGCTTATACTGTTGCAAATTGCTTGGCAGAGAGATTCCATGTTTAACATCCGTAGAGGGATACTTGGAAAATGTAGGATTCAAGAATCTCGACTCTTAGTCTGCAAAATGCACTTCAGACTCCAGAATGCCTTCCAAGCCCATGAAATCCTGTTCCTTTTATTTCACGATTGGTGTTTTGTTTAAAGACCACGTGTTGTCCCAAGTGTTTGTGTGCTGAGACTTTCTGTGTTTCTGTGAGGTCCAATCATACTCATTACCCCAATTCAGTTTTATTTCATTTACTAGGCTTAGAAAAGGCTAAATTTTGCCATCCGATTCAATTTATTGTTGAATAATAATAATAATAATAATAATAATAATAATAATAATAATAATAATAATAATAATAATAATAATAATAATAATAATAATAATAATAATAATAATAATAATAATAATAATAATAATAATAATAATAATAATAATAATAATAATAATAATAATAATAATAATAATAATAATAATAATAATAATAATAATAATAATAATAATAATAATAATAATAATAATAATAATAATAATAATAATAATAATAATAATAATAATAATAATAATAATAATAATAATAATAATAATAATAATAATAATAAAAATAATAATAATAATTTATTTCACCTATTTGATACACGGATCCCATGCATACTATACTCCCGAAACCTATTTCCAATTCAGCTACCAAAAATCGAGGAGACAGGCTTTCTCAGTAATGCTTGCAGTGTTGTGTGGATTGATCTCCCAGCATCATGTTCAGCTAGTACTTTACTGCTCTTATATTACAGATTTTATAGCACACCGAGTCTTCATAACATCCCAACTCTCTTATTGCTCAAAAATGCTACTTGCCTGGTGAAACTTCAACTCTTTTATAAAATGCAGACTTTTGTACACGCGTTATGCCCTTTTCTATCCCCCAAATTTCACTTCGTTATATCATAATAGGGCTAATCACACACACAAGGATATATAAGACTATGGTCTTATTAACCTATTAACGGTAAAATAATGTTTTTTTCTGAAAAAAAAAAAATCTGAATATTATGTCCTATATTGGTTCAATAATATAGCAGTATTCTTCATTTAATTTTACTTGACAAAACTTGGGATTAAAACTCTCATCCTCAAATGAAAACACTGGCTATGAGCGATATGCAAAATTACACGAAACAATAATATAGTTTTATGAGTCACAAATAACATTAGCACCATTTTAAAGCAATGCAATGCAAATGTAAATATACATTTTACATAGTATTTTGTTAGTGTTTTACCTTTTGCATATGTTTTGCGATATGTAAAGTCAAATGTATACAAGAACATAGCTTTCCGAGCCAGAAATATCACCTACAACATTATTTTATAACAGTCTAATGTAAATGTAAATTTTGGATTGTATTTTACTTTGTATGATGTGGTTCAAACAGGCAGTACAAAAAGTAATATTACGTTTCTTACAAAACGGACGTTGGTTTTCTTTGCAGTTTGAAGTTTTCCCATTTGGCATCTTCTTTGTTCGTCTCGTTCACTAATTGAGTGATTCTTACTGCCATAGCGTTCATCTGCGATTGTAGCTACTGCTTTGCTTATCTTCTTTCCTAGTACTGGTCCTAGATATCCATTGAGGTAACAAATGCAGATTTGTCTCCTAAAATGCAGCAGTGGCATTGCTATTCTATCCTGAGAATTTGCCATCTTGTAAATCATCCAGTCATTCACAATGCTCATGTCGACCATTCTTGTAAATAATGACCAATACCATTTCTTTCCTCGTGTGGAAACGCTGTATTTAGACACTAACCAGTCAAGCTTTTGAACTCCCTCTATATTAGTGTTATAGTGCTTTATTTAATGCAGTCGTGGAACTAGAATTCTGGTACCTTATTTTCCCACTGTAGCGACTTACATGATCTATGGGAACAACAGAGTCATTATTGCTAGCCACAATTACAGCAGTGTCATCATTCCACTTCAAAACCAAAGTTTCATTTTCTTTGTCAAAACGAAAATCATGATTTTCTCTGTCTTCTTTCTTCATCTCTTTGCCATACCTCCGTGTACCGTCTTCTCTGATTATGCCTGTGGCACAAAATCCTGTATTTTTTAACTTAAGTAAGAGGGGGATAACTTGTAAAAAATTATCAAAATACACAACATGGCTCAATAGAACAGTGATTCCACACAACAATGACAGAACAATAAAATACTGTTGACAATTAAACTTACAAGATAAAAATCATGTGTAAATAATATACACATTAGGCTAGTGTCATCATTTGAAGATGCAATCTTTTGTCATGATTTTGTATATGAAATCTGAAGAAGTCCTTGAATATAAGGTTTAGTCACTTTCAATAACTCTTGTTGACAAGAAAATATGAGTGTAATTTAAATTTCACAACCATGAAACTGATGACTTTATTTTCATTGCACTGCTGTATCTGAGTACAAAAGCGGATTTCCTTTGTTGCTAAGTATAGGATAATATTGTTTGTATTATTTTGAAATAAAAATTATATATGATTGTAGAGGTACGATGAAGCTGATGCTGTTGTGTTTTAATAAAAAAATGCTATATATTATTGATATTTATTTTTTTAAGTTGTCCTCATTCGAGGACAACAGCCGCTGGTGGGTTACAACAAACATTTAAATATGTTTACTTCCTTGCTCTCGCTACTAAGAATAGGAACCCTCATCGACCGTTGCATTGCAAGGCGCTTTATCCCAAGATCAGTGTCCATGCAACGACGCTAATATGACTTTGTGATTAATAAAACATGAAAGAAGGGGAACATGCTGCACATGAACCAAACACGACATTCGATGTCAGTTAAAGAGATTAATAGCCTGCCATAGCAATATCAAACGCCCTACGTTTTCCACATGGTAGGTTTGGCTTTACTTCTAAACTAAAGAAGTACCTTCAAGGGCAGAGTAGAAAACAGAGCAAGCACCTTTATTTTCATAGGGACTAAAGTTATACGTTAATCATATTCCACACCTATGCACGTCAGGTGATAAAACATTATAGGTATAGCTTACAGAATATAGGGTGACTGCGATCTACATAGATCTATTGTGGGCATCACCCTCGAGAGGAACAGATGATATGAGGGAACCACAGAGACTACAGGCCACCAGTAAACAGGTAAAAGAGACGCCCGGAAGTCCCTAACTGTTCTATCCTCGAAGACCCGTCCCATTGCTGAAGAGAGCGATGAACGACCCGTTGACCGAGCAGCCTTCTAGTGTCCATGAGAGTATTATTTGCTTTAGGCAAGCATCTGCGCCAACTGTCCGGCACCGCCATACGCCCCAAAAGCACAAATGAAACATGGAAACAGAATGAAAGGTAAATTATGGAAAGTACATCGTGGTATCTAGGTAAGCACGAAAACCATAAACCTAACCTAAGGTCAGAGTGACTTGTTGACGTTAATGAAACACGAGTCCCCCGAATGTGAGACTTACACGTCACCGACGAGCCATCCCTCTCGGTAATAAAACACTACACCACACATGTAGGAAAAGTTCATAACGCAGTTGGGAAATAAAGGTTCTTGAAGATAATCCTGTCTCTCCCTTTCTGCTTTAAGTTTGAGGCCGAAATGAGCTCCTTTCAAACATCTGGCCCTCTCAAGCTTTCTATTAGGCATCGTCAGGGAAAAGCACAATTTCTAGGAATTATTAACCCTGACTATTCCACGTGACTTGGTTGAAATCACCCAATCAGGTGCATAACAATTTCAAATCTCAGCGAATGACAGCCTTCACTCACGAAACATTTATCAGATTTCATTATCAACTCCTGTAAATTTTAGGTATCACCTCCTCTACCTTTCTTATGTTATGGTCAGGTTAGAGAATCTAGCTGCACTGTCCTACAGAAGTTCAACAGATTACGTAATTTGGTGCAACGGAGCTGCTAGGTTCAAATGTCAAAGATGACTGACTCTCGCTTCGGCGCAGCACCTAATGCTGAAATAGGTGCAATAATTCGAGGGAAACCTATAACACAGAATACAGCAGAAAATATGCATGGAATCAAGTTATTAACATGAGAAAGTTCTGAAATTGCCAACATCTTAAAAGATTGGAGCATCAATATGATAACTTGCAGGCCATGCCAATGGACGCTGCTGTACGTGTGCCTCCTTCATATCTCCTTTAAGAGGTTAGTAATTACAATACAACTTTTAAACATTCCATAGGCTATATCATCCTTTATGTCGTGAAATAATCTTGATAAGTGCAACTGATGATAGTCAAATTCTGTTGATGCATTCTCTCGTCACTTTGGGACTCGAAAATTTATCGATAATTTGACAATCACTCGTGGCATTACTCATGATAATCTACAGTAACAGTGGTGGTCAAACAAAGTGGTAACACAGTTTCAAATCCACTGCCTGTATAGTATAGTGAGAGAGGATTTTGATAAAACTAAACATATTTTATTCAAAATGTAATATGTGTACTAAGTGAGTGAGAACAGCACTGGCTTTTGAAGCTGTTTTAGCGCACCCTGTAAGTACTTATGAATATTCCTGTACTGTCTATTTCAAATTGGAAGTGTCCTGTGAAGTACGTAACTAGATTGGTGCAGATCTTATAAAGCTTATTACTAAGTAAATGATTAAAGCCTGCAGTTGTTGTTTTCGAGTACGAGTAGGAATGCTTAGTTCGTTAAAAATTGTCTACAGGAGTATATAGATTGTCTTTACAAAACAAAGAATACGAAGCAAAAATAAAACAAACGAACGTAAATATCTGGTCCACCTTTTACTTTCTCTACTACGTATAGCAAGCAGAGGAAGTATTCCACCCAAAAATTCGATGTCGAGATTTCACTGGACATATATGTTTTCAGGCCCCCTGAATCCGAAAAAGCATTTTTAGAAAAAGGTTCGTGAGTGAGTGTGTGTGTGTGTGTGTGTGTGTGTGTGTGTGTGTGTGTGTGTGTGTGTGTGTGTGTGTGTGTGTGTGTGTGTGTGTGTGTGTGTCAGTCCGTCAGTCTGTCAGTCTGTCTGTCTGTGGGCAGCATAAACCAAAAGCAAAAAGTCGATTAAAAACCAATTGTGGTGCTTAAGTTTAAGGTCTTTTAAGGATGCGACACGATGATTTTGAAGAAAGTTCCTAAGCCACCCTTTATAAGGAAAATTTCTTGAAAATTTCGATTTTCTCGAAAATGGCTCTAACAATGCACATTAAAATGCCACATGTTTGAGATAGATTTATGGCAAACGAAATGTATATCTTGAACTTTCTTGCTATAGCCTATGTAGTCCTGTTCACTCTGGATGATTTTTGCAAACTGGTAAACCGTAAGGGATAGACCAAATTTTGCTATACAAAACATGTAGATCTTGCTAAAATACACTACATATTTATGTTCAAATGAACTTTTTGCAGAGTAAACCATTTCGAAGATATTTCCTATGATTTGTGAGTTTTGGAAAACTTAAACTTTTGTCAAATAGAAAATCGTGTTTCATTTTTTATTCTAACCGTGTAAAGAGAACGGAATCTCGAAGTCTTAAAAGATTTGACAGTCGCTCAAAGCCTAGTGTATTCCCATATTCCCATTGTACCTACAAGAAAATAATAAGGTAATTTCTGAAAACGTTTATTTCAAATAACTCGAAGAAGATAATGGAATAGGAGTTTGTAAGAATGGTTTGTACCAGGGTAGAGAAAGTCATGTGAGTGCAACACATCAAATTTTTAAAACAAGATTGCAAATCTGTAAACATCGCTCCATTTACTTTCTTCCCCAGGTACAGTTGAGTGCATTAAATCGTGCTGATATAGGGTGTGAGGTTTATATTGACAAGGTGTGATCAGAAGCAGGGTGGCAAGTGCTTATAGCCCTACGTTGTGGTATGGTACAGCAATTTTTAATTGGTTAACTTTTACTGATATAGTTCTTTAACTATTATGCTTAGATCATGGGCACGAATAACAGTTCTCTGAAAAATTGGTGCGTGAACACCAGCACAATCTTCTTATGAAAATGAACTATGGTGGGTAGAGGAAATGAATAAAATAATTTGTTGTTTAACGACGCTGTCAATTGCCAGGGTCACATCAGCGTCGCCAGTGTGCCGAAATTTCGTCCCTCAGGGGTTCTTTGTGCATGCCCGTAAATCTACTGACATGGAGCTATCGTTTTTAAGCACATTTAAATACCATCGGTAAGGCAGGATTTGAACCCCCGACCTTGGGATCTGTAGGCCAGCGTCTGACCAACTGAGCCATCCAGCCCAACATTACGCACGTCAAACAATATCTTACGGATGAATCGAACGATTGATTTCCATGATTATTTTGTTTTACCAATGTACAACAATGACTGAATAAAGCACGAGTGGGTTGCGGAACTATTTTGATGTAGGCACTAATAATAATAAAAGAGTTGTGAGTAAAATAACAGAAAATAACTGTTTACTCGTGGCAAGTCCTCAATACAACACTTTCAAGCAGCAAGTTAGATTCCTACACCTCTATATAAAAACCATTGTAGGAGATTTCCGTCGCTGATAGAACACGGAGAATGTGAAAACTTTGATCAAAACCTAACTTGGTTACATGTATTTATACACAGATGATGATAATTTAAATTTAAGGGTGCAAAAGTTCTTGATTACCAGGACCTTTATTAAGTACGTCAGGGCAAAGAACAGAGATAAATATCAACATAAAATAGAAAGGCTAGTAAAGGCACAAATATAGATAAATATACCTAATGAGACAAAGACCAGAATTAAAACAAATATACAAAAATATCTAGAAGATACGAAATCTCAATAACAACAATTTTAAACAATCATGTTGATGTTCACCAATGAAAAGAACTTCAAAACTTTTTGGACCACTTGGTTATCTTACGTCAGGACATCTGCAAGCCTGACTGGCAGTTGCAGAGAGTCCTGAAAGTGCGCCAGGGAGACACACACTTTAGCAGAGTCCCCCTTAAAAAGGTAACCGTGTGTGCAATCACCCATGCACAACCGAACCAAGATAATCTCCTCGTGACGAAATGTACAAGAGAGGGTTACCCACTTTATCGGAATTTCCATTATTGCTGTAGGCTTATTTCCGCGGAGAGTTAACCACTCTTCGCGCCAGCACAAGAGGTCCGCTCTCCGCACTTCAAACCTAAAGTATTCCAAAGTAATGCAAGATATGTTAATAATGGGTTCTGTGGGTACAGATAAAAATGCTGACAGATGACAATTTGACAAATCCCACTCCTGACACCAGCATAACAACAATGACAGTCCTGTCCAGTTATGTTTTGTCACATTTTCTTTGAACTGAATGTAAAACAATACAGTTCTCTTTTACTGATCTTAACACAGTCTACAGTCCTTTGTGATATTACAACTTACAAGTATTGTCTTCTCGAAAACTTAACAAACTCCTTTATATCTTTCTTCGCCTTCTCTGTCTCACAAACAGCTGACTTTGACGATGCAGCCACTCAAAATTCTCTGAACTGCGTCACTGCCTTCACTTCGACACGATGCATCTCTCACGAAGAACACACACACACACACGCACGCACACACACACACACACACAAGCACACACACACTCTCACACGCATACACATACTCCTAAAACTGCTGTCCACCACCACCACCGCCACCGCCACCGCCACCGTCACCAACACCACCGCTACTACTCACTCCTCTCGTCACCTCGTCTCCTTATATACCGGGGATGACGTAACACGGACCTTTCTTGAAATTCACTTTGCTGGAATTTCTAAAAATACGCCGGTGCCTCGGGAATATTCTCGAGAACCCTTTGTCGTGCCGCGGTCATTATCACGTGTTTACAAACAGTGGTGCGAGGCAGCCTGACCTTAAGCGCCTTTCATAGGTGTCGCGCCTGGTATGTGGTGTGATGTAGTTTTAGCCTGACCGTCCTTAGTGGCGCGCCGCGGCCATTATCACAATACTAATACGAGCACAATTCAGTGAACAAACTAACGCCGTTACCGATTATTATAAAGTGAATATAGAGTATTGGTGATCGAGTACAGGTACTTAAAGTAGCATCAGTGTCGAGTATGAAGAAACAGTGGTATCGTTCTACCACTATATTTAGCTACAAACTGCAAGGTTTAGTACTTTTACCTATGGGTGCCCTTAAGTTAGACTAAGAGGAACCTTTGTGTGCTGTAGGTATTGGTGAGGAGTTATTACTTTGATTTTAGTTACAGCTCCTCAGTAGCTGCACCAAGAAAGCGCTTAGCGTATATAAATAGATAGCAAGCTGTAGACGAACATAAATATTTATGCGTTCGGCAGCATGCGTATGTTGCCAACCTCATCTCATCAGCTGCACCACGGCGGCGCCGTGGCCGAGCGGTTAGCGCGCTCGCCTACCACCTAGGCGGCCCGGGTTCGATCCCAGGGACCCGCATGTGGTATTCGTGGTGGACGAAGCGGCGTCAGGGCGGGTTTTCTCCGGGTACTCCGGTTTCCCCCGCCATCTCATTCCACCGGTGCTCCATCTTCATGTATCATCAGTGTCACCGCCTGCGGTGCCGTAGTAGTAAAAGCGGGCGTTAAACACTACAACAACAACAGCTGCACCACAACACATGAGTGCGTAACAGCCCAGCTTGTGCGCTTCTAACGAGATAGTTTACTAATTTTTGTTTTCACAAGCCTCTACCACGAGAAGTTGAAATCTGTTGCCGGTTCCCATGGCGGGGAAGAGCTCGCATTTAACTGGGGTTCTTCTATCCTGAATTAAGTCCAACTTGGAACAACATTAGCAGGGAAAACAAAACTCTTGTTATTTACGGGCAACTGTATAGAAGTACGAGCCGGTGTATGCGACAGACTGCAACTCATGAACTCCTGGGGCCGTCTGGTCCAAATGGTGCCATACTACTTCCTTAGCAAGAGACCTGGCCGATACCAAACTTTGCAATATTAGACCGTTGAAAATAATGAGCCAGTGATTACTCACGTGTGCCTCACTTCTATTTTAAACACAAACAGGTTTGGGCACTTGTAGGTATTTTAAGGGACTACAGGACTGAAATTTGAATTTTCTATACTTTATAGGAATGAAATCAATACTTTACACACTTAACCGAGCGATATGGCTCCGCGGTAACGTGTGAGGCTTGCATTTGGGAGGCCGTTGGTTTGATTTCCGCAACCGACCTACCGAACCCGGCTTTTCGGGGGTTTCCCGGGTCGCCAGGCGAATGCTGGCTAGGTTACCTTCATCCTCCGAATTTCCTCTCCCTCCGTTTCACTTAACCAATCATTTCATTCATCCGTCTGGTCTATTTCAGGGTAGAAAGCGTGGAGCATGGTGGGACGAAATGCTCTGAGTGACTGCGTCCTCTGCGACTGACGCGCCCCGGATCGTCTCCACACCGAGGCAGTGAGTCAGGCGGCGCTCTGCGCAAACCGGTTTTGTCAGGGAGTTTCTAACTGGGAAAATGTGTCTGCTGTGTCTGCTCTCCTGTGGTCTGGCCGCCCTCTGTCTCCACTCGCCTCAGCACTCCCTCCCAGGGACGCCCCTTCGGTGCACAGGCAAGAAAGCTCTCTGAGGTCGAAGTGCTAAAGTCCCCCTCCGCATCTGTCCTCTCTTCTTCTTCCACACTTAAGGTTGTTTATGTTATAAACTACCACACAACGTTCCAGCGCAAACAGTACAAAAATACCAGAACATTAAAAATATTCCTTTTGCATCAAGGAATAAAATATTACATTTTTATTATTTTATAAACTCTAATTGTCCAACAAACGCGACCAATCTGTTGCAGGAAGAAGAAATAATTACTTTTAATTTCTTTGTTTTGATGGATATTGAAAATGTTTTCTAAAACCATTTTGTGTATTTAACTTCTTTTCAAATTTAAACAAATTTTGAGATGTTTAAACCAAACACTGAAGTTGAAGACACTTAAATGGAACACATGCTGGAAAAATACTAGAAGTATAGCACACAATGAATTGTGCATGGAGCAGATAGTGTATTACAAAATGTAAGGTAAAGGAAAAAACAATTTTTCTACACAGATGCATCAAGATCATGAGTCAGATTACCTGTCTGTCACATGTTTCCTCTTGCCTGGTATTCTCTTCTCTCAGATTCGCAGCTTAGCCACTTCTTTCCGCTCAATTTGGTTGTTTTTGAGGCCTTTTTGTTCAAACATTTGAAGCAGAAAAATGGGACTTTAAATGTAGTGCACATGGCACCTTTGAAATACCAGAATCTAAAAAAGCTTCACTGCCAATTGATGACTGACGGTTTGGGAAACATTTATACGCATAAACCTAAAAATCGTAAACTTGATAATTTTTCGATTATTTTTCAGTCCCTTAAGTATAATTTACATGTGAAACACGCAATGCAGACGACAGCTTTCCACACCAAATAAATAAAAAAAAAAGGGTATGCAATGTATTTAGATATCAATTACTTACTGGTGCCCATCACTGAAATTTGGTAAAACTTATCAGAGTATGCATAACTAGGTGATATGTCCAAAAACTTCTTAGCTTTTGTTCTAAGAGCCTTTCAGAGCTTCAGCATATGCTCATTTAAATGCCCAAGTAGAGGTAGAAGGAGATGCCCAAGCAAAGGTAGAGGTAGAGGAGAAGCGGAGGGGATTCTACACTGAGCCTGTAGTCAGGATGTTGTGTGTCAGACCGCGGGAGGTGGGGAGCACATGGTAATACCCAGTGAGTGTGCAGGGACCTGGTGAAACTGCTCGAGCCAGAGTGGGGTCCCTAACGTGTGCTGAAAGTTCATTTCTGCGCCAGGAGTTTTCATTTAGCCACCAGCTTCACGGGTTTAGGCACCGATCCTCTCCCCTGCGGGGACAAGCAACCACAACGCAGAACTGCCCGAGACACCCCGCTTGGCCAAATACCCAAAAGCAATGCTCTTTACTCGAATTGGATTTTTCAAAGACTTTCGCGCATTAATAGTGCTGCATGTGCTGTACTTTGTAAGCAAACTTGTTCAAACACAAACTGAGAGCAATTCTCCTTCTTTATCTGAATACCCTCCCCGTATGGAGGACTTGTATCCTCTAGGACGTACAAGCCAGTGCCTAGGGTCAGACGCCTGTCAGGGAACAGATGAACCCACGAACTGGACAGAGTGAAGACCTGGAAGCGGGTGCTCAGCCAAGGACCAGGTATGATAGTAAGGAAGAAGAAGATATGAAATTCAAGAAAATCGATGAATGGAAAGGTGATTATGGAGCAATTGGACTAAAAAAGTCTGATGTGTTGCACTCTAATAACTTTCCCTACTCTTACACTAAAAATTCTTACAAACTCCTATTCCTTTATCTCCTTCGTATTAGTTGAGATAAACAGTTGCAGAAATTATCTTGCTGCTGATTTCCCTCTAGGTGTAAGGGGAATGTGAGAATACAGTAGGCCTTGAGCGATAGTCAAATCTTTTAAAGCTTTGAGGTTCCGTTCTCTTTACACGGTTAACATATAAAAAATTAACAACGATATTGCATTTGACGGAAGTTTAAGTTTTCCAAAACTGACACAAATAACAAGGAATATGTTCGAAATGGTTCTCTCAACAAAAAAGGTCCACCTCTGTAGCGTGATGGTTAGCGTGTCTGCCTCACGTTCAAGAGGTCGCGAGTTCGAATCTCGCTTAGGTTAAGTTATCCGGATAAGGTTTTTCCGAGGTTTTCCTTTATCCTGAGAAGACGAACCTTGGCTAACTTAAAGCTCAATGGGCCTCGGGCTCATTTGAGCATCATTTCACGCATTTCAGTCATTCACTCTCCGATATAACATTACGTTGGAGGACGTGAAAAAAAAATTAAGAAAAAGAATAATCATAATAAAATAAAAAATAAAAATAAAAAAGTAAAAAAAAAAAAAAAAAAAAAAAAAGTTATCTGGGCATAATTTGTGTTTTAGCGAGATCTACACTTTTGTATAGCAAAATTTTGTCTATCTCTTATGGTTTACGAGTAATTCACAAGTCATCCAAAGTAAGCAGGACTATATAGGCTATAGCTAGAAAATTAAAAATATATATTTCATTTGTCATAAAGGTATCTTAAACGTTATGCTGTACAAAGACACACAGACACACAAACAGACAGACAGACATACAGACAGATAGACACACACACACGCGGAACTTTTTCTAACAATGCTTTCTTTTGGATTCAGGGAGCCTCAAAACATATATTTACGGGGAAATCTTGACATCGAATTTTTGACCGGAGAGAAAGTAAACAGAAGACAAAAACCCCGGCATATGATTTTTGCACACTTTTAAAAAAATCTGATGCGTCGCACTCACATGACTTTCTCTACTCTTGTACTCACCATACTTACAAACTCTCATTCCTGCATTTTCTTCGTATTAGTAGAAATTATGTTGTTGCCTATTTCCTTCAAGGTGCAAGGGGAATGTTGGACTACGGTAGGCTCTGAAGGATAGTCAAATCTTTTAAAGCTTTGAGATCCCGTTCTCTTTGTACACTTAACGAACAACTACGTTCCATTTCACGGAAGTTTTAAGTTTTCCCAAACTGGCACAAATAACAAGGAATATCTCTGAAATGGTTCACTCTACAAACAAATTTATTTGCACATAAATTGTGCGTTTTAGCGTGATTTAAATTTTTTATAGTAAGATTTGTGTATCGCTTAAGGTTTACGAGTTATTCAAAAATCATCCAGAGTAAACAGGACTATATGAGCTATAGCCAGAATATTCAAAATATACATTTCATTTGTCATTCAGATATCTTACACATATGTTATTTTAATCAAAATTGTTAGAGGCATTTTCAAGAAAATCTAAGTTTTAAAAAAACTTTTGCATGTAAAGGGTAGTTTAGGGTAGGGAAACTTTCTTCAAAATCTTCGTGTCGCATCCTTGAAACAAATTAATTTTAAATACTAACTTTGGTTTTGAACCGACTCTACGTTTTTGAGTTATGCTGTCCACAGACTGACAGACTGAGAGACTGCCAGACAGACACAGACACACACGGACCTTTTTCTAAAAAAGTGTTGTTTTTTTTTGTTTTTTGATTCAGGGAGTCTCAAAACATATATTTCCGGTGAAATTGCGACATTGATTTTTTGGGTGGAATACAATACTTCATCTACTTACTAGTAGAGAAAGTAAAAATTCGGTACACTGATGACTGTTATGGCCCTGGCAACTGATAGCGTTGTTAAAACAAATATTTTAAAGCATTTTATTGTTGAAAGGTGAGAAATAAAGTGAAGTTATGGAAAGGAAATCATTCCGGATGAGAAGACACCTCAGCATAGGCTTACCAACCAGGAAAAAGCCAGTTGAACCTGAACTAAGGGGGGCAGTAAGAGAAACGAACCCAAACCTCCCGAATGCAAGACTCGCCTGTTACCATGGAGCCATCTCACTCGCAAAGGGAGTTCATTTTGGAGGATGGAACTTATCTGTTGCATTATAGCATTAATAGTCAAGTATAAAGCTGCAGAACAAAATAGTTTGAAAGCTTGGAATGTTTATTTCTTTTATAAAAATCCAACTGTTCGTATGAAGCAGGATAAGAAATATGGAGTGGAAGAGAGTGCTTTTAAAAACCTGCACCAGGGAAAGGATTAGGTACTGCGATACAACGTCACCTGATTCTCGTTCAGATATCTTACTCTTCCATATTCCTTCCCCATCTCCTCCATTTCCGCTGCTACTCCTTCTTCCAAATCAAGTTCCTTTCTTTCACTTCACTCTTTCGCTTCTTTTAGCCCTACGCTGAAAAAAAAAAAAAAAAAAACCAAAACAAATAATATAAAAAGCACTAAAAAGTTTTGGGTCGCAGTGGGAATCCAAGGTACCTCGTTCACGCGATGCTTTAGCTCCTTTGGTATTAGTGTTGGTGCTCTGATTGTGGCACAAGCAGCGCCCACCGTTCTATATTCACCTCGCACATCATTCCTTTCCCAGCAACAAATCTATATTACTTGGCGCCGCTAACATATTGCAGCAGTTCTTATCGCTGAATGCAACTTCTGCTGACCGGAGAAACAGACAGGGCAATAAAGCAGGATTAACTGCTACATCACAGACCTTGTTAGGTAACCGTTTTTAATCGCACAGCGGATTTTACATAGTGCGCAAAAGGCGAATAAAACCGCACAGTAATAAATCTGTCTATTCAGATTACTCTGTTCTATATTCTTTCTTCGTTTTTACTTTACCTTTTCTGTTACTTACCCGTGGTACGGAAAGTATTGCATAGAATCAAAATAATGAAACCCAGGTAACATTCGAAATACAAATTTTGAGGCTCCTTAACAATATAAAGCATTTTGTATGCAACCAAACGCTATTTTATAATGGAAGACAAGGGAATATGGGCTCTAGCTCATGCATAATTAATTTTGTGTTAAGAAAATTGCTATTACCTATGTTTTAAATTAATACAGGATACTGTAAGGCCATTGTGGTATACAGATACAACAGTTTGATTCTTAGTGTACTGAGAAATTCACTATTTATTGCCTGTATTATTAGCTTGTTTATGGAGAAATTTCATTGCTAATGTTCCCACGTATCTAAACACGTAATCTACATTAACGGTTCCTGATCACATTATTAAAATAGATCATTTCTGTTTCTTCAAAACACACATTGTTAGATAATAATAACCCAACACGCAACAGCCGTTTCCCAGCCAAGGCCTACCGCCCAGCCGCTGCATGCACCACCTCTGTCCACCGCAGGCAGTAATGCGATCTACACAACCAGGGCCGCTACTTTTCAACCAAGCAGCTCCTCAGTTGGCCCTCAGGGAGCTAACGAGGCTGAGCGCACCCTGGACCAGGTCTCCCCACGCCAGTACCAGGAATCGAACCCTTGTCTTCCCCTTGGTAAGCAGCATCGCTATCACCATGCTAGTGAGACGACACATTGTTATATACGTTACTAGAATTCTATATAATCTGGTCCGATGAAGAATTTGCAATAAAATCCTTGGAAGCTACGGCATAGAGCAGATCTAAATTTTCAATTATTAATCCAACTTGCAATATTTTCCGAATTTATCATAAAATATCTCGTTACAAAGCAAACAAGTGGATAAACTATTAAAAATAAAATTTGTGCCACGAAATTATATTTAAAGGTAATCAATAACTATAATATGGGTACTTTCCCATCAAGAATACTTAAATAAAAACATAGCACACAAGGCTGCAAATGAAGTATTAAAATAATAAGCAATATACCCCATGCCTCAGTAAACAAATAAGATGACATATCTCATATTAGGAAATGGCTAATATAACCGTGGAGGTGAAAATGCCTTGAAAACAATCTGAAGAACAAGTTACGCGAGGTCAAGCTAAACACATCTTCCAACATCAATAGATTGCCTAGGTTAATTTAGTCAGACAACATTAATACACCACTATCCTTTTTCACTTAAGATAGTTCCCTTTTCACGGTATATACTTGTTTGTTTACACATGTTCCACAGGGAACACTTTTGTCTGAAACATTTTATTATTGGTTGTCCCTGTAACACATTCTATGCTAAGCAATGTTACGTTAAGTTTCAATAAATGACGCCATATTATAGAAGTACTGTCATGAAAGGAACCTTTATATTTTAGGTTTTTCGTAAATAATATGTGAAGTCGTCCGTATTTCAAGAGATTCGTATAAGAGAAGCTCATAAAAGATATCCAAGTACCTACTATTATAATAAAATTCATATACAAATATAGCAGAGTTGTATACAATGAAACTGCAACTTAATCATTTTAAGGATTTTCTGTGTTGTAAACTTAAATGTTGTGAGGTGAAAACTTGCAAAGATTTTCCCCACTCAACCCGCAGTTTATCCATTTTCTTAACTAACAGATAACTTCTACAAGCTTTCTCTAAGGCGAAGATAGTTGCTAACTAATGTTTTACACTAGCATAAAATAATAGCATAGACAAGGAAATTAATTTGATTGGATGCTCTATGTGATGAATGTTTCAGCTGTCGTTATACATCTTTTGTATTTTGTACCACGTTCAATATTGTTTTCTAGCACAATTAGTGCTGGTTGTTTCTGGTCTTTATCACTAATGAGTTTAAAAATATATCTATCCATAATGATTGCTACAGAATATCAGGAGTGTTGATGTATAACCATTCTGAATTAATGCATTGAACTGAAAAATACGGATACGTATCCCTTCCCCTCTCATGGACTGTGAGGATGCACCACAATTCATTAATGAGCCATTGTAGAATACAAGATGATATGACTGCTGTTATTATGTAGGTGCGCTATACACGGTGCTAATGTGGTTATTCGTGAAATATTATACCGTAATTAAATTGTGTGACATTTTAGGAATTTAATTCACAGAACAGCCATAAATTAAAAATTCGTTGTATTCATTCATCACTATCTTCATTACATATTTTCATTATGCACAAGTTGTTTAGCGTGAATTTTCCTTTAAGACCTTCTAGATATTACTCATAAACACCAGTGGCTGAATTCAATGCATTTAGTGAGTTCTTATCAGGCATTTATATAGAGGTAAAGGAAGTGTGGGCCGAAAATTACTCCCAAAATTAGTTTGATTCGCCCTTATATCTTATGAACAGTGTCTTTTCTTTGTGATTTCATACTTATTATATCGTTTCAAAACAAGTGTATAATTTGGGGCTTTCACGGCCGGCGTCTTGTTGATTAAACATATTCTACAGACATGTAGGCCGTGGTATAGTGGGCCTGCAGGTCAGAACTCGAATAACCAACTCGTATCACCTGTGAAGATGTCAAGCATAGTCCTTGACGAAACGTTGGGAACCTGCAAACCCACTAGATTACGGCCTACAAGCCCATATGGTGTGTTTAATCATAGTTTAAAACGTCCATTTAACGTCTTTTGACTGTTGATAACTAGGAATTGCACAGCCTTAATCTTAATCCAATTATGGTCCTATTTATCACAACACGTATTAACCTCTTCTTCTTTATGTGTATACCTTCTTCGTATGGAAGACTTCCACTCTCCAGAGCTTATGTACTATGTCTGATGAGGACTAAAGAAACTCCGCTTCAGAGTTCAGAGAGATAGCTAGTTGAGTGATTAGCCCAAAGCGAGGAGGGTGAGGAAGGAAACGATATGAAATGGATGAAAAAAGGATATTCTGGAGCAGTTGGTGAAATTAATGGCGAGGTAAATCGGAGAACCCGTAGAAAACCCGTCCAGATCCTCTTTGTCTACTACAAATCCCACACAAGTCTCACGGGGTCGAACCCGCGCCGCCTTGGTCATTTGTTAATAGAATAGCTTGCTTTACTGGGTTCTGTTCTTCTTGAAATACCCATAATTAAAATTTGGTCAACATTTTCAAGAAAATTAAAGAATTAGTTATCTCTAAAAATTATTTTCAACCTTTAGCTTCTATTACGTACTAACACTTTTTCTCTCAGAAACCCTTAAAGCTTCAACACAGCATAGGCAGTGTTTAATGCCCATACTGACTACCTGCTGCACCACAGGTGGTAGATTCGGACGATGCATGAAATTAAATGATAATTGGGAAAGGTATTTTTGGGGAAAGAAAGCTTCAAGACATGACAGCTTACATTCCCAAGAACACACCAGCTCTTGGCCTATATTTACTTCCAATGCTTTTTATTCCAATTTGGTTCTCTTACACTTTAAGAATTACAAATGTTCCATACAACGTACCTTGTGACTAATGTTGATCAACTTTTCAGCTGATACTCAGAAAGAACACAGTTAAAGCACTGCTTTCTCCACGCCATTAAACTCCTCAAAATGAGACATAACTATGTTTGAGAGGTACATAGAACTGGAATTTAAAAACTCAATGCCACAGCTGGGATAAGTGACATAACTAGTTAACTAAACCACTAATGCTTAGGCGTTACAAAAGTGACAATTAGACGCTTCATTATTGTTTTCTTTTTTCCTTAAACTGTCAAGAGAGTGAAACATATTTAAATGCCAGTTTTGTATAGCCTAGTATTTAATAATAGAGTAGTAATTTCATTTTTCAAAAAATAAAATAAAAAAAATATAAAAAATAAATAAAAATAAAACTAAAAAATAAAAGAAACGAAAAAATAAAAATACTATTCCTGCATCGTGAGGAGCAGCTGATTAGTTACCATAATAACAGTACAATATTTTTTTCTCAAAAAAATATTAGGCATATCTTCATGAAACTTAACGCATACTTATAGATGTGGTTGAGGTGCTGGTGACAAAATTTTGAAAACATTTGGATAAAAATTGGAAGATGAAGAAACGTTACGCTCGGGCACATTTAATTAAAAACTGTATTAATGTAGGAAACTAAATTAAGGTTTTATTTATGGACACTCTTTAACTGCCATGGTTCTCAGCGTCCCATTCCATATTGGGTATGAAAGACTGTTTAAGTTTGCACAGATACCTACCTTTTAATCACGTTTCATGCTCTTTTAGGTGCCATAAATCTGCGATGGGACCACCAGTTTTGCTTCCCTTCCGAAGGAAGCCTTGTTAAGGATTTTCACGACCAAAAAGAATGAATCGCTCTTCACCGGGCTTGAGCTCGTGACCAAAGGAACCAGAGACTAGCGATTGATGTAGTATATCATATGTCGAGCAATCAGACTAATGGTTCAGGATAAGTGTCACATATCGCAATAATTGTAGATGAGTGTGAAGTATGTGGTATTGTGACGTCGGCCGCCGGCCGCACATCAGAGAAAATTCAAGGTTAATCTACTTCACAACACCACTTTGCTAGGCAGCGCGCGGCCGATAAACAGGGACAACAGCAGACGGGCAGGAACAAAGCGATTCCGACAGTTCCAGAAGCTGTTCACGCGCTAGGCTCATTTATAACAACCTTCAAGAAAATATGTATTTTCCAGAAAATTTGCCGGCAATCTGCCTGGCCCATATAACCTACACGGAGTGGCGAGGAAAGCCAGTTTTCACAGTTAGCCTTTGAGTGTATGTTGCATACAGTGGGGAGGAAGTTTGAGTGTGTGTATCGTCAGAGACAGTTTTATAGGGGACGAAGTTTAACTTGGCACCCATTTATAGAAAGAGAAAGAAATAGCTATTCTCCATCTCCTTCTAAGCCGCGCTTGTTTTATGGCGAGCCAGGCAGGGCAGACACACCAGTGGTGGGTTATCTTTCTTCATTGTCACATTCACAAACTGATACTTCACTTGCAAGAGTTGCAACACCACTGATACCTACTTACCCTCATGCCACCGCAGGTATTGACTAGACCATTTCAAGAAACCCACAGTCCGTGCTGGAGAAGGATAGTGCAGAAAGGGCCAAGTTAAATCTCGTGCATTATACCCACTTGTTCGTCGTGTCAGAGTTGTTTGTTGTGTGAAGCAGTTTTTAAAGAGTGTTCTGTCGGAAGCAGCTGTTTGTTAGACAGAGAGAATAGTAGAACTGCGAGTAGCTTTTGTGTCAAGGTTAGCATAACGAAGAACAGCTGTGAGTTTCAAGGTCACGAAGAATTTTAGACTGTATTAACGACAAGAAAAGAGAACTCTTTGGTGATTCGGCTTTAGAAGAGAAATAATGTGACAGAAAAAGTAACTGGGCTTGTCATTTGTCACACTGGCGTCAGAGGGATTTGTCACATTGTCATTTTGTCACGGTATGTTCAAATGTATTCATAATAATGTACTTTTTGCTACTCAATGTAACTTAGCCTGGTCCATGGAGATTTTGTTTTCTGTCAGTTCTCTCTCTTAGCGATAATTGGATCCAAGAAATCGTCCTCCTTAGGTGAAGTATCATTCGGTTACGAGATTGTAAGATAAACGAACGCGTTACGCTTAGCTATTTCCTGTTTAGCACCAGAGTGGTAATTTTGTTAATTAAAATTGTCCCTTGCTTCCAGCGCTGCGTCCTACAGCCACACAATAAAGGAGTTACAGAGTGAAGAATGGAAACAAAACGTATATCACAAAGATAGGCAACGCCCTCTCTCCAAAAATAATCTCCATCTTAACCTCCTCTCCACCCACTGCATTAAAACAATGCAGCAAACCATCTCTTTTGTTTAAGGTTCAGGAAACGTTTTCAAGAACATGTTTATACAAAGACTGTAAAGAAAACAAATAAGATTTCTAGAATATGGTTCTCTTTGTGAGTGACTTTCCGAATCCTGCAAAATTAAGTCTCTGCCGAATAGACTTTGCCTGAAGAAAAATCTGACCTACGCAAATCAGAAGACTTAACATTAACATCCTATTATTCACGTAGAATTGTTATGACGACTCTGATGTCATGTCCAATATATCGGTCCTCAATGAATCTGCTACCAGCTGTTACAGAGATGAACTACTAGATATTTGTCTTAGTATATGCATGGTTGTGTGTGAGACTGGATATAACCAGTTAAGTTGGCTGATAAACATAATGAAGGCTAATGATGAGTTATCTGAAGCGAGTTACCGACCGACTGAGATTAAGAGTTAGTCTGTGAGGTTTAACTTGATATGTCCCTCGTAGATAGAGGAAGGAACACTCGTCATCTCACTCTGTGACAACGCAGGCAAAGCAGATACATCAGCCAAACACGCATCAATTGTTCATTCACCGTCAGAAATTTCAAACGAATTTTGGTTTTCATCTTTCGATTACTATTCTTCGAAATTTATGAATAATCTATCCGTAATTTCTCTATCGGACCATCTTTTTCCCAGTAAAACGTCCGTCATGTTGTATAGGCTCACGGAGTTCATACGACGCTGGCAACCTTCACACAACATACACTGGAAGTGGAGGTTGCGAACTTCTAGGGACCTGGAATTTCCACGAATCGCGACAAAGAAATGGTTGCTATCTCATATTTTTTCGCTACACTGTCGTAGACAAGGACAGCACTCTACTTTAGACAAGGAGATTAGAAAATATGACAACTTAAACCTCACAGCCGCTAAATTGTTACCGAACCTTTTCACTCAAAACTGTTACTATCGAATTGTATCTGCTAACTCATAACGCATCAAACATTTACGGTTTAAAACTGTTTTCCTTACAGGTAATAATGAGAAAGTTTCCATGAGCAGCAGAAACACTAGTTACAAATCTGTAGCACGGTCGTCAGGCGCTATGGACATCCGATAATTGATAACAGTAAAAACTTCCGTAGGACCGTAAAACGCTAGGAAAACGCATGCATTTTACTAATACCACATTCTTGTATCAACGTGTTCCAGCTATAACCAAAATGACCAAGAGCGTTCCTAATTTACCTTGGAAAATCGAAACTGCTCGTTCGCTTGCGAAACATAACTTTTTATTTGGCTACTTGTTAAATTCCAACAATTGTATTCCCATTCTAACCTTCAGAACCTCCCTGCGGCCTTGCGAACTTTCAAGGAGTGTGCTAATGGCTTTATTCTTGACATGTTTTCGATGAACTCCAAATTACCTTAGCTACCTGACTTATTCAGATTTCTTATCCTGACGGGAGATTAACTAATGACCTCTTCGCCGGACAACTTTTCAGCCTGCGCGTTTAATATTATGCGTTGATTCTAACATACAGAAATTATTTACTGTCATTTCTATGATTTATTCATCAAATTATTAATCGTACCCGTTAATGATTCCGGTACCAATCGGTTGTTCGTTTTCAACTCTTTCTTCATAGGACGTATAAATGGTTTCATGAAACATAGTGTGGCAAGTATATAAAAGTAAATATGAGCCTCGTGGGATGTACAACGGTTTAATAGCCCGTCTATAAATGCTTTCTTTAATATACTACATTCTTGATATAATCTCATCATAACAGTTACGTAAAGAACGCCGTTCAAATCGTCTTATTTAAAACATTGGACGGATCAATTAAATGAAAGGGAATGGGTCAAGTACAGTTAAAATTAGTTGACATAATCTGTATAGTAATTTTATAAATAATATGGGTATCACATTATTTGAATATGGTCTACATTTTTCATAAGTAAGCAGTCGGAAAAACTTCTTTAACTCTTAAAGTCAGCTCACAGATTGTCATGGCGGTATCTCCAGTGGGTGAGTGAGTGATGTTTAAGGGCCCGTCGACAACCAGGTCGTTTGGGCCCCGGTATCTCAAACATGTTCTCAAAGTCAAAGAGTGTTACCAGGCTGAGGATAGCCCGAGGTGTGTCTAACGTGTACCTGAAATGAGATATGGGATATGAGATATGGGGTTTTGCAGGGTTCCGGATGTAACTGAGGTTAGGGTCGAACACTCTATCTTATATAGGTCGTTATGGACATTTTAACGAAGGAAAGAAAATGGGAAAGACGTAATTTATGCATACAAACCATCATTTGTGGTGTGGAGGTTATTTTAATATTTCAGCCTCGCAAACGTAAAGCAGTGTAACCTCAGTATAGCCTAATACCCTATGCCACTCTTGGTTTCCGGATTATCTTGCTCACAGATATATGGTCACACTTTGCTACCATAACGAACATACTTTTTTCTCAAATGCTATTTTTGTGCACAGACGACCTAAAAATTACATTTATTTTGAATCCTGTGAATGTAATTTTGGGCGGAATAAATAATGTTTTATAGTTACACTGTAGAGGAATTAAAGGCAGAATTGGACAAAAATTACATACTGATAAAGGCTATATAGCACAAAGCTGAAGCCATTGAATGTAGAAATTGGAGAGAGATAATTTGGCTTAGTTACAAACACTTACGTATGTTTACGATATGCAGTTCAATAAACTATAACCGATATTTTGTGGTGAACCTTAAATCTGTAGTCGCACCGTTACCTTGTAATAGGATAAAACAATCGAAGTTGGGACTTGTTCTTCTCCGAACTATTATAAATATAAAAATGTCCTCTTTTTTTAAACTCTTGCTTGTGCCTTCTTAATGATCTAAGAAAATTGTATACGAGACACAAAAGTGCATTACATTGAGCATTTAACAATTTATTTTCAGCTTATACAATTCAGTAATTGTTTTATAAGTTTAACGTGCCTTAACTGGGTAGGTGATATCGAACGGTGAATGAAAAAAATGGTTGACAGAGTACTCAAACGCGACTCGAGTCCCCAGAGCTTAGAGTTACCGACATTCTCGTCTTTTCAGGATAAGGGAAAAGCCCAGCAAAAGCCTTTCTTAGGTAACTCACTCTTAGCGAGGTTCAAACTCGGGACCTCCTCAATGTGACGCAGACATGCCAACACCAAGTCAAGGAGGTGGGCGAAACTCATCATGGCTTTTAGTTATTAACAATTATGTAGTTTTGTTAACAAAATGTGTCCTTAATAATGTCACACCGTAACTATAATTTCCGAATTCGTATCTCATTCATCTTCATGAATAAAAGTATCACTATTGCTGATGCTTCGTTATTAATATCTAGGGACATATTACTTCTGCTATGGCTTAAATTAAATATATTCATAGAAATGTGGTAGTCGAATGCGAAAAGCGAAATAGCGTGTTCAAGTTTTGTTCCATAGTAAAACTATTTAAATTGTAATCAGAAGATTGCAAAAATTATGTTTATTTTTTTCTGGAATGCCCAAAGAAGAGCTACAGCTATATTCATTTACAGCTTTGAAATTTTAGAAATATTCCTGCGTGTTTACTTTTCTCAATGCTACACAAGTGCAGTGCCATTTTTATAGCTTTTGCGGGAACCAACAGTGTCTGAAGTAGAACTAAACAGACTATTGGAAGATTCATGAGCTTGCTTCGTGTTCGACAGAAGGTTACTGGAAATTAATTATTGGTTCTCTGTATCTAACCCAATGCAGCAGCAGATGTAGTTCTAGGACAATGGTTGTTAGTCAAGAGAGTTTAATCACATGTGCACCTAGACTCGAACTCTAGTAGCCAGGATTGCGAAGTTAGCTATTGGTGTGGAGTTGGGAGATTTAGGAGGTTTCAATTGAATGCTGAGAGTGTTCACCCACGCGAGTTAGACGGATGGGTTGAAATGAACTTGCCACGGAAACCTTCTGGGGAACAGACAACCAGCCTAGTATTCCTTTCGGTAGAACGAGCGTAATGATAGATTTCTGTAATCTCCTTCTCTGAGGGATTTCTCTTTCTAGTCATCCCTTTCTGTAGTGCACCAGCAAATAATTCTCTATTTATTTAGGAGGCTTAGGGGAGAAGTAAGGATGCTAGTCCAAGGTTTAGGACCACACTTCTGGAGTTTATTGAATTCCCTACCATTAACCTAGAGAAACGAATGTTGCAAGTATACCTAACAGTTAAGAAAGATATTGTTTCTAAATCTTGTTGCATGTGCGGAAGTTTCTTTACCTGTTCCTTACCGAAACCAAATTAGTTACTAAAGCATATATTTAGTTCTATGTTCTCATTACTGAAATTTTTTTATGCGTATGCAACTAGATTCAGGTGAAAAGGGCCTTTAATTATGCTTAGGTTGACAGCCATAATATTTTTTGTGTAAGAGCGACAAGATAAGGACAGAATTCGGTAATCGGAATACTGATCACATCAGGAGCTCTTGAAGTCTTATTATCTTTGCAGTTCTACCCAACAAAGAGATTTAAAATAGGAGGTGCGATTAAATTTAAGCAAAGCTGTCTACCCCATTATCAGAAGCTGGTGGTGTTTTGTGGATGCTATTGTGGGTAATCTAGAATCTACTCATTTTTCTCGATTTTGTCAGAGAATTGCTTCGATGAATAGCAGTTACTAAACCCGAAAAACAGCCGCGTGCAGTGAAACCTACTTGGCTTCCTAATATTGTTTTTTTATTTATCATTAAATTTATAAGGGGTTTCTGCCAACGTTAAATAAAGAAACACACAATAAGAGAACAGCCGCATCATCGCAACTCTGTGAACCTGTCTTACATTGAAACATCCCAAAATATTTGTCAAGGTTATTTTTGGGCTCGTATAAGATACAAATAGGATGATACTTTCCTGTTTCCTTTTATTCAGGGCAAAGTTTACTCCCGTACTAACGGGTGTGTGCTCCTCAGATTGTAATCAGTCACCTTAAGATTTCATTTGATTCATTTCCAAGCAAGTTGCATAGCTACGCTATGGCTCGTATACTAAGCTTCCCCAATGCTAAAATACAATTTCGTGGTGAGCTTAGTTAAGCAAAACATAAGCGCATGCCTGCAACGGTTCAGCAGGAGGCATAGAAAGGTAACCTTCAAGTTCATCGGCTCCCTGATTTATTCCCGTCAGCTATAAATAGCGACAAACAAAATATCTTGTGACATTACTGTTTTACTGTAGCAAAACTGTATCATTATTATGCCGTGTTTAGCGTCAGTGGCCTACAAATTAAATACATTTACATAGCACTGCGTACGAGTAAACGGGACGCAAACAGAAAGTAAATATATAACTGGGCAGTGTAGTGGATATGCTTGTACTCAAATATCTAGTTCGTTATTTGTGAATGGTTATATTCCATAGCTAAGCCATATATTTTACACGTGCTCAGATACCAAGCAATACCTCTGTATTCCTATGATCGTGGTTACCTTTGAAAAATTGTTCTTTGTGTCAACATTTTTCCTATAAACTTGGAACTTTATGGTGTCATTTTAAAATAAAAATGTAACCTTTGTGACCATTTGGAAAAACAATGCAAGTCCGTTCACCCTTTTCACAGTGTATCCCATCTTGTCGGGATGAAAATCGTAAATCTCTAAGTCATTAAATTTGTGTATTTCATTCTATAAAATCGTAAATGTTTACTTGTTGCAGAATGTCATTGATTTACATATCAACAGTAGTCTTTACGACACAGTGTGACGAGAAACTGCCAATTCTGACACATATTTGATGCTCATGAACGTATAAATTGTGTTTTCAGTTATTTGTTATGCTAAGAGCGTTGCGTTTACGTACCGCGAGTACGAGCATTGACACTATCAATTTAATAGTATGAACACTGGAGGGCTTAGAAGGCTTCCCATTCTGGTAAGGAGTGATTACTGATGCGCTCATGAACTTATTGTGGTCCTTATTGGGAATTAAGACACTTGGTACAACACACTTAACTGTCCCTTTTCAAACAGTTTCAAGGATCCCTAAAGTGGCTTCTCTAGACAGAGTTTGGAATTACAGATTACGCTATTTCTCTATTGTTGTTGATTAAATCTATGATTATAATGATGATACTCACGCTATTAAATAGTAACTACTCTCAAATACCAAATATGAAGTGTAAATGTTTAGATAAACTTAAGTTGATTGTGTTGATGTCTTGAAACAAAGGGGAAGAAACAAGAGAAATGAAATTAATAAAATACATATACACGTGACGTTGCTAAATCTCTTTTAGAAATTAAAGTTTACGTGATACTTTAACATTAAATTGTTACTAAATTAATTCAATAAAGTTAGACATGCATTATGTCATTGTTCACACAATCTTTGCTGGACAGTTACTAAAATAATAAACCATTTATATCGATTCCTTAAGAAGATTAATAGCCCCAAATATTTGACATATATTATTATTCTTATTTTTTTACGGTGAAACGGTTCTTTATTGACAATAATTGTATTGAGCATATTTGTTACAGTCATCAAGTAAAATCCCTGGTTAACGTATGGCCTTCCACCCAGTATGTATTTCAAAAGCTGAGTACTCCTATGAATATATGATTTTGCGTATGTGTTTATATGTTAAACATAATTAATAATACTTCGCTAGAAAAACTGAATACACAGACAAGAAAATCAATCTGCACCACGCCAGTTTTACATTTCATATTCCTGAGTTCCATATGTTAATGGTTTATAAGACCACCTGGCAACATTGAATAATAATATACCGGAATTAACAATGATGGATATGAGTGCCTATAAACTGTTTCCGACATGTGCAGTCGAGGTCGTTAAGGCATTGAATCGTGAACGGGAATCTCCCGTTTGGAGTCACGCCAGCGCCGCCCTGCCTAACTGAGTTTACTTTTCTAGGGTTTCCTTCGGCCTCATAAATACCAAATGCCAGGGATTTTCCGTAAACGTAGGCCTGGAACATTTCCTTTCAAAATTGCCTACCCCAATAATGTGTCATTTGATTTCATGTGTAATCAATGCCCAAGGTTTTGATCCCATAAGCTGTGAGGCGGGTGTTATGCACTATACGGGGAACAAGTGTTTAACACAGTGTGGTATTCCTGTTTACAGATAAAGGCATGTTCAACGGCACAAAAATGGTAATCATCTTAAACTTGTTATAAATTATTGATTGATGACAATATTGCATAACAACACGTTTAGTATGCCTGAGCCCAATGTATTACGCAGAAAAAAAATGGTAATATATTTAAGGAAACTTTAATGCTATCTTTAGATAGTTTGTCGGTCTGGGTCGCTCAGTTGGTTAGACGCTGGCCTACTGATCCCAAGGTCGCGGGTTCAAACCCGGCCTAGGTCGAGGGTTTTTAAGTGTGCTTAAAAACGACAGCTCCATGTTGGTAGATTTACTGGCATGTAAAAGAACTCCTGCGGGACAAAATTCCGGCACACCGGTGACGGTGATGTGATCCTGGCAATTGACAGCGTCGTTAAAAAACAAAATATTTATTTATTTATTTTTAGATAGTTTAACTCTAAACAAAATAAAGAAACATGAAAATAAAGGGAAACTGTAAATTACATGACAAATAATCAGGATATTTTGTTGATCAATTGTGAAACAAAGTTGACTCAGACTGAAAACATGAATACTATGATTGATGCCCGAAACAAGGATATGCTATCAATGCTCTTACCTCTTGAGCTACCATAGAATAGCAGCCATACGTACCCCGAAAAGATTTTCATCTGACTCAAGTATCTCAGTAAAACTTTTAATCCCAAACATTCAAAATATGATACCACAAAGGTGACTTGTAAGCTGAAATTTCTAGTTCCAGCTCTGTAATTGAATTTTTCAAGTATAATTCAAATTTCCAACTGATTGTCTGCACTCTTGTTAGCTATTTGCACTTAGAAATGAACTCTAATAGAGATTAACCAAAAAGCTCACAAATTGAAAGCCGTATTTGAGGCACGATTTTCAGAGTATTTACCATTGCCTTGAAGGTTTACTAGAATACTGGAGTCACATCAACAAGTTTAGTGCGTATACTCACATCTCCCTTTGGTAACTTAAGTGGTAAGAGCATCGGTTCGGAGAGTTCAAGATGTTTCAAGTCCCACTCGTAGCATTGAGCAAGTCTGATTGAGCTTTCCAAGTTTCAGAGTGACATCAAAAGTTCTGTCATTTGTAGAATCAAATTTAGAGAGCTTAATAAATACATTTAGTTTCATTAAGCAAAAATGTGTTTCCAGGAGGATGGACACGACGAATAAAAAGCGTTTCCGTAATTACGTAATCTCAAGGGAGTAAATCAGCGCTTCTTGACGCGCAGGTTATAGGTGCTCCAAATTGGTGTATGATTACTGTTATGTAACTATGTTCGAACGGCCGTGATTTTTAAATTGAAGATTACATCTGACCCAGCTACTAGACTCGGTCAAGAAAAATACATGCAAATCTGCCTTCAGCATTAATTTCAATGCTCACAAAGCTTTTAAAAGGCCGTCATTAAACGAAATGTGTTTTCAATTAAACGATAACTAATCCCCAACCTCGGCTTTCAGGATTTCTGAAGGATTATGGCTATCTTTCCCCTCTTCGCATTCTGGAAATGAGAGGTCCCTAAACTCTGCAAATACTTAAAATTCCGTCCTGTTGAACGCGATTTTGGGTGAAATTGTGTACTCAGGGAATGATTACGGTAAGAATATTCTAATCAGTATTTTCCCAAATGGGCTGTAATAGTTAATAACTTGAATTATTGCCAAGCTCAAATAAACCACGGCATACCTATATATTACAAAAGAAAAGAAATTCCTAGTATTCTGTTGAATGCGATTTTACGTAAAATGATGCCCTCTGGGAATGGACACGCTGAGATTATTCTATTCAATAGTTTCCCAAACGGGCTGTAATATTTAATCAGTTAAATCATTCTCAAACTCAAATAAATCACGGCAAAACACAAATGCACCTATTACTGTTCAGCTGTGGGCGAAGAAGTAGGTATTCGAGCATCATTCCATACGTTTCATGGATTCTCTGAGGACCAAACTTATTAAAACAGTTAAAAAGAAACGAGCTCTTTGACATTTAGACCATACAAATTAACAGAAGTGAAAACTGGCAGTTGAATCTTAATTTACAATGTGGCGTTTTCCGCTCATTCGATTTATTGTTATGCATTTTGGAATGTGTACACTTTGGACCGACTTCGACAGCAGGGGAGTAATGCGTGCTGCGGCTGCGGTCCCACTCAACAATGAACCCTTTTAATCTAATGGAAACGTGTGTCGTGTTTACGCCGATGTAACTTGAATTCAATATAATTTTGCATCCACAGGAAATAAAGTACAGGGTTCAGAGGTAAAACAATATTTTCAGGCACATATTTATATCTTACATACAAAATTTTACTAATATTAATTTAAATATTTTACTCTGAAATTAATACGTACACGTTGTTGAGCATCATGTAACACATTTGTCGTTTATAGAAATATACCGGAAGGAATTAATGCTGTGATATCTTCATTGCACTTATATCTGAAAACCTTAGCGAAATGTCTAAAGTGCCACAAAGATTCGTAAGAATAGTTTTTGGAGACTCATAAAACCATATAATTTCGACAGTAATATCCATTGCATAGATTAAATATAATTAATATATTTGTCCAAGATGTTCTTCGTCCATCACGTGTATTGGTTTTGCCCGTACGTTACTATGTATTTTCACTAGTAGTTTGCCGATTGTCGTAATGACTCTGTCTGTCGTATGTTAGTGGGTTAGGGATAGCGTCAGTGTCGTCTAAGGGGACCTGATCCAGCTTTTCCATGAACCACGCATTGATTTGTGTCTGGAAGATTCATCTGTGTGGTCCAATTACCTATTAAGTCCCTCCATAATTTCAATACTTATACGCCTAATATAAATCGCATTATCTCTCATATTTCTGAAATTATTCTTGTAATCCCTCTTGTGCTTTAGTGTGCCAGCTCTCTTTAAAAATTTATAATCGGTAGCTGCAATTAATACCATTTTAATTGTAAATGTCTATTAATGGACTGACGAGCCCATTTGTGGGCACATGTGTTTCTTCATAACTACTATCCCTTGTAACTGTGTATTGAGTAAAATTGCCATCATTCTTGCAGCAAGACAAAGAACAGAAACTGTAGATCTGAAAAGACAAGAAGCTCTGAGAGTCAAACTGTAAACCAGATTATTTCTGTTGATTCCATCAGCATGCACTGGTCATAATACAGAAATATACTTATTAAATTATATTTCCGTATTATTCTTGCAAGAGCTTTATTTCCTCCCTTAATTATGAGACTAGAGCAGGTTGCATGTTGATGGTTGAAAGTATTATGTCATACTTCACAATGTTAATTCACCTTGGACTGTACAATCTGCTGACAGGTGATTTTCTCTGCCCAAGCTTGCAATTTGGATCTTTATCCAAAACAATGGTGTCCAAGAACGCGGAAAAAATTCTGGAATTGGGTTGACGCTAATGATATCCTAGCAGTTGCTAGTGTCGTTAAATAAAACAAACGTATACACTGCTATTTATCTAAAACCATCTGTTTCTTAGTATCAGGCCTCAGCTTTATTTTCGCATTTAGTACCACTTCATTAGATGTAAGCGTAGTTATTGATTACGATTACGATCAGCTAAAATATATCTCTGTTGAGGAAGTAGTAATGGAAACAAAGTGCTTGCAAAATTTTCTGCAACAATCATTAATACTTCACACATAATAACGTAATCCTTGCTTCATAGCAGCTCAATAGGTTAGTACACTTCTTCAAGCAGGACTTGCAGAGAATCCAGAAGACAAAACTACTTGATAAGGGCATGGTTTGTGAATTTCTTAGTCGCTTAGACAAAGGTGTTGAATGTTCTAGATATCCACTATGCCTTTTCGTAACGCTTTAAACCTTCTTCGGGCTTTCGGAGCTTTGCATGTATTATAGAGCTTCGACAATGAAGTAATGTTGGCACTTTTTGCTAGAGTGTCTCCCTGGCGCGTATATGTAGCGTCATGCTCTAGGGGAGGTAACGTGCGAATTGACGGAAACACACTCTCAGAGGGGAGCCGCAATATGCACGTCCGTGAAAATGTTGGCTTACAAGTATTAGGAATTGACGTCACCTCCACTACCTAGCCCTTACTGTACTGTAGGTTACCTCGTTTGCCCTGCTCCAATAAATTCTCGGCCACATGGTGCTATTCTGATATAAACATGGGTCCAACGTGATGGGAAGTAGTCCGCTAGCGCACAGTACCTGTAAGTTTATATCTCAGTGTTCTAACCTATCACCTCCAAATACGGGTTACATAAAAAGGTGCAATGGTCTTTTATTTGTGCAGGATGCAGAGACGGATATTTCTGGAAATATCTAAAAGGGACTATTTTATATCTTTAGCACTTCTTTTTCCAAAACGAGCACCATTTTTTCTGCACATTATTAAATACACAACATAAAGATTTGCCAAAATCAATGTGTGGCGTAGTCCCTGGAGGCACTTTTCAGTCAGTAGTTATATACCAAGGTTCCCAAGAGATACTGGTATTTAGCCCCGCACATGAGGAAATTTGAATTTATGAAACTGAACTTCTGTGTATATTTGAATGGATTTCTGTTAAACGCTAATAGTTTTTTGCACGTAATCAAACTTAAACGTAATCAAATCACTGGTTAACCAAATGAATGGCTAATAATAACACAGGGACATTTTCACACATGAAACAGATGTATCTAATGTCATATGGTTGTATTTATGACCAGCAGAAATTTCAATTTGCTGCTCTCTCTCTCTCTCTCTCTCTCTCTATCCCTCTCTCACAACTTATATATTATGAGATATATTGAAACGAGACAGTAATATATTACTCTGGAGCTTAGCAAAATTGAAAGGCAAATAAAGTGCTTAAAGGAGACATGCAAGCAATTATTAGTTGTGCATAATTTTTTCTCTTGGACAGGAAAAAAGGCAGATGTTAAATACTGTGTTCAAACAATCGATGTGTTATACATAAATAATAAAAGATGTTCAGGAAGACCAAGCTTGTAAGCTTGTGATCATCTTCTAAAAAAGAGAGGCTATAGGTATGTATTGTTTTGTTTCCTGCCATCTTGGAATCCCATTGAGGATTTTAACTTTATCTCTCAACTTAATTAGTGCTGTCTATTCTCACGCATGAGAGAAAGATTCCATAGCTCACCACTGTAGCAATCGGCAGGATATTCATCAACGACGGATATATTGGCGACGTCATTAAAAATGTTGCACACTGGGAAACACGTTATCAAATCTTGGGACCCACTATAGTAATTTACGATTGGACATTGTTACTAGTTAGAATATGTATGTATTTGTTTAAAACTTCATTATATTGAATTGTATAATCAGCTGGTACCTAGTAATAATGGACAAACATGATAAGACGCAAAGCCATGATATTGTTTCGCCCTGGAACCTTTTACCAAAGGATATACTTTTTCTTCATTCACTTCAGGGAATGCCGAGAAACAATTCGGCCAAAAGATCTTGACATTACATTTTGTCTTTTAGGATAAACTACAAATTTGACGTCTCTACTTTAATAATTTCTGCCGCATTGTATAAGAGAGGCTTTTAAGTCACGTCACGCGATATTTTAATTATCCGGGTGTAAACGCCAGCGTGTATCAGTGACACTGTCAAACACATTTTTCTCCAGTACAGCTTTTCTTACACGTGGCACTCAAGTTATTTCACGCGATGTAGTTGTGATGCATATCGCATTTCATATTCTCAAAGTAATAAAAGAAGTCATATGAATTTGTGCTTTAATATTACTTCAGATGCGTTGAATTCGATGTAACACATTCTGGAAGAAAAAGATGTTATGACGTTATATCAAAGTATTATGAGGGAGCGGCTGTACTGCAAGGTTATGCGGTGTTCGGCGCCGGGTAGTCGGAACGGTAAACAAATAAGCAGTGAGCATCTGGCGTAAACACAGTAATTGCTATCACTGAAAAAGTAGTATCTTCTGGAACGTTCCCTCCTCGAACCTTCTCGAACTCGGTGGAAATTTCCCTAGGCTATATAAGCAAGCGTTCTCACAAAGCAAGTCAGCCTCGCGATGCTAGTGAGTGAGTAAGCTGGCGAACGCGTTTCTGATGCCACGAAAAGCGCTGTTCTCCGAGCGAGGTTTAGTCGACTGTGGTGACATACAGTGCCTTCTGTTTCCACAAGGGATTATAGAAGTGTTAGGTTCGATATCCCAGAGAGTAAACCTCCTTAAGAAGAGTTGCAGAAGAAAGTTAAGTGTATGAGAAAACAAAGTGAAGTGGCGGTGAACGACGGACCTAATTTACATCAATGAAGCACCAATGTGAGCTAAGTGAAGTATCAGTGAATGTTCAACTACATTATTAAGTAACAGGTAAAGCCGTGTGAAGGGACAGTTAAAAAGCTCCACATAAATTGACAATATTTAGGAACCCTTTACAAAAGTTTTCCACGAAAAATAGCATAACGCATATCTCTTCTCTTCTCGACGGGGTTATATTGCGGGCCACCAGCCGTCAGCCTATCTACATTAGAGAATCAGGCCTGTCAGATGACGGAGCCAGCGAAGCACAGAGACGCACAGCAGTCCGTGCATTATGACAGATTGTCACCTGGTGAATGACCGAAGAATTTCCCCTAACCAAGAAGAGCACAACTCAGTTTACTGAAATATTTTACGCACATTTCTCTGCATTCTATACTTTACTTTATATTGAATCATTGCCCTTCGCCGAGTTTTGCACCCTGGTTCTTACCCAGACTGGGAGTGCGGATTACCCTGCGCGTTTGCCAATCGCCATCGTCGTGAATATAAACAGATACGACAATTAGCAATTGGTAGGTTATAGGAACATCCGACCGAGGGAAGTGTGATGACCAGGGTATCTTCGCGTACAGGATGGACGATAGCCAAACTGGTGCTGCGCATGTGGGCGTGAGACTGGTAAATGTGTGTGGTAGATCACGGCCTGTTCAAGGTCATCGTGCAACAAATCAGTCTTCATCATCACCATCGTCAGTATTATGATTATGATTATTATGATTATTAATTATTATTATTATTATTATTATTATTATTATTATTATTATTATTATTATTATTATTATTATTATTATTATTATTATTATTATTATTATTATTATTATTATTATTATTATTATTATTATTATTATTATTATTATTATTATTATTATTATTATTATTATTGTTATCATTTCTATTATTGTTACTATAAGACGAAATATTTAAATGACTCACTGATAGGAAATTTACACATAGACAGGGTTTAAAAGTGAACAACCCAATAATTCCTTAGTAAGGCGCCGTCGTGAAGTGCAAAAGTTACAAATGTGGATGTGGCGAAAGGTATGAAGGATGCGTTCTCAGGTACTGTGTCTATTTCAACACCGTCAAGTATTTAGAGCTTTGGAATATCAAGAATATCCAAGTTTTGCTTCTAAATTAAAACCGCCAGGTTTTCATACTTAAAGCTCTCTTGATAATACCATTTACAACACATTTCTGGGTTCTCACTCAGAGAAGTAATGTAGATGAACACTTTAGACGAACGCAGCACAGAAGTAACGTGCAGGTTTATCCACTGCTGCATGTACACGTAATGACTGCAGAAAGAACTGTTGCCGGCACGCATGTAGCGAAACAGCAAGAAATACTACTTCTCATTTCTTTCTCTTATTTCTGGCCCTTTTTTTCCCTTCCCCACTTCCTCTGCGCTCTACTAAATTGTTCTTGCCTCCAGACCCCCTTCTCTGTGTCATTAATTAAACACAAAGCTCATTGTTTTCTTTTAGCGAGTAAAACACAGTATAAGCGATCTCTTCTTTCTTTTAACACAAGTTGAAGGACGCCTGGGGTATTCGCCCTTTAGTTAACAAACAATTTAACTACTTCCTCATCGATTTTAGGGTGAATTTCAAAGTCGTTTTTCTGTTTCCTCACTGTTTGATAGCGTTATAAAAATAGTGCTGTTCGTCTTCTGAGCTTATTAGCTTTGCAGTTTGTTTGAACCCTTATGGAGGAGTTACCAGCGGCAGATAACAGTTGTACCATAGGCATCTATGTATATAATAATGCTTTACTAGTAGAAACACTACAATGTTTTCCTAGATGATGCCTACCCTTTCAGAAGTAGGAAGGTAATCTTTTCTGGTCACGGTGCTATTCTTTCACGATATTCCGGCTCTAATTACTGTGAAACCGCGTCCTTTGAGAGGCGTTTTCAGTAGCTTGATGGCATAAGAGTCACAGAGAAGACATGGTGAACATTTGGCTATGTTATCTTGCAACACCTGTTTCCATGCACATACTTCATCGGTGATAAACCTCGGCTCCAGTAACATTAATGGTTTAAGGTTTAGAATCCGTTACCTAAAAGCAATGATATGTAATACTCGGGGTGACCACATGAACCCTTAACCCTTGTGTCCACATTGGATTACCCAGATAACCTTTATTAATAAAACTGCCAATGTATGATGTGTATTGAGGCTGGTATACACAGGCCTCTGGTTATTCCTAATTTGCATCTTTATAAATATCATAATAAAACCAAATTGAAATATATTCGAAAAAAAATATTAAAAATATTAACGCTCCGTCAGGCGCAATACCTATTGTTACGGGTTCGGGCGCAATATATCTGAGAGATACCACATACATATCTGCCTCTGTGCGGTCTGAAATTCCTCCTAAATGTGAAATATGTGTATTTTATTGTGTTTTAATTATGTTATTTTTATATACCAAATTTTATTTTCAAAGTATTACATCATACTACATTTCAAAAACATGAGTTATGTAAGTTGCACGAAATAAACTAATACTGCGAATGTACAAAATGTGAAAGGGTAATTATTCTTATATTTGAACATAAAGTTAACAATAAACATCATCAGTTTTTATGAAATTATAAACATTATTACAATTAATCAGTTATTTGAACTAAATTGTATGTGTGTGTCTGTAATATACTTGAGAGTTTTCACTGCAAATTCTCAGCACACTTCTTGCAAACCTGTCCGGCATGCTCTAAACAATAGTACATTTCACATGTCTTGCAGCAATATCTTGAAAGTCGCTTCTTTTTTTAGTCTACAAGGCAAGTCTTGCAAACTTTGCGCTTATTTTCAGCAGAAGGACCTGAAGAATCTTCATCACGGACTTCTGTCGCAGCTTCGCAATCTGTGTCACTTTCATAATCAACAAAATCTTCATTATTATCTTTATTTTCATCCCAGAGTATTGCCAGGGCTTTCTGTAGGTCGTTAGGTTTACACAGATTGAACACTTCTTGCTTCTTAGACATTATGGGACGTAAAAACGTGACCAGCAGAAAAGAAGGCTAAAGAAACAATGAGGTACGTGAACGGGCGTAATGTATCTCACAGATACTTTTGCTTGATAATCGAACGAAACAGCAAGCAGCTGACCAATAATGAACCAGAAAGTGCTACAGTGTGTTTTAGGAAGCTACAATGACTTGCATTAATTTCGCATAAACAGTTGGGTCATACTGTTTAAAAAAGCGGGAGAGGTATCTCTCAGATATATTGCGCCCGACGGAGGGTTAAGGAACATAATCCACTCTATAATCTATTTTCGGGTTACCCAGGCAACCTATATCTCAATTGGAGCACGTGCAAAGTTTGAAAATGAACTATTTTTGCATAATGTTTTAGTAGTTTTATTATTTATTGGGAATCTGAGCAATAATTTAATAGACATAGTCATAAGTATGTGTAAAATAGCAGTTATTTACAATTGTGACAGAATGAGTCGCAATTATTACATACTAAGTAAATTTTGCTGCTCGTGACATTACAAAAGATATACTTGGAAATATTAGTTATTCACGAAGTCCACACATTGCTGGTGTAATACAATTTCCATCACAAATTGGTTGTTTACACTTCTTGAGACTTTTTCTTGTCTTCCTCTTCCTCTTGTTTGTTTGAGGTATGCATACAAAGGACTTGCAGCCGTCCAGAAGCATCTCATATTGGCTGTGTCTCCATTCCTTCGGGAACCAGAATTACTCAATACACTATGTGACAAAGTTTTCTCAAACAATTCGGATTTGATGACCTGGAGATAATGGACGGTATTGCCAACTGAACCAGCAGAAACAGTCTACGTCTGTGTGTCACATCTTTTGTTTGAGGATGTTATGTCTCAGTAACTTGCACGTCCCAAAAGGTTCTCTATGTCATTCAGTTCCATCTTAACCATGTAGAATGCCTGAAGAGGACACAAGCATCTCACTGTTTTCGTCAACTTTCATCACTATTATCGCTCCTCTCATCTTCTATTTCAATATCACTACGGGCATCTTCAATATCTGAGGCACTAGCATCCTCCTTACTTGGAATCCATTCGTCTGTAGAATTTCCTGCACTGACATCTGATGATTCACCCTCTAGTGACTCAGCAGTAGAACATAACTGTCTAATATAATCTTCTTTCTCTTCATAGCTTAATCTGCTGAACACAGAGTTCTCAAGCATTATCCATGAGCACATAAATTTGTTGTCCACTGTAGCAGAGCTTACACAACAATGAATAGTACAGATTGTGTGCACTATAGCCAGCCACAACTAGAATGCATTGTTGCAAAAGTACCGCAATTAATTTATAAGCTTACATCGGTAACCTCGTTATAGAAAAATTAGAATTTCTTTATGTGGGCACAAGAGTTAAACGATTCAAGCAAGTGATCCGGCGATGTATTAGATGATGTATCCTTGGGAGAACAATGACAGGTTTGCTAAGAAGTGATTCCTAAATAACATATCGGACGTTATTATTGCTTGTGAAACGGCTTGATGAAATGGGTATTCAGAGGGCGAGAGATCAACGCTAAGGAGGCATAGTGGAGCGTCTTCCCCGATCATCATCATCATCATCATCATTAGAAGGCGAAAGATTGTGGCGAAAAGCCACAAGTTTAGTGCACGTGGGTTTTACTGCTGCTACCCGTGCACGTACATAGCTGCAGGAGTCTACAGATGCACATGTATATACGACGGCTGCTCGGTACCGGTTAGGTCATTCGCTCTCCGTCTCCAACTAACCTGCATCGCATGTGACCACATATGGCTCCGTGTTCTAATTATCCTGTAGGGATGGTTAACAGTTAATCGACTGTTTTATCTGTGCTGAAACTTTTTTTTAAGAACAAAGTGAATTTATCCATATACTTTCTACCGTGTGTCTTAAGTATGTGTTATGAGATAATTAAGAAGTAATTAAGGATTCGCCCCTGTAACTTCAATTAGTCATACTTATTTAGTAGATTTTACCTGGCAGTACTTGAGCATTTTTCAGTATAGTTTCTCACGCTAGCTTCCCCGATTCCCTGTAACATTTTGCCTACTTTACAGAAGGTACTGTAGTAAGACCGATAAGTACCGATATGGGACAATTGGAATAAACGACACTTGCTTCTGTATATTGTGACCTCGTGCACGGCGCAACAACAAAACACGGACAGGGCCAAGCTACTTCAGACCTCATGCCAGGCTGGCGAGCGGGGAGAGGCGCTCAAGGTCAGGCTGCCTCGCACTACCGAAGTGTGTACGTGACTAACAATAATCGAAGAGAGAACCAAAAGAGGCTTTTTCCAACACCTTCGAGAAGGATCTGGCTGCGTCATTGCTGGTGCATGTGTGTGTGTGTGTGTGTGTGTGTGTGTGTGTGTGTGTGTGTGTAACTCGAGAAAGGTCCGTGTTGCATCATCCCCGCTATAAGGAG
Organism: Tenodera sinensis; assembly: GCA_030765045.1. Taxonomy (NCBI): domain Eukaryota; kingdom Metazoa; phylum Arthropoda; class Insecta; order Mantodea; family Mantidae; genus Tenodera; species Tenodera sinensis. The sequence goes on along the minus strand of CM060962.1, from coordinate 29,077,886 downwards.
GCCAGGAAGTAGCAGTTAGTTTAGCTTTAGAGTTAGAATTATGCACATTAATCAATCAGTATACCAGTGAGTGTGAGACAGCTGTGTGTTTTTTGTTTTGTTTTTTTAATTTTTAATTTTTTGAAATTAACGTCCTCCAACGCAATGTCATATCGGACGGTAGAGAGCTGTGTGTGTGGCACGTCACGTGCATCGTAAAGAATTTTCAACGAGTGTCGAGTGATTGTAACGCCGTAATTAGTGAATGAGAGACAGAGCACAAGTGAAGAAGGACACGGAAAGGACTGAGCAAGGTGACAATAAGTAAAAGTTGTCAGTTGTAATAGCCCAAAAGACTGCAGACTCTGTTAACGATGAGAAGAATACTGTGTATTTGTGGTAAAATGTTAGGGACAATTAAGTGATTGTAAAGTAGCTGGACTGCATTTTGTAATTTTGTCACACTGGTGTCAGAAGTGGGATTAGCGAATTTGTCGTTTTGTCACAATATGAAACTATTTACGAAATATGTAAGTATAGTTTAAGAACCGGTAGGTTTATCCGTCGTGTACAAATCTAATGCTCGTAGAAGCTGTATTAGTTGTTCCAAGATTAGAAGAAATGTTTCAAAATGTTGGTATATCTAATTAAAGATGAGTGGTATAGGGCTTATTAAAGAATCCCTGACATAAAGACTTAGAACAACTCCATCTTGGCCTGTTGCATCTGACGGAATACAACATGGAAATGCGTAAGGTCCTTGATCTACCTCTGGTCCTCATCAGCTACTCACCTGTTCCCATAATGACAGGCTAATAATGTTCAAACTAAATCAAACAGCAAAGGTTATTTGCTTGTGTAATCCTGGCTTTGTGTCAGAGAGCGCTCGCTCTTGTAGATATGATGGACATGTTAGGTCAGCCCTTATTTTTTTTCGGAGGCAGGGAGCGGCATAATTACAACCTAACTGGGGATCAAAGGGGTTTGCACTTCTCGCATGTACCACAGAAACAAGCTCCTAACGCCTACTCTTAGCGAAAAAGGATACAAGAAACGTAATTGCGTCAGTGCTGCATGCTGCCTGAGCGCGCCTTCAAAGGGATTACTGACGAATAAAAAGCTACAGCTTGGTTTTCCTAAATGCCACAAAAATTAGGTTATAGAGTATCTCTACATACATGTGTCAATCAATTTGAAGAAAGTAGAAACTTTTCAGTTACTCTACTGGTTGAGAATATTGGCATTTCAAGATAGTCCCATATCATTGTGTTAATTTCTTAAATACTCCGAAAATTGTTTTCAATTTTCGTTCATGTTTCTACAGTTTCCTGGATGTTATAACATATTATTCATTTTCAATAACAATTGGTTTCTCAGTTTCACAGCAGATTTTAAACCCCGGTTCCCTTAAAAATGACTACCATTTGTTCTTAGGTTTGTGCCCTTTTTTGAAAACGCGTTTATGACTTCCACTGATAGTAGTCTCGATTTCAAAGCTAAGCTGGGTTGCAATCCACACTACAGGACTACAAATGTGCTGTAAAAGCTCTAACGGTTGCATATACAGAGTCATTACATTCCTTCTAGTATGTGCTTCTTGGCAGCATTATAAACAAAACAGTCGAATGGCATTTTGTACTTTGATCAGCCGATTTCGAAAAAATAAATAGTTTTTTTATCCCAATTGGATGCGTAATTCCACAAGAATGTACGAAGATAACAGTTTGTTACTTGTAAGATGCGTAAAGTAACGCATTTCTGACTTCGGTAGTAATTATGAGACACCACACAGGATTCGAAATAATTAATCACTTAAAAGACGCGAAGGAATACTCCGAGCTGCTCTTTCAGACGTGCAGTAAGTTGAAAACGTTGCATTGAGATTGGTCAGGGAATCGGCATGGTTTATGGATGTAAACAGGTAGGGCACTTTCGCTTTCGTGTAATGTTTTGGGAGCTAACGCTTGTGACCTACACTTGAACAGTAAACACGGAAGGACAAGGCAGGTTGTGGATTTGTTTTCAAGACGCACCGTTACGCTGTTTTTAAGTACTGAACTAGGGAAAGTGACCACCCACACAATCTGCAGTGTTGCCAGGTTATTTTCGACAAAACTAAAATATCTCTATAGAAAATTGTCAGAGACAAAAACGTTAGCTACAAAATGCGTTCCAAATACCAAGATCTACCACTGGTTTAAATTACTGTACTAGCTTCCCTTCAACCCGGCATGTACATCGTTGTACCCCAGTTACCGCATCAACCAAGGGTTTTATGTAGTATGAATCATGGTATTATACAGGTGCTAGGGGTATAGATGCAACTATTTTGATGTCATACTAAAGTATGTACACACTTTAGTAGATTAGTCGCTCTGTCTCTTCATCTAACCGTTTTGCCACCAACCAATCACATAGTTTACTACCTGATGTCTTTGGTATGGTCATAAATGCACCGCAAAGTGAATTACGCCTGCCAGTATGGACTATCCGTTTTGCTTCACAACTCAGTTTATGAGCTACTGACGTAGGTAGCGTAAGATCATTGGCCTAGCAAAAAGTATACAAACTCAGTTACGATACAACATTCCTTATTGCAAGGCCAGCCCAATCTGAGTCACGTATACTGTGCCACGCTTACTTAGAGGTACTATCGAACCTGATAACATACTGCTTTTAATAAGCAAAATTATAATTCCGCAAATGAAGCAAATACTGGTGTAATATTGCTCATCACACTGTCCTCTAGTACCAATACAAATGTCTGTTCTTATAGCCTTAACGGCCTGTGTATACAGCAAAGTAGTTAAACTGCTCACATATATAGCAACAAGACAAAGAACTGCAGAAAGTTTAAAATCACTTGTAAATATCCTGCGTCTAAATTTAGTGAAAATCCTGTATTACGTTGTTCACAATTTCGGTATATAGGAGAGGGAGAATATGTGTTTATTTGATGGTATTTGATGGTTTACTAGAGATGATACCAACTCTCTCTCTCTCTCTCTCTCTCTCTCTCTCTCTCTGAGACACCTTAGATAGCATCTCCAATATCCCCGTCTTTAATGGCCCCCCTGCTGTGGGCTACTAGAATGGTAAACTAAGAGATCCATTTCTTAGCATATACGAGCACGTAAGTGTGTGTCAGAAGAGACATCAGTTAAGTTGGCTGATAACTGCAATGGAGGGTAATAAATGAGTTATTTGAAGTGAGCTGTCAACTTTTTGAGGATTTATAATTAAATAGCCCTCTGATTATTACCAACAGAAACTGTGATTATGAAGTATTATACGACTTAACTTTTGGCGTATCAATTGCTTTAAGGGGAGGCATCTGTGAAAATGACAAAAATCCACAATTTTTGTCATAATGATGTGAAAATTTATATGTATGTGTGCCAAAGCATAACTAGAAGGTTTGCCAAATTTCACTTTTCTATGTAAGATAGTTTTTGCAAAAGAAAATTTTTATTCGTTTTTTTGCTGCAATTTTAGGGTAGCATAGCAAATGCTTCTTATAAAATATTATTTGTTCTAAGTAAACTAAACTCTGGCCATATGTTTCCCTAGATTATGTCTACAAAACCTGGTATTTTTATTTGGCTATGTCAAACAGTTTTGGAGAAAAAAATATTGAATACCTCAATGTCCATTTTTTTTTCAAATTATTAATAATTTTCAAAATAAAAATTCGATAACAATTAAACTACTCCATCTAGAGCATTTAAAATACCAGGTTTTATGAAGCAACTATCTAAAAACATGTGTGCAAACTTTAAAAGAAATCTATTAAGAACTGTATGAGAAGATGCATTTTGAAGATTGAAAAATGTGAAAAAATAGAAAGCAGAGAAAAATGACTTTAAAGTTTTAAGTATATGACAACATACATACGCCATGGGCATTAAAATCATGGCGTAACGGCCTTTTAAATGGTGATGAGGAGTAAACGACGGTAGATTGAAAGTACAAGGTACAGACATAATTTTAAGGCAAAAAACGAAAAATCGCATTTTTCGTCATTTTTGTCCAAAGTTCACCGATGCCTCCCCTTAAGCTTAAAAATATGTTTGGGTCCCTGAAATGCTAAGCGCAAAATTTTCTTGTGGCGACAGTTACGTATGCAAAACCCGAGCGCAGTCTTTAGGTGCTACGGACTGCAGCTAATGGATCAAACTAAAACGTTTCTGTGATTCTGCACACAAATTTTAGATATACGCGGCCTTTTATCAACACAATCCCCGCCCTACATTCCGACTGTACCACCAACATTTCTAATTATACGCTGGCACCTATTATATTCTGATTTGCATTTAAATACTTTTTTTTTACTCTGTGACGTGCTAAATTCTAAGGATTATTTTTCCGTTCTAATTTTCGGAACTATAGTATGTGAGGTTTAAGTTGAAATTAGAAAGAGATAGAGGTATATTCTACAGGGCAGTTGGTAATCCTTAACAGCCTGATCTCAAACCTTTTACTATTGAAGTTCTCGATTGCAAATGTTGCAAAGATATTCGCCAACACCTGCTTGTATCAGTACCAAAACCAGCGAAGCAAGAAAGGCTAACATATTCACATTTCTGTAGAAACGCGTCCATATTTCAAGAAGTGTAACTGATTTTGAGAGACTAGGCAGTGGATAGTGACTGTGACAGTGTTTCTCGGCAGATGGGCCGCCATTAGCGAACTCGCCGCTCCTAGAACAGTCAGGTAGCACCTCAAGGTCATGTTTCTACTTAAAGCTCACACACTATAGCATACATACGTATTTGCAGACAAGGTACTGAAGGTACTGAATTCAAATCACCCAAACCTTAAGCTAATGTATTTCTTGTTGGACGAGTTCACTGGAACATCTAATTGTCTTAACTACACTGACTTACTGTAATTGTTTTTCCTAATACTTAACATTCTTTTCTAATAATTTCTTATTCACTGACAACATTGTTAGTTGCGCTTCTTACACTATGTATTGATTTTAACGTATGGACAGTATTTACTGCGATTGCTGATCTATCTGCCTAATATTTCTTTATAAGATTGTTAGTCAACAATCGCGGTATCAGAGAGAAGAGCATGTTAATGGTATAAGTACGAGATATATTGAGGATGCAGTGACCTGCAGTCGTCCTATTTCATCTGTTTCAGCTCTGGAGAGAAGGATAAATAGTTGTGGTGACAGATTCGGAACGTGACAGATGCCGAGTGCGACATTTGTGGAGAGAAACTCCTTAATTAATATTGAATGGATTTCAGTTAGAAAGCCCTGTGACACTTACAGAAAGTATCCTGCTCAGGTAAATGGTTGGCCATTTGCATAGAAAAAGGTTGTTGAAGATGTTGGGTTTCCTGTGTTGAATTGAGGTAGCTTAAAAGCAATATGTGTAACATTTATTTTCGATGTAGAGTTTGTTTCATTTCACCAACTGAGAGGGCTCCTCGGTAAAGTGTGAGGCTCGCATTCAGGAGGTCGTGGATGCGATTCCCGGGGGCAACCTTCGTAGCTCGTGGTTTTTTTCGGCGGTTTCTCCGGGTCACTAGGCGATCGCTGGGAAGGATAGTTACATCTCTCGACTTTCCTGGCCTTCCACTTTGCTTCATTAATCATTTTCATTCATCGTTCATCCCGTTGGTTCTCTCAGGGTCGCAAGTGTCAGGAAGGCGTTAGGGGCAGCTTGGCAGGGATGATATGCGCACAGGACTCTTTCCGTCCATCGTTTTCCATAGAATCCGGGTAAGGAGCAGCATCTGGGGCCTTTGTACCTCACGTCAAGGTCTCCTAAGAGGGCCCCGGAGGACCTAAAGACTTCGAGGTGTCGTCAAACTTGGGAAACCTCAGCATCCTCTGTCAATGTCTGTACCATTAATGTTGATCTGGCTGCCAGGTGTCTCCTCTGATCTCATCCTTCCTCCCTGGGGTGCACAGGTACAATAAGCCTGGCTTCAGTGCCAAACTCCCTCCGTATTTCTCCTATTCCTGTTGTTTCAGTTCTTTGTCTGTAACTGCTTTAGGAAAGAAATAAAAGAGCCAGTAGCATATAGTTCATCAGCAATTAAATAAGTTTCATTAACCTTAAGGATACCCATCTGTGTAAAAAGGCTAAAAATTTCAAAAATTGCCAAAAATGGATTTTTGTTTTATCAAATAGTATAAATCTTCTGCTTTATTTTGGTATGCTTTTTACAGCCTTACGGCCTTTTTAACTATGTCACGTGGCCGTTTAACTGATTGCCTGTAAGTGGTCGTGTCCATTTAAATCCATGCAGTTGCATTATCCTTGCTATGACTTTAAACTTAGTTTATCCATGTTTTTATTTTTAGCACCGTTTGCTCTTTAAAATGCTCCACACGATGCAATTTTCAGTACTTATGCACGAAATTTGGTGCACCTGCTTAGAAATAACATTAAAAAGAATTGATGAGATAATTTTTTCATAACGTGAATAACTGCTGAGTAATGAAATATTAAAGTTTACATTTCTAAATTTAAATGAAAAAAATAATGACCTTAAACTTTAAAATTTATTTTTATCCAAACTAATAACAAGATGAAGAAATTATCTCATCAATTTGCTAACATTCTATTACAGGACATAACTGAAAATTATTAAGTTTTTCAAGTCAAAATTGCATCATGGGGAACCATTTATACAAATATTAAATACACACACACACACATATATATAATGAAATATTAATACATTGGCAACTAATCTGACTAAATGTGTGAAATGTGGCACATTTACTCCTCACTATACAGTGATTGTTGTGTTAAAATTTCAAATCAATCCAATGAAAACTGTAGATTTTCAAAATTTCACAGATGGGTATCCTTAAGTTGCTAGTGTGGGAAAAGTGATATACATATGAAAACGTAATACATACACCTTGAAGAAGGAAAATAAGTTGTGTGTATTGAAACTTGAAACAATAAAACCAGTGTATCTCTTTGCTCCTTAGTTCATCATTAACAACTGCCTGAGGCTAAGCGCAAGAAGATAAGCAAACTATAAAGCAAGCTATTCAATACCTATCTAAATCCAGAAGATGTAAAAATAGTCAAGTTCAACACCTTTACTATAAAAAAGTCCTTTTGGGTATTTCGAAGTACTTTGGTTTCTAGATGGGCCAAAATAAAAAGAAACTGCTAGAATAAAACTCATTAAAATTTTATGTCCATATTTTAATCGTAAAATATCCCAACAAACAGCTATCCAGGTAGAATTCTTAGTGGTGTTGTGGTGGATAAGTGGCAACACAAAAGGACAAACGAATAATAACAATTACAATATATAAGTCATAACGAATTTAAATTGTATTTATTTTAAAGCATCACAATTAACACAAAAGGAAATTGGAAGTTCGTAAGAAATCCGAAGGATTGCATAATAAAATACAGATTTTTAAACAGGTTTTGACCGAAGGGTTACAAGGGTTAGAATGTTCAATAATGCAATTTATTTACTACGGTAGTAGCGAAAACGTTCTAATGCACGAGAAAACTTGAGAACGATTTTCTCATACCATCTCCAATATCTCCGTCGTTCATGAATGTGCTGCAAGCTGCTAAAGTGATGAACTATAAGATCTTTCTCTGAGGGTAGGAGTGGGTGGGTATGATGATATATTACACCGATTAAGCCTAGCAATATCAACGGGGGAGGGGGTGCAGTACTTTATGCCTACCCTCTGTAATTTTTAAAATTATGTCCTTTAATTTTTCCTTTCTCTACTACGGATAGTAAAGCAGAGGATGTACTGTATTTCACCCAAAAATTCCATGTCGAGATTTCACCGGAAATACATGTTTTGAGGCCCCCTGAATCTAGAAAAGCATTTTTAGAAAAAGGTTTGTGTGTGTGTGTGTGTGTGTGTGTGTGTGTGTGTGTGTGTGTGTGTGTGTGTGTGTGTGTGTGTGAGTCTATGAGCAGCATAATTCAAAAACAAAAAGTCGGTTAAAAACCAAAGTCTTTTAAGGATGTGACACGAAGGTTTTTAAGGAAATTGCTCCACCCTAAACAACCCTTTACGTGGAAACTTTTTCGAAAATTTTTATTTTCTTGAAAATGACTAACGACTCTGATAAAAGTACCATACGTTTAAGATATTGTTATGACAAATGAAATGTATATTTTGAATTTTCTGGCTATAGCATATGTAGTTGTTTACTCTTGATGAATTTTGCATAACTGATAAACCGTAGGAGAAAGATTTAATTTTAGTATAGAAAAAACGTAGGTCTCGTTAAAATACACAATTTATGTCCAAATGAATCTTTTTGGTAGAGTGAACCATTACGGAGATATGCCTTGTTATTTATTATGTGAGTTTTGGAGAACTTATACTTCTGTCAAATGGAACATTGTTATTAAGTTATTATATATTAACCGTGCAAAGAGAACTGAATTTGAAAGCCTTATAGGATTTAACTATTGCCCAAAGTCTACTGTATTCCCATACTTCCTTTGTACCTACAAGGAAATATGCGATAAGATAATTTCTGCAAATGTTTAGCTCAACTAACACGAAGAAGATATAGGAATAAGAGTTTGTAAGAATGGTTACTACAAGAGTACACCACCTTCTATACTGCACAGATAAAGTCGCACTAAGCGGCTAGGTGCTGTGGAGATAAACATACCGTACAGGAGAACCTGTATAAAAAAGTCTTTTTGGGTATTTCGAAGTACTTTGGTTTCTAGATGGTCCAAAATAAAAAGCTGCTAGAATAAAACTCATTCAAATTTTATGTCCATATTTTAATCGTAAAATATCCTAATAAACAGCTATCCAGGTAGAATTCTTAGTGGTATTTTCATTGGCATTACTGGTGGATATGTGGCAACACAAAAGGACAAAGGAATAATATCAATTACAATATATAAGTCATCACGAATTTAAATTGTATTTATTTTAAAGCATTACAATTAACACAAAAGGAAATTAGGTCTACTACATTCCCATACTTCCGTTGTACCTACAAGGAAATATGCGATAAGATAATTTCTGCAAATATTTATCCCAACTAACATGAAGAAGATATTGGAATAAGCGTTTGCAAGAATGGTTAGTACAAGAGTAGAGAAAGTCATATGAGTGCAACGCATCAATTTGATTAAAGGCACATAGTTAATAGTTAGTGTGAATTACTGTTTCTAATACTGTTTCAAACTTTCCAGTTTTGATCTTTCTGAGTGGAAATGAAATGTCAAGGTCACTGAGTGCAAGGCAATCACGCATGGGCTTGTGAGTTACCAAGTCCAGAGTGCCTTTCAGGAAGCAAAACCGCCAGTCCAACTCAGCAAGGTTGGACACACGAGCACCTCATAACCAAAATTCAAGCTACCATGTGCAACTACTGCAAAGTAACATTTACAACAAATCATACATTTGAGTGCAAACTTTTGAAACCTAACAGGCAAATATACAGAGTTCCTTCACAACAACAGGAAGCACTGAGCGACTCTACAGCTGTTTTTAACACTATCACTTATACGTGCCACTGCCATTGTGAGTCTTGTAATGTATAATCTTTTTTAGGTTTTCAAAGTCAAGATGTCCTTCTCTACTGCCCTTGTGTAATATCATTTCTTGTAAAACCGTTGTTTCTTTTCTTAAATTGTAAAAGTCTCTACCTAATCTTTATTGTGTACTATGTTCACGTACTTTTTTTTTTCTTTATAACCACTGTTCTTAATGATATTGTAATACAATTGTATTAATATTATTATTAATCTCTGTTATTTCCAATATTTCTGTTTTTAAGAAACTGTAATATGACCTAAGATGTTCATGCATTTTAAAGAAAGGTTAGATGGGGTTAACTCACCACCAGATACTAATTCGAGAAGGACGAAAATATTGTACTGAAGAAAACAAAACATTAAACAGCATAAACGCTTTTAAATAAACTAAAGTCTTCATAGCTTAGTAATATTATAAATATATAGTTGCCTCATTATTTAACACAGAATCCCCATTGCAAGCCTGTAATGTCACACATTCAACCACAGAATTTACAATTGTAGTGGGTGTTATAATACAGTTATGCTTAAAACGTAGATTAGACCTATGCGCATTAAAGAGCATTATTGAGGTGAAGGGAGAAGGCCTAAGTGTTGTAAACCGCACGTTTGAATCCCAAATTGCGATGGCTCTATGAGATTCGTTATAGTTGAACAACGTATACGATACATCTACACTACATGCACTACATGTGTTTGTCTCTGGTTCAAAAAGGCAACCGAATACGCCTGAACCGGCTAGCAATCGATCCACGAACTCCCGGGTGCAGGTACTCTATTTCATCTACTCCATCGCATCGTAATGTACAAGCACCCACACCACCACAAGCAGGAGTGCGTATTGTTGACCCCCACAAACCAGTTAATATTCATCATTTGCATGATAATCTGATAATGGCGGTGTAGATCCAAGTCGCACCTAACATTATCCCTAATACTGTTAGTACCTGTGAGTTAAAGGTTAAAATATGACGTCATGCGTAATTACTCAAATGGCCCACATTAATCCTAAGCACGATAAAATCTTAAAATGGCACTGCTGTCTGCACTGAATATCACAAGAATCAGTCCAGGCGTATGAGACAATATCCATGCCGATAGTTGCACATTCAAAAGATGGAAATGCTGTTTATACCTTTCATTAATTTTATCCTACAACATGGGAAACACTAATAAATTTATTACATATAGTGTTGTCCTTACTCTCCTCGGCTCATGTTATTGAAAGAGAACGTATATGCATGAAAAGGACATCTCAGGAGTAAACGAACCGTCCATTTTCGCCCGATCGCTTTTATTTTCGTGACATAGTTGATCAAAGCGGTCCCAATATCTTCAGATCAATATATATATATAACCTTGCTTTTAGATCTACGCGAAACTATAGCTTGTTATGCCAACTAAGGTTCTTTTGCACTTGTGTAAGATTACGTAATTAATTCCGGTTAGACAGAGAAATGAATAAGCTATTTCATGAAGATAATTGAAGAGAATAGGAATCGACGTTTTCCAACAAAAAATTGATTTGTGGTTTGCGTAAGCATAAAAAACTTAAGGGTAGCTGAATCGTCGAGTATCTAAACGACACAAAATGAAACACAACATAGCAACAGAGTTTCAGTGGATCTCTGGAAGAAACGAAAGGAAAAACAACGGACGGACGGACGGACGGATGGACGGATGGACGGATGGATGGACGGATAGATGAATGGGCGGATGGACAGAGAGAGCGAGAATGCAGACAGGATTGTTTAGGTACCAATAATGGTTATAGTTATTTTAAACTTCCCTTAAATATATGTGTTGACTCGATTTTATTTTTACATGTGCACCTTATTTAAGACGGTTCGTGTATATCGTTTATTAATCCGAAAAATGTTAAAAATAATGTTACTGTATTTGATGGTTGCCACTGGAACTTTGTAATCTCCTAAACCTGAACCGGAATACAAAGAAAAAAGAAACATATTTATCCTTAGGTTTGTGGATTTCTACCCCCACATTACTGTCAAGGTATATCAGGTATCCGCCAACCAACTACAAATCTTCGGCAGCTGATTTTATTCTCCTTTATGTAGATGCAAAGGAAAGCGAGAGGCAATATAAGAGTGAAAGCTGAATTAAAGTAAGGCTTCGGAAGGGAAATATATTGGTCCGTAATGGTAGGGTAGGGTAGGCTGGCTGCCATGTCGAGTACTGAGATACTTCGGGCGTATATTTCACACATAAACAAGGCTTCTTACAAGCCCACAAGACGACTTAAGTGCAAACAAAGCTTAAAAGCAGGAAAGTGAAACAAAGGGAGCAAAACAAATAGGACTCTTTTGCTCTGGAAGGATATGGTATTAGAAAGGGAAGGCAGGAGGCGTGAAAGGTAGGCACTTCCCAATATTTACGTTAGAAACACAGCAAATATTTCTAAATTCTTTCAAAGTTTCTTGTGTATATACGGTAAACGAAATGCTGCTAGTCCAAATACGATTTCTATAGTGTCATATAACCAACAAAAACTTCTCTATCAGAAAGTGGAAATGTTGAGATTGTATAAAATAACGGAATACATTTGACAGCGTTCTCTCTTACAGTTCCTGCACTGGTTTCATATATTTTTATGAACAAAAACTCTTTAAGGACACCGGGAAGTGAATTTTATCGAAAATGTCGATCTTTGTTTTGTATTCTAAAAATAGTACCAATCCTTAGCTTTAAAATCACTTGAAACTTTTACTGTACCTATGTGGTCATCTGCTTTCACTACTAGGCTAGCCTTATTTGTAAATATTGAGTTTAATGCAATTAACAATAAAAATAACTTATAAAAATATATATTATATATACAATATCTGTCATTACATATGCAACATTTTACTGCTCGTCGTTTTTATGGCATGTATAATTCCTTAGCTCCAGATATCAAATTATTCATTAACCACGACCGAAAAGAATAAGATGAATGTATAGTGAAGGCTTGTGGAGAAAAGTGCACAAGAAGCATGAGGCAGACAATTTTTTGTTAGAAAACGTGGTCACACTTATACCACCTTTGCACAGCTTTTCAAATTTAACCCAAATGATATATATATATATATATATATATATATATATATATATATATATATATATATATATATATATATTAAATGTAGAAAATTTGCTCGCTAAACACCCAAAATTTCATTTAAATCAGGCTAATTTTGGCAAAACAAAAAACTGAAATTGAAATAAGCACACAACTTGAGTATGGTAAAAGCAAAATCCTGGTGTCCTTAAATATCTATAGCTGAATAAGTGCTTAAAACAACACTGATTTTTACACGGGATACTTTTATATCTAAGTACTCCTTGTTTTCATATATCATACAGTAAGTGCCTGAAGTCAATAAACTAGCTAGGTGCCCGATGCTACACGGTAGATGCCCAAATTGGAATAGGCAATTAATTTATTATTTTCATTTAATTTACCTCCCCTGTTCAGTGTGAAGTTCTTGTGCAGTGATCCAGAAGCTTTCAAGGTGAATCATCCCTTTTACCCATTTAATTATAATTTTCCACCGCGCCGGTCATTACTAATAAAGGGTGAAAAATACTCCGACATACATGCAAAAGTATGTGAAGCATTGGTAGAATTTCTGACTCTCTTAAGCCCCCCCCCCCCCCCCCCCCCCTCTCCCGACAATCTCATGCGGTTCCTGACCGACCGGACCGCTCCGCAGCGGCACCACACCGGGCGAGGACCTGCGCGCTCTCCGCCAGAGTTATGCGTAAGGAACCGGCAAGTCACGGGTACGGAACACTAACTACTGTACTAACTTACATCACTATAGATGCTGAAATTGATGACCTTCAACGTGAACACATTCCCTATATGTCCGAAAACAGTTGTGGTTCACTTGCAAAAAATCATATTGACTGATTGCCTGTATGTCTCTCGTAATACTGTTCTTCATTTTTTGTAATGTGAACGTCTTTGATGCGTACTCTTTATTCTTTAACGTTCCCTATAAGTAAAAGTCGCTTGGAATGACGGAACTAATTATTCGGTCACCATACTTAGTTCGCAATTCATGCACCAGCAGTGTGTGCTATAGCTGAAACCAGTCACACAATATTTCATTTCTTGCTAGTTGCGAAAAAATATTTAAAATAGAATCTACAAACGTGTGAATAAACAGTTGTGTTGTAAGTATGAGACATAATTCTACGCGTGGTGAGGAACTTAATGAATAATATGGTGATTTTCAGTAGCCCCAGTATCAATTGTTCTGAGTAGAAACTGACCTTGAAGATAAAACCACGCTTCATCTGTGAAGAACGTTAAATATGGGCCCATGTCGTCATTATGAACGGACTGCTAAAAACAATTGCAATAATTAACCCTACTTACAGGATCTTGCAGTTTTGAAGCATGAACTTTTAAGTTTAAGAAATTTCACTACCACGAAAGCTGACATGTTGGAAATGTTAATCGCTTGTCCTAAACGTCTTTGTGATCTTTATTTATGGGGAACGTTAAATTATAAAGTGTAGGCATCAAATCCGCGCACATTACAAGAATTGAAGGACGATATCACGTGAGAAATAGAATCAGTTAACATGAACTTTTGCAAGTAAACCATTTAAAATCTTGTCAGAATTGCAAATCTTACATGCGTTGTCACTTATAAAACCAAACCTATGTAGATGTTCCGCCGAACAGTCATGTCCAGTGGCTAATCTGAAGTAAGCAATTTCCTTGGGAAACTTTTTACTCTTTGTAATGTTTCTTTTATGTTAGAATAATTTTTATTAGAAATTTCTTTTTGGATATTATGATGTATTTTTGTACTATACTAATTTTGACAATTTTTAGTTTCGCATTTAATTCACAAGACCTTGTAGATTTTGAGTGTAGCACTGCAACCGTTTTGGCTAGAAAGTCTTGAGTCTCGTTACCAATCACACCCACATGTGCTGGTATCCACTGTAGTATTATCTGCTGCAATTTTGTTTGGAGTAATCTACATCCTTAATATTAATAGATTATAAGATTGCCCAAAATGGTCTCTGCTCGAGCTCGCCAATTTCTCCTTCTTTGCCGTCAAGACTGTTACCAATTTTACCCAGTGTTTTATATGCATAATTTCTTACTATACGCGATATAAATTTTCCCTAAACTTCTGAGCTATTTCGTCCTCTGCACTCGATAACTCATTTTAGTTTTCGTCACAATTGTTAATGCACCACACAATTTCATGCCCAGTTTCAAGGCGTGCGATAGAGTTGAATATTACAGAGAAGTTTGATTTTATATAGACTAAGTTTCTTGACATATTGATTAAAAGCAGTTGTTCAATGTTTTTTATTAAAGATGAGTCACTGTAGTCAAAGCTATGGAAAATCTTCTCAATCTCATTGTAGTTTATGCAACAGTGGTTTGCAGCATCGAACCAAGTCCCCCAAGATGTTACAATGGTCTAAGGGGGAAAGGGAAGGTATTATTTAAGGATGTTTAATAGATATATCTAAGTTCTAAATACTACATAAAACATGACCAGAGTCATGTTTTCATTCGTATACTTGCCCAAAAATGATCTAACATTAAAATTTGGCCAAATATGCATTTTTATGACCAATAAAAACTAATACATTGCGTTCGAAAATGTTGGAATTATGCTTAAATTAGCTTAGACATAGTAAAATAAGCCAGGATAGCTATATTACAGATAATGAAAATCCAAGTCCTAGTTATTACAGAGAACATTGTCTCAGCGGTCCACAATGGAATTAATATTTAAAATCAGTTACAGTTGTGTGAAATAGTATTATTTTTCCTACTAATGCGCTGTAACGTTGGTGAGCTTAGAAAAAGAATCTATGAGTGGATATTATTACTATTTATTTAACTACAAGTGTTTATACCTAATATTAAATCAGTTACACTGTCAAGAAAAATACTAAACTTAGAATTGTAAATAGCAATCCGTCTATTCAGCCAAATCACTAATCCCTCAACTACACTGTCCATATTGACGAGAAGCTAACACAAAGCTTATGGTGAAACAATGCAGTAGAAGCCTAAGCTATGTCCCTGTTTTACAATGGCTTCAGTCCAATTACAGTGTGGAAGGATTATGGACGTATAGTCTGCAAAAAGACTTCTGCAAGACTAATTGTGTGACCTCAGTATTTCAATGAAATATGCTTTTGGGGTTTTGTAAGTTCTTTTACATAGAAAAAATGGTAACTTTTCCAACTATTAATTCAAAATGCCACGATTTGACTTTGGAGCTATTTAATGTGTTTAGATTGTTTGGAAATATCACGAAAATCCTGTTACGTTAATGACCTATTATCAACACAAAATGTAAAACCACTGAAAAATTTAACTGCACGTGAAATCATGTCTCTCTCGTTCCTTGATCTCTCTCTCTCTCTCTCTCTCTCTCTCTCTCTCTCTCTCTCTCTCTCTCTCTCTCTGTGTGTGTTTGTGTGTGTGTGTGTGTGTGTGTTTGTGTGTGTGTGTGTGTGTGTGTGTGAATGTGAATGTGTGTGTGTCTGGCGTTTTTATATGCATATGAGCCAAATATAAAACGCATGAATGCAAAAGCAACTGAAATTGTAGGAATAATTACACCTTGACCACTAATGCGAAGGTAACATATGTTGTAAACCATAACATTTTTACATAGTTAGGGAACCACAAAAATTCTCTCATAGGTTCCTTGTTTCATTAGTAGAGGTTTGCCCAGTAAGCCAAATTTACTTTCGTTTCGCTTATTAAATTACGGCAGTTCCAATAAACGGAATCTGTCTTCAGTTAAACACTCCACCAACCGTTTATTTTGTGTGGAGCATCGCATTACAGTCTTGTCTTGTTTTAATATATCAAGGGGGTGGGTGTACTTTAAGCACACATTCTATATATTTTTTAAATTCTCTCTTTTAATTTTTTGATTAAAGGCATGCAGTTAATAGTTATTGTGAATCACTTATTCTACTACTGAATTGCGTGTTTGTTTCAAATGTTTCATTGCTCGTATTTTTGAGAAACAAAGAAATGTCAAGATGGTCATAAAGTACTACTCCGTCATGTTGATGTAGTGTTTAACGCCCGCTTTTACTACTACGGCACCGCAGGCGGTGATACTGATGATACATGGAATGAAGATGGAGCACCGGTGGAATGAGATGGCGGGGGAAACCGGAGAACCCGGAGAAAACCCGCCCTGACGCCGCTTCGTCCACCAAGAATACCACATGCGGGTCCCTGGGATCGAATCCGGGCCGCCTAGGTGGTAGGCGAGCGCGCTAACCGCTCGGCACTACTCCGTCAGTATAATGTGATTCATGTAGAAAGGTTTAGTAAAACAACGTTAAATATTACCTGTATAAACATGGCATGGTAAAATACCCAATTTTAAAGCAAATCTGATTTAAAAATTACTGAGATATACTGTTACCAGTGGTGGTCACCTCCGTTGGCAGTACAAGAATAAGGATTGGCATAATATCTCATGTAATTTATGTAAACAAGAAAGCAAGTATTAGTTAAACAGTGTTAAATATTATCTTTATAAACATGGAAAGATATAATACTCCACTTTAAAATAAATTTGTCTTAAAAATTTCTCTGAGATTTTGTTACTAGTGGTGGTCACAAAGTACCCTTGGTGATATAATTTATGAAATAAGACTTGCTAATGCTAGGGTTAATACAATGGGAACTCTAAACAGACCTGATGTGTGCAATCACACAACCTTCTCTACTCACTCTTTTACATACTATGTATTCTTAATTAAGATAAACGTTTGCAGTAATGGTTTTATTGCATATTATCTAGTAGGCGATACAATGGGAATATTGTAATAAAGTATGCTAAAGCAACAGTCCAATATTTTTAGAGCCGGTTGCCATGGGATGAATTTGACTCTTTGCATGGCTGAGACATTAAAATCCGAATAAAGACTTACAATTTCAGAAAATTATAAGTGTTTGAAAATTCAAAACAACAATGAACATTTCAAAACTGTTCAAAGAAAACAAATGGTGTAAACCCTGTGCTTTAACCAGATCTACGTTTTTCGTGTGGTAAGATTTAGTCTACTCTCTTAGCTTTTATCAACAAAATTACGCAAAAGCTATTCAACATGAAGGGTACTTCAGAAACTATTCCCAAAGAATTCAAGATATAAATACCACTTTTCATGAAAATACTTTAAACATGTAAATTTTTCGTAGGTAAAGGTCATTCCAGACGTTTTGGGGAAAATTTTTTCCATGTACTCTGCAGTTTAGGGTGGTGGATTTTCTTCAAAATCTTCGTGTCGCATCCTTGGAACATACTTGGTATTTTGTTTTTCGGTTGTGTTTTTCACAGGCCCACGGACACTCACGGAATTTTTGCTATAAAGTAAAAGAGAATCCGAATGTTACGTTAGATCAATACGATTCAACTAGTGTAACTGGAAATCACTAATAGTGACGTTAAACAGTGCAAGAGTAGTTAAATAATTCGATATAAGCTTGTTTTTGTAGATACTTGGTATGACGATAGCAACTGCTGATGTTACGAAAACAGTTAGGAAGTCAGCGATATCACATGACGGAAAATAAGTGATACCCTTAAATGTATGGTTATATGATGTTAGTAATTGTTTTGTGAATTTTAATTCAGTAATTTTGCATGAGAAGTATATTGACAATACAACTGAAATTATTTGAAGGTCCCCGGATGGAATAATCCTCTTAGCCCAAATGGATTTAATTTGCCAAAACAATGCACTAGACGCTCCAAAACTGTAGGGAGCGCATAGAATTTCAGCATTAATAACAGAGCAGAGTCAATCAACTTAGGCACCATTTATGTGACTTACCACTGTGTGAGCAAGGCGACAACGTTTTGTGTCTCGCATTCAGGAGGTGGTGGGTTTGATTCCCGTGGTTGACCTTCCTGGTCCATGGGTGTTTTCGGGGCTTTCCACGACGCTAGGCGAATGTTGGGAAGATTGATTATTTCCCCGGAAGTCTTCATTTCACGCTAATTTTTCATTTCACTTACCCCTTTATTCACTTGATTCTTTCAGAACACATATTTGCAGGCTTCTCGTCGCTGCATGTCAGGGAAAAAGGGTGATATCTGTGAAATTCCGTCCCCAGGAGTGGTAGTATCCAAATTCCAAGCCCTCCAGGTGGGATGTGCAGGATACCAGAGGGGAAGGGGTGCTGGTAGTACTAGACGCTGCAGGCAATTTCAGTCTGGAAATGTTAGGGACGCCGTTTACCCCGGCGTAGTTCTTGGATGGGCGACCCTGAGTTTCCTCTCACCTGTTCCCTTTTTCCAAGGGCGCTCCGCTGTGCGGCGCAGGCACAAAAGGCCTCATGAACCGCAACAGCCGAAATCCCCCGTCGTTGTCCTTAGCTTAGCTTACCTTTTTGGGGTCCTGTGATGTGAAATACTTTCAGGCTCAAGGCGTGGAGGAGTCCAAGGCAAGCGTTGTGTCTTAGAACCACATTGGTATAGAGCACAACATATCCACTAGGCAGTTTCTGGGAAGATTACATTTGCAGGAGCCTTATGTCCTCTGAAGTGGATATTTCTTATTGCATATCTGCCACACGTAACAACCGGATACATTCTGAAGCACGGTATGTTGAGTAATACAGTAGGTATCACGTGCAGGCTTCTCTGTAGCCTACGCTCTCCGTGACGTCATGCGGTGTGAGTGTGTGTAGCTGTAGGTAGTCACAGCCGAGGTCATCGTTATCACAATAACAGCTGCCTGAAGTTACAGATGCAGATCTTCCGTATCAAATAAGTCGCTAACAAAACAGATATAACTTTGCTCAGCTCTAACCATTAGATTTAAATTATTGAAGGTAAAGGAGCAACTGCTTACAATATCAAATATGAATACTGAATTTACTTATTAGCTTTGGGCATTTATTTAAGTCACTTCCATGAAAGCCAATGTAATCCTGCTCTAGACTAGTGACTAATTTCATCTGGTTTTCATGTTCTTAATTTATATGCTACATGGCCTGCCAACATTTCTAAAAGCTGCGCACTTTGGGAACTTTGCCTGTGTTACTGATTGTTCCTTGTATGCGATCTAGTTGTTGAATAAGATAGCACAGGAAAAGAACTCGCAATCCTCATATTCCTGCTGGTCTCTTTTGTAAACTCCTTTGTTCTTCCCTTTCTTCTTCTTCTTCTTCTTCTTCTTCTTCTTCTTCTTCTTCTTCTTCTTCAACTTCTTCAACTTCTTCTTCAACTTCTTCTTCTTCTTCTTCTTCTTCTTCTTCTTCTTCTTCTTCTTCAACTTCTTCTTCAACTTCTTCTTCTTCTTCTTCTTCTTCATCTTGTTCTTCTTCTTCTTCTTCTGCCTCTTTAGAGTCATTTTAATATTGGAATCATCGTTACACTTAATATAAGCAACTCTCAATTAAGTCTTGATTACATTTTGATTCCAGAAGATATACTGCTACTGAGCGTAGCTGATTCACACCAAAGCTATTATTTAAAAGTTTCAGTGTTCTAAAATAATTCCGCGAGCTATACCGGCACTAGTCCTCATAAAACTCATTTCAATCAGAGCAAGCGGTTAGCCGGCTAGTGACTTCTACACGAGCTGACGTCATTAACACTCATCTAGGTGCTGATACCTACCATGTTACTCAACACAAAGGTGTTCTGAAGCTTCTTAATTACGTTACTCGTACTTGCTTACTGTGATTAGCTTTTCATCCATGCTTTCATGGAACAGTCACCCTATTTTCAAATTCTTAACTGGATTAGTTACATTTTCTACTACGTATCAACATTCGTCCGATATGACACAATGTTGGAGGACGTTAATTAAATTAAAAAAAAAAGTATCAACATTAAGAAGAGGAAGTATTGCATTCACGAAAACCTTCGATAGAATACTCGTTTTGCGACTCCCGGAATTAAAAGGAAAAAAAGAAAAAAAAAGGCAATCATGTGTAGAAAAATGTCCCTGCGTGTATGTGCCTGTATGCTCGCGCCTCTGTCTATAAAACTCAAAAACGAAAGGTCTATTAAATACTATACTTGTTATTTAATATCAGTATTTTCCAAGGAGTCTTTTCAGGAAAACACTCCTACCCATATCTACCACTTACATGGAAAAACTTTCGAACATATGTATTTTTTTAAAAACAAATGTAGCGATTTTAATTAAAACACCATGTGCTTCAGATACTTTTATGACAAATGAAATGTGTTTCTGGAAACAGCATCTAAAGAGGTCTTCATTCTGAATTAGTTCTGCAGTACTAGTAAACCGTAAGAGGTAGACACAATCTTATTGCCCCAAAATGTACATACTGTTAAACCATAGGTTTGTGTCAAATATATTTCTATCGAGTTAACCATATTCCTTATTATTGGCTTGCATTTTCCAACATCCACATCTTTCTCAAGCGGAAGGTGTAATTCATATTTCTCCTTCTTTCTATCTTCTGGTCATACTTAGGAAATGAATTTCAAAGCTATCACATGGTGACCAGTTGTCAAAGGAGTTGACCATCTCGTAAGCCTACAGTACTTCCCTGTTCCCATTGTAGCTATAAGGAAATATGAAATAAAGTCATTTCTGCACATGTTTATCTCATTTAACATGAAGCAGGTAGAAGTATATGCCTTTCTAATAATAATTCGTAAAGAATAGATAGTCAAAGTCATGTAAATGTTACATAATTTTTCCAGAAATTGCAACATATTTGGCTGCAAGCGTCAAATGGACACCGTGTTACTAAACTCCGTAAGAGAAGCTGTTGCTGGAA
Source organism: Tenodera sinensis (assembly GCA_030765045.1). Classification (NCBI taxonomy): domain Eukaryota; kingdom Metazoa; phylum Arthropoda; class Insecta; order Mantodea; family Mantidae; genus Tenodera; species Tenodera sinensis. The sequence continues at coordinate 29,056,594 of CM060962.1, read as the reverse complement.
ATCCTCATACCAGATGCAGAGCTGTTGACCATGAATGAAACGGGTCTTAATTTCAACATTTTGAGTTTGCAGTACACCACAATACAAGACCTGTAGCGACCGGACAGTAGCCTCCCCCATTTATTGCTTAGTGTTATTTGAGCCACCCGGTACGTTCCCCTTAGTCTACCAGTGTTTCGCTAAGGTAACTTGGCCCCTGCTTTTGCCTCACTTGCGAGGCAGTTCTTGCGTTTCTAGCTGAGAGTATGGAGTAAGAGGGGACTTGCTCGCTGACGTCACAGAGATTTCAGTTGGCTGACGCTACATCAGAAAAATGCAAGCGCTCTAAGTCTGTAACAACATGTGTACAGTACATTAAATGTGATTTTGGTTATTTAGAGGTACAGTTAAAATAAAGCGTAAATCTTACTTTAAAATAAATGCAACATTTATTTAGTTAATTGATTCCTCTGTTACCTTAGGTCAAGTAATTATATTTACTTTTGCAATCAGAAACGCACATTTCAGTGATATCAATAAACATAATCAATGCCTTCCAGTGACGAATACCTTAAAGAAAGAAAAAGTTTATCTCTGTTAAAACAGAGTAATAGTATCACTAATGTCCCCTGCACAATCTGTAGCTCTATGAAATGTATAACACCCAGCTATAGCTTTTTGGAATAAGCTGAGAATTTAGATTCACAGCAAACCATTCTTGAAATTGCTTCTTATATTTCTACTTCAATTGAATTGAAAATTTTATTTCATATTGATGTATCATTTCACCGGAAGAAATATAAATCAAATGGTAACAGGGGAAAGTTTGTGCTCTTCGTTTACTTTACTCTTTCAGCAGAAGCATTCCAACAAGGTGGCTGCATTAACTCAGCTGGAAATGAAAACACATTACTTTTCTCTTCGTTTGATTCAGACTTCTGTTAAGAGAAGCTTCTCCAAGGGCAATTTTATTTTTAATTCTAAAACCAAAGTGTCAGGAAACAAAACGCTGACTCGCTTAGTCAGCCCTTTCAGAATACTGCACATGAAGAAACCGAGAGTGACTAACATTTTTATGCATAAGAACTGCTTTTGTTATTACTGCAGCTACACGTGGACAAGTGCTAGCGAGTGTCTTTATTTCAACTCATTACTTACATAGAGCTTTGCTTAAATTCGATGGGCAGGAAATGTTAAATTATAGAACGCAACTAAAATCGAGTAGAAGAAACATAATAATAAGGAAGACTCCTATACATCAAATGTTTTGCTTCCGTCGTTTACATGCTCAAGACAAAGCAAAAACACCATCACCATATTATTGGTAACTATTCTAACTACGAATCGTTTCTGGGAAGTTAAAACCTACGCTGGTTGAATATAATATGCTGGTTTCGTGAAAATTTATTTCATAGGATTATTTCATGCGCAATTGCAATGACTGCATTACATCTGTTAACTAAATACCCCTCTAGTTCGCATATGTTTTTTATTACAATATTAATAAAGAATATGTTCCGTCAATGTCGCACGATATCCTCAAGGATGTAACTATATAGCGTTCGTGAAAATTACTAGGTAACTGACGCCAGTATAATTGCACTCTGATAAACTACCCAGCCTCCCCGTGTGTCCTTAAGTCCTTGAGCCACTGCTTCAGTTAAGGGCAACTTGGTCTTTGCCTTAAATTTTGGTTTGGTTTAAGGGCACTCAACTTCGAGGTCATCAGCGTCTTTGCCTTAAATATATATGTTTGTGTACATATACTTTAACAGGCCTTTTAATATTTCCATTTCTATGAAGAGGACAACTCAAGGGACGATTAGCCAATGCTAAAACTAGTTAGGGACGAAGAAGCAGAGAAATTTAAGTTATACTGTAAGGTAAATCAGAAAGGTAAAGTAGAAACCAGCAATGTGTAAGACTTGGGGAATCAGGAGGCACAGATGTTGAGGAAACATCCGATAGGAAAGTTCAGGAAGAATAGGGCTTTGAGCACATTTTGGTCGCTGTTACAAGGTAACCAACAAAGACAACAGGCAGATATTCAGCCTAAAAGAAGCAGGAATTCTATACATGACACAACCTTACAGGAAAATAAAAAGATGAAATAATTCCTTCGCAACCAAGATATCAGTGTAATGTTAACGCGCACTACAGGGTGGAAGTGAAATGATCCGTCAGACTTTAACAGCAAATTGCTCATGTTGTGAATAACAAGAAAGCCTAATACCACAATATTGAAAAGTTTATAGTTTTCAAGAAAAAAAAATATTTTTATCAAAAAAGTTTATCTTCACCTGGCTGAATTATTATTGATTGAAAGTTCTTGATTTATGACTATATTCGTAGAAAATTGAATAAATGACATTTTCCTTTGGCGTATTTCAATAGATTCAACGGTTTTTGTGTAAATTAAATTTTAAAAAACCCACAATTTGCTGCCCTTTTACCTGGCTTCACTAGAGCGATAAGACTTCTAACTCGGGTATGCGTGAGTGTTTATGGGTTAAGGAGAACACGAGGTCTTTGTATATAATATTTAAGGGATCCTTAAATTCAAATTCACTGAGAAGTTGCCGACCGATATAATACAATACAAACTGAGTATGGCTTGTAGACCTGGTAACTGCATACACGACTACAATCCTCCACGTTACGGGCGGACAACTGTATAATCACAACGACTGTTGCGGAAGCACCCAAATGCGTGTTGCTAACACACAGCGATAGACGACGTTCCGTCTGGCTTCTACGCCCGTTGCCGAAGGAGTAGGTACCTGTCGCTAGGACGCTACTCACAGGAGCGGTCCCTGTGTCTTCTCTACTCGCTAGCTATCGGACCATCCCTCCCACTTTTAATTCCCAGAAATCCACGTACTTCCAAGTGACTTTGCGATGTTCACCTTTCACTTCTGTAATTCTTTGTAACCACCCAATTAACTCGAATCGCCGAGATCGGCCAATTCCTCGAATTTGTACCTGTCCCTAATGGCCTACTGTCTCAGGCTCTGCTAATTAATTGCCTAACGAATTTTTGTCCACTGTAACATGAAACAAATTCCCTGTACAGGATAATTTGTACACGTTAGCGTGAGACAGTATGTTCCTTTGTTTTATATCATCTCTCTACTGGACTATATTCTCTATAAATCAATTACTAATTGATCTTACTTCATTACATCCGTTTTTCTTTTAAACTGAGTATTTATTTTATGAAGTCCTAATTTCAGCATCAATGTTTGCCTGCAGGATATAACGCTAACACCTGACACCATGGGATAGCTAAGCTCAACTGATGGCGGTCACAGAAACAGGTCGTCTAGGCACCCGATATGGAACATCCCTACGCCATTTGTGGAGCCTCTTTATAAATGTGAACAAGAAACAACTTCATCATTAGGTATGTATGTGCAGAATGGGCTGAGTTACTTACTGACTGTGCCGTACACTGTTATGATAAAATAGAGCGCTCAGAATATGGGCGGGAACTTCCCCGGAACATTCACGACCACAGGAACCCGCACTTCATTCCCGAGCGCTTCACAATCCATAGGCCACTAGGCATTTCCGGGGTCGTTACAATACTGCCCAAGGCGACGCAGTTCACATGTCAATGAGCTAGTAAACAAAGGGTATGAATGAAAAGACCTGAGCCAGCTCTTCATTGTCTTTATGCTGAATATTTAATCTCGTGTTCATTTTACTTTGTATTCCGTGTTCTCTTGCTTAAAACAATACTCAATATTTAATCATATCTTCTGTTCCTTATGCCATTTTCTTTTATAGGGATGTTATTATTGTCTATGCATCCTCTTTTTCTACTGATAATTTATTGCACTGGGGTCCCTTTAGCATCGAGTCAGCTTCAGTCCTTTAGAGTAATGCTTCTAATGATTCTTTAAATCCTGTCAATTTTGCTTAATGGAAATGAGTGCTACAGTTCTTAGTTCATTCATTGAATCAAAATATTTAGAGCTCACTATTTTAAGAGGACTTGATAAATGTGTACGATTAGATAATAACATATTTCGGAGATGGTGTAGGCTGCACGAAGTTTAATTGAAATTGTGCTCCTGCCTTTGGGTTGGCCACAGAAGGTTTTGCATAAATGTAAATATGGTAGTAGAATAACCAGATATAGGAATTTCCGAGCACTAATGTCGGGTAGAAAGTAGCGGAATTTGAGTTGTTACTGGACCTCATGGAATGATGTTGCCAATTACAAACCTGACTCAGGACTTGGAAAGATTACATGTTACAAAAACAGAATGGGAGAGAACGAAGACGATAAATTTAATCACTGCTCAGAAAAAGATGCTGTGGAACCAGATATTTCCCCTGTATAAGATAGGATAATGGAAGCGATGTAGCCTTAGAACAACTGGGACAAACAATGCATATAATTCAGAGGTAGTAGTTATTATAGGAAACAGGGAGGCACTGACTGCATTGATAATTCTAGAAACATCAATGTTGGAGACAAAAGTGAAGGATGGAATATTGTGGAGGGAGTATGAACGGGGCAACTGCTGATTTGACGACATGCTACCCGGAATTCTAAAGTGGTTTACAAGGAAGTCAGTGGTATTTGTAATAAGTGAGAATCTAACTCGCTAATAATTGTCATTCTAAGATGTTTTCAGTGCTGAAAAAGTACAACCTCTAGTTGTAAACAATCCCACCACCTGTTGTAGTATCGGACACTTTCTAAACACCCTGTACGGTGTGTTACCTCTGGGACGAATGGGAAACTTACTTTATGGATGCGCCTTGTATATTTAAGGCCCTCTCTTACTAGATAAGACACCAGAGGTACTGTTCCTTTGCAGATTTACCTCAGTACTTATAAATAACAAGTGCTGGAAGGTAATCTAAACTTAGGGTTGGCACATTTTTTATTCTAAATATCATTTCAGGGAATATATTACTAGTGTTCACCTCTTGTATTTCCGTATGTAGTAAAAACGGAAGTTATACACTGTTTATACCACCACCATTACAATTACTATTTTAGCGTATGTATTAGTTATTTTATATGCAATTACTTTATCGTACTCACAAATTCTGACAATAATCAGTCGTGAACTATCAATCAAATTAAATTAAAACGATTCACATAGCCAAAACAATGTAATGCAGTATTTTGTTTTATCACAATGCTACAAAACAAGAGGAAGAGATCCGAAACAAACGTATTGCGCTTCCGCTACATTTCCGTTTTTGTAAAACTGTTTATATGCAATTATTTTATTACACTTACAAACTCTACCGAGACCCCATCGTGTACAATCAATTAACTTAAATTAAAACGATTTACGTTCACATTAATCAGATTTTTTTCAGTGCTGAATATTTGCTCCATGAACTAGATAATTTAAATGCTTTTGCTAAACCACAGACGTTAGCTAACACAACAGTTTCATTTAATACCCTACCTATGGCCTCCTCTCTCTCTCTGTCTCCCTCTCCCTCTCTCCCCTGTTGATTAAAAGCTAACTCAGTATAGGCAACATACGATTTTTCAGCAGTTGCAAAACTTCAACAGGGATCAAATCAATATTCATTTATTTAAAATAATACATTGGTTCATCCTTATAGCAAGATATGTTTTCCCCCAATGTTTTCTGATGCTTATTGTTTCGTTTTAGATATATTGTTGACCAATCTAAAGGTTTTACATTGATGGGTTTAAGGGCGCTCAACTTCTAGGTCATTAGCGCCCTTCTAAAATTCATGGCAATAGCCAGATATAAACTTAAATCAAAAATAAAATACTAGTATCAAAGAAAAAATACACATAAACGTAAAAACAGCGGCAAAAGCCGGATATAAAACAATATAATAAACAGGTCTAAAGGTTTTACAGCTACTATAAAAACAAAAGTGAAATTAAGTTATCTTCGCGTTGCTTTCTCTTGATCATGAAGCTATTTATGCAGGAGTAGGGGTAGAAGTGCTAGAGTATCAATATTGGAAACAAGGAGAAATGAAGAGGTGAGACAGATGATGTATATGGAGGAAACAGTGGTGGAGGGAATTGAAAGGCGGAATCTTCACTGGTATGGGCACGTTAGAAGAATGGGGGAGAGACGTTTTTAGAATGGTCACCTGGTGGAAGAAGGAAGCGGGGCAGGCCAAGAGCAACTTGGAGAGGGAATATTCATAGAATGATGAATGATCGGTGCCTAGAGCAGGATGACTTGTTCAAATGGAAAGAACGGCAAGTGGGAATACAGGGCAACTACTGAAGAGTGCAGAAGCCCTTAAAAGTAATTAATGAGTAGAGGTAGGCCAGACGTGGAGGGAGAACTTTGGCACTTCGTTCCTCAGAGGTCTTTTGTACCTGTGGCCCGAAGGTGCACCCCCGGGAGGGAGGGGTGGTGCGAGAGGAGGCAGAGGGCGGCCAGGCCAGAGAAGGACGGGCACAGCAGAGGTTAGGGTTTCTACAATTTTCCAGAAGTAAACTCCCCAATCCCAGCCGCCGTTTCGCGCCGAGTGCGGCATGCAGGGGCCACTCGGAGGCTCAAGGTCCTCATCATCGAGGACACGACTCGGAACTCGTCTTTCGTGACAGGGGACGGAGTTACTCAGAGCATCTTCCCCAACATGCCTGTATCCATTCAGGTCAAAGTGTACTAAAACAAATGTCTAAAACTCTAACGAAGCAATGTTTTGTTCAGGAAAAGGGTTAATGTCATTTCCTTTTTCATAAATTATTTTACTTGAAGTTACTTCATTATATTATACATTAAGACGTATATTTGCTGCAAAATACATAGTTATTTATAGCTATCCCAAAGTAATACGTCGACATTTCACCTTAGTGAGCTTAATTAAATTACCATTGCTCTTGGTTTGTCCCTGAAGTTTTTATGAATTATTTTATAAATAATGAAACTTATTTTAAGCAGCTATAGCTAATGCAGTTGAGTCTATAAAATTATTTCATCCAGCCGAAAAATAATAAAATTTACCCTAAAAGTGTGAATGCATGTATCTTTCTCTCTGAAACTACTGGCAATGCATAATCACACTTTTGATTTTGTTCTTAGTATAATTAACCATCTTCTGAATCTCAATTATTTAGTTATGTACATTAGATTACTAGAGATTAAAACAATACTTGCAAGGCCAGAACAGTAAAAATGTGGACAATGTTCAATGCTGTTACTTTCCCATTGCCACTAATACGTATTACAAAATTATTATTGTGGATCAGAAAGTTCAGCTATGTGTTATACTGAAAATTTCAGCTCTCTACCTCTTATTCTTTCTGATAAAAAAGTGCATGAACTGAGATGTTTTAAGAGTAAGTTTTATTTTTTTTTTCTCGATGAAATAATTTATATAGACTCAACCACATAAGCTATCACTGCAAATAACCATTTGAAATAGTTGTAGTGTTTTATAAAATAATTCATAAAAATTTTAGGAGAAACTATTGTGAACTTTAATCAGTGGTAATTTAACTTAATTCAACTCACTGAGATGTACCTTTTGCATTTTCAGACTACCTTATAGACTACCTATTTTTATAGCGTATCACAAAAGCCCCAACTGTCCCTGATTAAAGAGTAACTTATCCTTTAGTTGGTAACAATTGAAAAAAGGGCGCTAACAGTAATATCCATCTGGGAGACTAGGATGACAAAATCTTGTATTTTATGTCCCCTTTTGTGAATGTAACAATTTAAAAGCTTGATGAATTATTCATAATCATATTTTTATTCAGTTTATATGCTATCTTACAATAAATTACGCAAATATTACAAATTCAAAGATCAGTCTCTGTGAAAAAATGGTGCTAACAGTAACCTCCGTCTGAGAGACTAAGATGATAAAAGCTTGCATTATATGTCCACTTTCGTGAATCTCGAAAATAAGTAACAATTTAAAAGCTTGATAAATTAATACTTACATGTTGATTCGCTTTACACCACAGCTTGCAAAAGTCATGCAAAAATTACAAGCATCAAATAGTAGTATTTTAGGTACCGTTTCAGTAATATCCGCCTGTGAGACGATGTGGCTTACGTGTGTACATTTATAAAACAACACTATTGTGGAACTAAAACAGTGACGTCCACACAATTCAAAGTTCAACTCTCAACCAAAGCATAGCTGAAATTGAAGACCAAATCAGCACATGTGCCCATTATATGTTTTATAATTTTATAGCAGCCTGAGAGATGGATGTTACAATTTGAGGATTAAGTGCAACCTAAAGTAAGAAAGGTAAGGGTATGTATTATGTTTGACGTTACATTATCTCTCTATAGCTTTAAATATACACTTTTCTACAGAAAAGCCTTCACATTCTCAAACCCGTCTGAATTCCTCGAGTTTTTTATGAGCTGCAAAACCTAGAGTTTGCATTAAATGAAAATGATAACATCTAACGTTCCATTTGGGCTTTGAAACTGACTGTAAAAGAAAGGAATTTAGCAGTCTGTCTGACAGCATCATTACTTTTATGGGAAAGGAGAAAAGTGAGTAGAGAAAGAAAAGAGCTGTTACACGGTTGACCTCTTTTAGACGAGGTCGCGCCAATGTTAAGCACCGTCCTCTCGCTGTAGTTCTGCGACTGTTCACTGAACCAAGTGTGAACTTATTGGAGCTTGGGGAAAATGTAAGTGGAGTAGAGAAAACCACATCCAGAGAAACGTAACAGCAATTCTTTTCCATACTTGATACCAGTGATGTCCGTGCAAGAAAAATTGTCGGTAGTTCATTCTCCACACCGTAATTCATACCACAGGCTATTGTGGTGCTTTAAAATTGTAATAATTTCTCAACTATTTAAGAAAGATGCAGATAACAATACCTAATTTATTTTTTATGTTCAACAATTGGTTCCATTATTTACATTAACCAACAGGATATCAATTCCTAGCTAGTGTTTTCTCTTTAGTGATGTGATAGTACTGCTATTTTGGAGCAGGAAGTGGATTATATCACAAAATAACTACTCAAGACACTACGGTTAGAATGATCAGCGCTCTCCTTCTTTAATTACTCTAACTTTAGAAGCAGAAATATAAAGTTTCCGAACAAATTGCCGCCATTAGAGGAGAGGTTTTGGTGACGAAAGGCAGATAGATTCAGAGGTTTGTTATCACCATCCCCCAAATCTTTTCTATAACATTCCATAAGCACATGCTCTGCACGATATGTCAATTACTCTATCTGGTAACTAGTGCACCTCTGAGGATGCCAGCAGATGGAATTGGCGAAATGCTGGGGAAATCCGATTTCCTTAATGACAGCCGTCGCTTTAAACAGAATAATTTCATTTATGGAACTAGGACAGTTGGAAATATTGTTTCTGGTCTGACTTAAGGTCAGTGATATTTGGTAACTTAATGATTTCTTTCTAGTTATGTCTTGCGCATAAGTATAACATCACTAATTTTTCTTGTTTTAGTTCTAAACGTTTAACTTCATACACTCGGTTCTACACAAAACGATGAATAAAGTAACCATTAATTATTGCTTAAATACGCCCGAAGTCTATGGAGCTGAAAGTTATATGGATAAAGGAAATATCTTATCCAATCCGCTCACGCTCACGTAGATTTTGGGCTCTCCGGTCTTGAGACCAGGAACATTACCCCCAGATGAAGTAAGTGGAGTATTTCGGAGTGGACAGGGTTTGTTCGAGTACCTGCTTCCTTTGAACACCTACATGGTAAATACCAGTGATATACCAAGCACAAAATACAGAAAATCCTAAGCTAAAACGCCTCTCGTTCAGCGCTCTAAATTATTACCATACCTCCATTATGATGCAAGGATTATGCCATGTTACAGATGAATGCTGATTGTTACTTTATAAATGGTTTTCAGTAATTGTCTAATATAATGACTTTATTCACCACGCTAACTGGCATCCACGTCTAACATAGCACTAAGTCTTCAAGCTGTAAAATTTATTCCAAATCTTCCCATCCACCTTTATAAACACATGCAATATAGCAGGCCAAAGATGTAGCTTAAGCTCGTCTTTCTCACAATTTTACAGTTCGTTTACGTATCTTGCACAAGAAAATCTAAAATTCACTATAAAAGTGGTTTAAGATTTGCAAGCTTTACCTGAATAAACTGCATCTTTAAGGACACCGGAAAGTGAATTTCAGCAAAAATACCTACTTTTGTTTTGAATTTTAAAAAATAGTACAAATCCTTAGCTTTAAAATTCTACACATTTTACATATATATTATATTTTAAAAATATGGTATGTTGCAGCGTCGTAAGCCTTTTAATTTGGTGATTTATATATGGCGGCACATGGACACGCCCCCATTTTCCACAGTTTAACCTCACTTTCCCTTAACTTCATTTAACACTTCTTGTGCACTTTTCTCAAAGTGTATTAAAGATACTGACTTGAAATTTGCACTGTACCTTTATGCTCATCTAATTTCACTACTGAGCTAGCCTTGTTTATTAATATTAAGTTTAATGTGATTAAAAGTAAAAATTACTTATAAAATATATATAATTTGTGTCATTACATGTGCAACATTTTTCCCCTCCTCATTCTTATGGCATGTATATTTCCTTAGATCCACATATCAAATTATCCATTAACTACCACAGAAACAAATAAAATGGCTGTAGAGTCAAAGCTTATGGAGAAAACTGTACAAGAAGTATGAGGCAGCCATTTTTTGTTAGAAAACACTTTTGCAAATAATCTTTTAAATTTAACCTAAATATTACACACTTATTAAATATAGAAATACTTGTTCTCTAAACACCCCATGAGGCTAATTTTGGTAGCAAAAGCTAAAATTGAAATAATCACATAACCTGAGTATGGCAAAAGCAAAATCAGTTCCTGGTGTCCTTAAGACAAATAGCCTTCAGATAGAGCTATACCAGTTTTCCGGCCAATTTTTTCACCCTTAACTCAGAGTACACTATTACTCAAACCCCCAAAACTTGCAGAGTGGAAATCGCCTATCATGTTATGGATTCAGCGTCAACATGAAAATGACGGATCTATATATTAAATGGAGGGATAGACCACAGCCGATAAACACATGCCCATAATCAAACACTAGTTATAATGTCCTACGGAAGAGTTCAAATATTAAAATTCCAATGATGGTTTTGCAGCACATATGCCTGATATACGTGGGTAACTCGTGTTATTTAATAATCTAGCAATGTATAATAGAGGCTTAAGCCGATACTAAAGTCCTAATACGCACCAGCGACAATACCTACAAGCAGTCATCATGTCGCTATAGTATGAAGGTAGGGCACAATTTACAAGCCGGTATATATTAAGGTTCAAGGTGACTCAGTGGTTTTCCGTATTGAGAAGAAACATTATGACCACCTCCGTAGCGCAGTTGGTAGCGCGCTTGCCTCTGGCGAGCAGGACCCGGGTTCAATCCCCGGTACCAGCATGGGGATTTTAACCCCTCTGGGAGGTCTGGCACGGGGTGTACTCAGCCTCGTTAGGTCCCGGGGGGACCAATTGAGGAGCTACTTGATGGAGAAGTGTCGGCCCCAGGTCTAAAAGCCGCATAACTAGACGGGAGGGCTCGGGGCGCTGACCACGTCCCACCTTTCAGTACTGCACAGCACCAATGACACCTGTAGTGGGCAGAGGTGGGGGACGCAGCGGCTGGGCGGTAGGCCTTGACCCTTCGTGGGTTGTCACGCCGGGGTTTAGTTTAGAAGAAACATTATGGTTTTAAATGTTATAGAGAATTCTGAGTTTCTTTCTCGGTATCGTTCTTACTTTGGCTTACTTTGTGACTTTTGGATACCATATTACATGACCGTTACAAATAGATTAAGGTGTATCGAAAAAAAATTATATTTCCAGTATTGCGCCTGAAAAGAACTAACATTAATTTAATAATAAGTGTTATTACTTATGCCAACAAACTTACTGCTGGTGTTTTTAAAACACATAAGCCGTGTGCAGGCAATGTCTAAGAGGGGACTAAAAAGTTCAATGCCATAGCCGGGATTTCAACCACGGATCTTCCGCTTATCGAGTGGCAGCTCTAACCTTTAAGCTACCATGGACAACTTGCCAGTGTGACCGGGAAAGTATGAATCGGTTGGGGAATTTAATGTCATATAAATATCATTTAATGTTACGTATCACTGCAATGAGGCATTTGTATAAAAGATCTCTAAAGTTATTTCTATGAAGATATGTGCAAGGGAATACTGTCGCGTATAGGAAGGGGCGGGCATAAAAGCAGATAATATGGATATTCAATCAGAATCATTTTTACAATCAGCTCATACACGATGTACCTGAAACTTTTAAACCGCATGTGTTTTACCGTTTTCTTTTTAACTTCTAACCCTAATTATTTGGAAGTTGTTGCGGATTTAAGTTTTGAATTCGGGCCCAAATGACATAGTTGTTGACGGGTTCTCAAGACCCCCGCTCACCCACCTCACTCATCTCACTCACCTCACTCACATCACTCACTCATATCACTCATTCACTCACCTCACTCACTCACTCATATCACTCATTCACTCACTCGTTCACTCACCTCACTCACTCACATCACTCATTCACTCGCTCATTCACTCATTCATTCACATCACTCATTCACTCGCTCATTCACTCATTCACTCACTCATATCATTCATTCACTCACCTCACTCACTCATTTCACTCACTTACTCACTCATATCACTCATTCACTCACCTCACTCACTCACATCACTCATTCATTCACTCACCTCACTCACTCATCTCACTTACTCACCTCACTCACTCATATCACTCATTCACTCACCTCACTCATTTCACTCACTCATTCACTTACTCAATCACTCACCTCACTCACTCACATCACTCACACATTCACTCACCTCATTCATATCACTCACTCATTCACTCACTCATTCACTCACCTCACTCACTTCACTCATTCACTCACTTCACTCATTCACTCATTCACTCACTCATCTCACTCACTTGACTCAGTCACTCACTCACTTGACTCAGTCACTCACTCACCTCACTCACTCAACTCACTCACTTGACTCAGTCACTCACTCACCTACCCACTCGCTCACCCACCCACTTTCTCCTTCACCCACCCACTCACTCTCTCACTCACTCACTTACTCACTTACTCACTAACTCACCCACTCACTCAACTCACTCACTTACTCACTCACTTACCAACTCACTTACTCACTTACCCACTCACTCAACTCATTCACCCACTCACTCACTCACTCACTTACCCACTCACTGATCCACTCACTAACTCACTCACCCACTCACTCCAAAAAATGCGGTTGTGCGTAAAAGTAGAAACAACATATTCTTAAACATCATCAATACTAAAACCATTCACGACAAAGTAGTTTCCGGAAATTCTGTGAGATCCTACTAACATGTAACTGCTCGCTCGAGCTACAAACGAGAAGGTAATGACAAAATTAATTATTTTTAAATGCTATGTGTTAAAATAGCTGCATTCCCATTCGATATTAGATACATTTTATTCCAAAGTATTTAGTCATATTTCGCCTTCGTTACAGGGATATAACACACATAATTGTTGCAGTTGAAACAGCAAGACCTCCACCTAGATGGGGCAACCAAGTGCAGGCATCCAGTCTATGCAGGGCACGATTTGGAAATTAAATGAGCCTATATTTGCATGCGATGCTATCACACCGAGTCTCTCAAAATACAAACTCCATGCTTTGACCACCAGAGCGGTTACATTCATTTTCTACCCGTTTTTCGTTTAAAAGCAGCCATGCCTAAACCCCTGGCAGTGTGACTTTCCAGCATACCATGATGCATTTACATGCATATCAATTAATGATCTACCCCCCTCCATACCATAACATGGCTCTCTGTTTTAATGTGCTTGCGCGTGTGTAATCACCAACCACTCATCTCTGCGAAAAAAGAGAGGGAAATACCTCTAATTTCCCCTTGTAATTTGTTCTTTGACTAGCAACAACTAAGCAAGAGGTAACGCTGTGTTTTCAATTTGATATAATTAAGAAAATATTAGTTCAGTGAACCACTATCCAGTGAAATGCTCCTCACTGAAAATGTTAACGAAGCGCTGCTATTAGATTTTCCTCTATGTGCGCCTCAACCATTTGGGAATAATATTTTTATAGTTTCCTAACAACAAGTTTATAACTTTCCTCTCTTGTATCTACACCCTTCAGTTTAGATAGTACACTCAAGTGCAAGGACTCACATCCATATTTCCAGGTTCCAATATTGTTTATTCGTCTCCAATACTGACAGAACCTCCTTATCATTTCTTGTCCACACACCCACATGGTGACCCACTCTAATTGAGTTCATGTAGACCAACATTCTAGGTCACAAATACCTCCTTGTGAATAGAGATAAGTATTACTCAGAAGTGATAGTGGAAGAATATTTCACTATTAGTGGTTGCAGGGCACTGCGTTGTTGGGACTGAAATTTGAATTTTCTGTTTTTATAGGTCCGAAATAATACTTTGCGTACTTAAGGTTGTTTATATTATAAAACACTACACAAAGTTCCAGCACAATCTGTTTTATACTTTTGAGGGAATTAATTATTCAATTTATTCACAATGCAAAGTATTCAAAATATTCCATGCGCAACAAAAACTAAAATATTACTGCAATTTTATTATTTTACAAACTATAATTTCCTAATAAACACCATCAATATTTGGCAGGAAGAACAAATAATTACTTTTAAAGTAATTAATAATTTCTTTGCTTTGATGGACATTGAAAATATTTTTGAAACTTTGCTGTGTATTTAAATTTTTTAAAGCTACACAAATTGTCAGATTTTGAAACCAAAGACCAAAGTTTAAGTCACACAAATGGAGCACATACTGGAAAAATTCTGGGAACATACCATAAAACTTAATGTGCAAGAAGATAATTTATTAAAAATGTAGTGAAGAAGAAGCAATCTTTTTACACATTGCATAGATTACCCACCCTCTTTTGTCTGGTACTCTCAGATTCATATCTTAACTACTTCTTTCCACTGAATTTGGTTATTTTTGAGCCCTTTTTGGGCCCATATTTTCTTTTTAAAATAGTACCGAAAATTTAAACAGAAGACGGACGTTTAAAGCTACCGTACATGGCATTTAAAGACTGCGCTCGACCTATAAAAATGACGCAATCTAAGGAATTTCACTTGTAAGCGATGACTGAAGGTTCGGAGAACACATATGCATTAACCTGAATATCGTCCATTTGATCATTTTTTGTTTATTTTTTCAGTCCCAGGGTCTCTTAATACATGCAAGTTTACGAAGTATACGAAGGACTTGGTGAACAAACCTCAGTTATGTTCCCTACGTGAGAAGGTTACAGCTTTGTAAGATTTGCTGAGGTACGTGAAATACCTTCAAGTGCAGATTACCAGTTCTATCTACATAAACACAGTTATAAGTTGAGCGTGGAGCCGTGTGTAGTCGCACGCTTTACATGTTAGTTGGCCACGGAGAATGAGTGACGTGACCGGTACCGCGCAGGCGTCTTATATGTACGCACATCAGCAGACGCCTGCAGCTGTCTGATGAAAATTACCCGCCCTGCCGTTCCCGAGGTTTTACTGATTGCGACTTTTACTTGTGGGAAATCCCAAGAAATAAGTGAAATTTATATAAACAGTCCTCTCAACAAAGAAGAACTTAAGGGCTGTATAAGCACAGAAGTTATGAAAATCACGTATATGTAAGTCAATGGCAATTTCATTTGAAGATACTAGGAATGTCTCAGTGCAAATGGACACCTCTTTCAACACAATGTTAACTATATAACAAGATAAGTGCTCATTATAGGGCATTCAGTATCACTCATGAATAAGTTACGGTTCTACGTCTCAGAACGGAGAACACCGCAACACAACAGACAGTGCACAGAGCACGCATATGCGTGACCCACGGCCTGGCAATGTAACGAACACACTGTGTTAGTATGAATGTTTCAAATGTGGAGGCGAAAAGGGTGAAGAAAGTAGGAGGCTGTGTTTTAAGAGAAGGACCTCCCCATAGGCAGAAATATACTACGGACTTCTTAGACTGTGGATAGTAATTGCGTGTGAAGTTTGTAAGACTATACCGATATATGGGCAATAGAATTGGCATGGAGCCTAGCAGTCGCCAAGCGGATATATATATATTCCCATTTGAGCCACATCTGCGGATCATATGACTGACCCACACAGACAGCAAAACATCCGTTTTACCAAATACGTACCACACTGCAGCAGCATCTGTATATTAATAGCTAACCTCAACATGTGCAATATATGAAATTGAAATGTATTTATTTTGAATGCATTAAATACAGAACCCAAAACCTCATCCACAACCTCTGGGCTATCCGCACTACTGATCTATACTTTAACAGCTTTATTCCTGCCCTATAAATCGCCCGTTGGCTATTGTGTTTGCCACAAACCTGCAGAATATTACTGTTTTAAGAACTAGGTCTCTTTCTGTGAAGCCATTACTAATGATAATTAATCATATGCCTTTAATTAATTTTACTCCCAGGGACCTCCAAGAAAATGCACTGAAAGCGAATATTTAACTGCCTTTCTTTGAGTGGAGTGAAATTTTACAATTGTGTCAAGGCGTGATTGTAATAAAACTGCTTAAATATTAGACTATAAAACTTGCGGACGGCACAAAGTGAATACGATTATTTCGGTGAATTTATTTTTGGGATAAAATAGACTATATAAGAACTATAAATCGCAAGGTATATGGTTAGGTGTGATGATTCTTAGCAGTTTTAATTTGTACATTTCAAATTTTAAATTTTTATGAAAAACATGTGAATGCATTTATAAATTTTTGATCAATTTCGCATTTTATTGCACTTTAAAACTACATTGGAGAATGGTACTTATGGTAATTATGAAAATACAAGAGTACAAGACTTTATGAACGTTTTGAGCTATATCGCTATATTCAACCTTGTGTATGATCCACATGGATACAGGAAGATTATACTCGGTGCTAACCAACAAGGGGAGTGATAGCTGCTAACCACATGGCGGAAACGTTGAAATGAACTGGAGGGGATGGATACGTCATAGCGGTCGCCATAGCAATGGAAAGAAGAACCAATTAGGGTAAATGCGTTTTCATAGCAACGGTGCACGCAAAATTATTGTTGCCGATATTGTAACATGTGATTAGCTTGTGCCTGATGAGCAATCCAGCAGCAACAAAGACTGCGCGTCTTATCTTCTGCAGCCCTATAAACAAAGCCATCTTGTAGCTTGCGATTACAATGTTCCTATTATAAAAACAAACTGTGTCTCAGCCTAGTTGAATCCTGTTGTAAACAACAAGGCGGAGCTGACTCAACTCGCCGCGTGTTAGACGTACAGGCACGCACAAAAGTTTTGCAACACTAGTAGCGCTAACTTCTAGACAATAAATAGAGTTGGGTTACACATTAACTTATTAAATCTATGAGTTGGAATATTAATATTCCGGATTTCTTTCCGGATTCCGGGTTTCTTTCTTTAAGTACTGCGAAACAATACGCGATCATTCGCCACGCGTCACTTTTTAACGGTTTGCCTCGATTGTGTTTCATTTCGGCTGAAGCACCAGCCTGCTCCATGGTGAAAAGCTTACTGATTTTATATTGCATATAGATAAGTGTCCTTGGCCTTGTGAGGTCCGCGAGATGTACAGGAAATACAGTGTAAAATATCAGAAGCAACCCCACACTATAAACAAAAACATCTTAATCAGCATTCAACTCGATACAGACCTCGTTGCGAGAGAGCTGTCTGATAAAGGAATGCAAAAATGTTATACGTATAATAGCAGTGTCCTTCAGTAATTGTTAAGTAAAATGCAGCTTAATTTAACATAATAAGCTAATGGTGTATATAATTTCACCTTTCTTCTATCTAATCTGTATATAGTATACCATTATGTATATATTCCTTTACGAACTCACGGGCCCAGAACACATATGCGATATGTGAAGCAGAAAGATAAAATGTGGGGCTATTTACGTTTATAAGAATCGAAACATTTGCATACATTTCTATCTCCGAAATTAGCTCGCGCAGAGTAGTGATCGGAAAACTACTTACGTACAATACTGTACTTAAAGGAGGGGTTTATCGTACGTACGCAAACAAAAGATAACGCCCATTATCTTCGCCAAACCAATCAACAGCTTAACCGTTTTCTATCCCAATATCTCTGTCTCTGTCTCTCTTCCCGCCCAGATGTTTACAACAGGATTCAACTAGGTTGAGACATATTATAGTTACGATATTGCCTGTATGCTGACAACTTCGTTTTCATTATATATTTTATTGTTTTTTTGCCTTATGTTTACCTGTGTCTGACTCTGTATATCTGTGCGTATGTTGTGCGCATTTGTAGTTTTCTAACACTTTTAATGAATATTTAACTATTGTCCAAAGGCTGAGCTATATCGTCAAACGAAAAGCTGAGCGTAATCGGGGACCAAATAAAATTGTATTTGGTGCACTTAGGTACCTAACCCAGTTACTACTATGCAGTCGAAGGCATTGCTACAGATCATGTTCCCAAAAGGGGTAGGCTTCCCCTTTTCATTGCTAGTTCAAACCAGGTGGAGGGCAACGTATTCTCATCGGGAGAAAAATTCCTTAGCACGGCTTCCATTGGAAGGGATGCAAAGCTGATGGTCCCTCGTCGTAGATTTACGGCAGGTGAAGATCCAAACCCAATATAGAGACATATGAGCAATATGAAGTGGTCTTTCATACTACAATATGGAAGGGGTGGTGAAAGCCAAAGCACTTAAACAGCGTCCATCAGTAAAACTCAGTTTGATTCCTCTCCTTACAGAATATGGCAAGCAGAACTGTGCGTAACGTTAGTGGCTGCAACAACCATTTCTTACAGTTCTGGATTTCTTTGAAAACTTGGGTGAGTGTCGCTCATAACCTACAAACATAGCAAATATTTTGGAGACAATAAATTTCACTTCTTAGTATTTGTTGAAAGTTCTTGAAATTAAACGGAAACTGCAGTTTTGTGATATATTTATCACATCATCGGCGCTACTCTTGATTATACTGGTCGCGTTACGGATGCTAAATCACTGAATATTTTTATGTGTTACCAACCACTAAAATCAAAACAAATTCCTTAACAGAATCAATCAGTGGTATTTCAAAATTAAGTACGCGGTCCTTATTTTTCAAAACGAATAGGCTTTCCCATCCCATTATATCTATGGGTTCATTTATTGTTTTAATCATTTAACATCCGGATTTATTTCGTGCTTAAATGACCAAAAATGATCTGCCACAGCTGATTTATCAATCTCTTTATACTTAATATATGTAAAATATTATTTTATTCTGGTTTCTGAAAAGGATAATGCCCCATTTATAAAGAATCTGAGGATCTGGCGTATATCGATTTAGCTGTTTGGATTGTGACAGGATTTACATTGGCAAAGCCAAACATCACTTGCCAATCAGAAAACGGGACACTTTAAAAATACCAAGTATAAAGAGATTGATGAATCAGCTGTAGCAGATAATTTGTGATCATTTAACCCTCGTATTACAAAGAGGGGCGAGGGGGGGGGGGGGGAGCTACTTTATGCCCACATTCTGACATTTTTTTCAAATTTTCTTTTTTAATGTTTTGATTAAGGGCATGCATTTAATAGTTATTATCAATCACTGTTTCTGCTACTGAATGGCGTAATTGTTTCAAAGTTTCCATTGTTGGTCTTTTGAAGGTACAATGGAATGTGAAGGTACTGCCCCGTCGGTATAATGTGATTCATGTAAAAAAGGAGACAGGAATAGTTCAACAATTTTAAATATTACTTTAATAAACATGACAAGATATAATACCCAATTTTAAAGTTAATTTGTTTTAAAAACTGATGAAATATCTTGTTACCAGTGGTGGTCACCTGCGTTATATAAGCTCTGTAATAAACATTGTCATATTATATAAAGTGATTCATAAAAAAATTAAAATGGAATAACCAAACAGTATTATACATTACCTTTATAGGTATGAGAACACCTAATACACATTTTAAAATAAACTTGTTTTAAAATTGCTCCGAAGTTTATTACTAGTGGGGCCCTTGGTAATCTAAGTTAGGGAATAAGGCTTGATAATGCTAGGGTTAATCATAGAATAAATTCAGAGTTTAAACTATTGAAATAGTTAAATGGACCCATAGAGTTAAGAGTTTCGGAAAACATACTCGCGTTGATAAACAGGGACCACATGTTGAATCTTGAACTGTAGCCGATTGATGCTGTCAAATTTGTTTTCGTTTCAGTAGTTTCAGTGATTTAGCTTCCGTATCGACAGCGACCAGCATAAAAAAGAGTTACACCGATGATGTTATAAATATATCAGGAAACTGCAATTTCCGTTTAATTTCAAGAATTTGTAGAGAATACTAAGATAATAAGTGCAGCTTATAATCCCTAAAACATTTGCTATGTTTGTAGATTTGAATTGCTTTACTGTCAATAGCTTCAGTTTTTCATTGAATCGTTCATAATGTTGGCTTCTTTCCTCGCATGTTTCTGAACTTTTGCAATCGTTTCACAAGTGTGCTCATGAATTGTTTTCTTTTATAATTTTGAAATTAAAGAAGGTATTACCAATTAATCAGAAAGCTAATGAACGTAAAGTGTAACACCAGAGTTGTACCAGGACACTATTGACACTAGGCTTCATTCAGGGGCACATTACGTATTGCGTCAAGGGACATTAGTTCGTTGAATATCGGAGAGGAGAGATAGAGAGAAAGAGAAGGTGTACATCTCTGTTCGCTAACTAGTTCCTGTTCATTGTTAAAGAACGAATGCGTGATGAGCCCATGTCTTAACGTCTTACACCAACCGAAATACCTGGTGATGGTTCTTTCACACAGATGTGCGCAACATAAAAGCTGGAAGGTGCAAATGAGTTAAAAATGTGAGGTCTATTCGTTTTTAGATTCCTGTCGTAATCTCGTTCGGTCCTACGTGATGACTGTTATAAGTATATGGCAGTCCAAATAGTTAAACAGATTGTACACTTAGTGCATTTATTTCCTTAATACAATTTCCTATGCAATAGTTGCAGATAACAGTATGATTAGCGTGTATATGTGCAGGCAATATTACAAAGCTATTTCTCATCGTCCTGGGTACACACAAGGTTTGGCCATTTGTAACTACAGCTATGTGAGAGAGGGGAAACTCAGAAAATACAAATTAACCACATCACTCATGCGATGAAAATTGACCTAATTACTTCCTGGGATGGCGAGGGACATTAGGAAATAAACAACTTGTTAACAATTTAACCTTGTTTGAAGACGGGTAAAGCCTGACCCAGGGGCTGATAAATCCAGAGCAAATAACAGGGCCCAATACGACTCTACTCCAGTTCTCTGGATTTTGGAATATTCAGCTAACAGAAACAGCAGCTAGTTATTCTTCTGGAGCCCCTGTTGATAAAATATTATACAAAGTCATTAAAATGGGGTTATTATTAACAGATGAAACCATATATTCACTATTATTCGCAGACTAGCAACTGGTAGTGGCAGGAGATGATGACGCCATGGAATATATGACAAGAAAGCTCACGGAAGAATATGGAAAATAGGATTTAAGCACCAACACACACAAAACTAATTATATGGCAATGTGAACACGTGCAAGAGATCTAATCCAGGAAAATAGTAAAGAAACAAACTTTGCAACTAATATACATATGTAGGAGTCAATATAACGAAACATGGAAATCATGAAGATAATGTAAATGACAGAATCAACAAAGGAAGGCCAGAAGTATCAAAATTAAAGCCTATTTTATGGGATAAGATAATTACAATTAAAACAAAAACAAATATAGCACTATTATAAAAATGCAATTACATAGGTTTCATTGGTAGAGGGAATTAGAACAGAGCAATTAAGATGTTTTGACACGTTAAAAGGATGGATGGGGACAGACTGCCAAAGGAGATACATGAATGGACTCTAGTGCAACGTAGGCAGAGTGGAAGACACAGATTAACATGGAAGCAAGGAATAGTGAAAAACAGAGAAAGAAAGGAGTTTAGAAGATGGAACCTGGGAAGACAGAAAGGAGCGGAGAACGCCAATATTGCATAAATGAGTGCAGGAAGATGTCAAAAATTGTTAACCTGGAATGGAAGGACGGATGGACGGATGAGTGGGGGATGAATGAACGGGGGGAGGGATGGCTGGATGGGTGGGTTTGTGGATGTGTGGATGCATGTGTGAATGGGTGGATGGATGGATGAGTAGGTGTGTGGGTGGATGGGTGGATGAGTGGACGGATCGGTGGATGGGTGGGTGGATGGGTGGGTATGTGGAGGGTGGATGGATGGATGAGTGGATGCATGGGTGGATGGGTGGATGGGTTGGTAGATGGGGGATGGGTGGGTGGATGGGTGTGTGGATGGGTGTATGGTTGGGTGGATGGGTGGGTGTGTGGAGGGTGGATGGATGGATGAGTGGATGGATGGGTGAATGGGTTTGTAGATGGGGGATGGGTGGGTGGATGGGTGTGTGGATGGGTGGATGGTTGTGTGGATGGGTGGGTGTGTGGAGGGTGGATGGATGAGCGGATGGATGGGTGGATGGGTGGGTAGATGGGGGATGGGTGGGTGAATGGGTGTGTGGATGGGTGGATGGGTGGATGGCTGGATGCGTGGATGAATGGATTAATGGATTACCAAATGCAATAACGTAGGTAATTGTTTCCTTTGGTCTCGCTAGATCATCGTAACCGCAACTTCACACTCGAAACTAGCAGTAGGATTCTCTGAGTGTCTCAAGCAGGCAACTTTACCCAACTGGGTTTCAATTTCACAACCACATTCTGTCCAGGACCACAATGATGGCCAATAACATATTCCGAGAATGTGGTTAAGTTGAAGTAGACGTTTGTGGAAAGTTGCATCTGCATCGGAGGGTGGTCGTTCTTTTGCCGTTAACAAGGTTATTCCCAAACTTTCCCTTACAGACGCTAAGGACTTCTATCCCTGCTGCTGAAAACTAAAATCGGCTGTTCGGTGAACCTTTGCAGAGTAAGGTGCTCGGAGGTGCCTGCAAAAAGCCGGGATAAAACGTATCAACTGATAAATGTCTCCTATTTGAGTTTTGCCTATAATGTCAGAGATGCGTTAAAGGGAGTCGACATGGTGAATTTTGTGATTTTTTTCCAAATTGAGGTTTTACTTCCATACGAATATTTCGGATCCTTTGCTCATTTTGGTAAAACCGCCATAGAGGTACGTGAATCGCAAATACATTAAAATTGTAATTGAAAATAACGCCGCACATAGGTTTTAGGCTTTCTCATCTTGTTTAACTACAATTTCTGAAGAGCTAATAATTTTAGACACATATGTCCCACTATCCCTTAAAGTTATTGGTATAATGTGCTGAAATTTGTATCACACATTTGCAAATAAATGAGCTTTATTTAAATGGAAAAGTTTCTATGTACAAGGCGTACTAGTTAGTTTTTTAAATTTAAAACCCCTTATATGTCAATACAAATTTGGGCCTTATATTTAATAAATCATAACTTTACTTCTGATGAAGAAAATATGTTTTGTTTCATCAGTCAACTATAAAAATACAATTGCACTTGTCTTAAAAATTCAGCTAATTATCTGAAATAGTATTCAAGATTACGGAGCATCTATTAAAATTGCAGAGATAGGGCATTTCGAGTCCCGTTAAGGTCTGACAAATTCAAATTGAGCGTTATTTATGGACACTCTTTAACTGCTGTGGTTCTCAGAATCCCAATCTACATTGGGCGTGAAAGACCGCTTGATATTGCTCAGAGGCTTCTGGGGTTGTTTTACGTGCCGTAAATCTACGCCGCGGGGCCAACGCTTTTACTTCCCTTCCGATGGGAATGCCCGAAAAAAAATTCACTGACCTCCACGGGCTTTTAGTCCGCGACCTTGGGCACCAGCGTTCAGCATACTGCCCATAGATCACGGATGACGATTAACATCTAAAATACTAAGCTTGTGGAACTTGCTCTAAGCACAGAAGAGAAGCCTATAGTAGTTCAAATTCTAAAAGTTTGTTTTTCAGCCACATGTCCAAGCTACAAAGGTATTGAAGGTAAGTGGGTTATTCCGAAGTGGTTGCTGAGTATACACTTCTTTATTTAAACGTTCTAGTTTTCGAATGAACGCACCTATGCAATCGGCAGACTAGGACATTTAATATTACCTTACTGGACTGTTTGGTGGAGTGACAACCTCATCTGTTTATTTCTTTAGCTCCATGTTGCAGAGGCCAACCCAAATTTGAGCCCCTACTCTTCTTACATATTACTGACATATTATGTCCTTCACCGTTAGTTGTGCAATATGACTTTGCCATTGCAAGCAGTAGGTTACTACTTCTCACAAACAAGATTATGACATACAAAATCCCAAGGATGCATGATCTACCTTGTGATGATTCCTTACACGTGTACGACAACTTGTATGAATCGAATGATTCCAAATCTGAAGATAAACTGAAAACCAGGCCTTCAGACTCTGAAACTGATCATAAAAATGATTAATGCAACCTATGTCATAATAACATGCATTTTGAAGGTAATATCAGGTGCTTGTCAAATATTTATTATTATTGCTCTTATATTTGTTATTGTTGTTGTTATTATTATTATTATTATTATTATTATTATTATTATTATTATTATTATTATTATTATTATTATTATTATTATTATTATTATTATTATTATTATTATTATTATTATTATTATTATTATTATTATTATTATTATTATTATTATTATTATTATTATTATTATTATTATTATTATTATTATTATTATTATTATTATTATTATTATTATTATTATTATTATTATTATTATTATTATTATTATTATTATTATTATTATTATTATTATTATTATTATTATTATTATTATTATTATTATTATTATTATTATTATTATTATTATTATTATTATTATCGTCGTCGTCGTCGTCGTCGTCCTCGTCATCATCGTCATCGTCATCATCATCATCATCATCATCATCATCATCATCATTATCATTATCATTATCATTATTATTATTATTATTATTATTATTATTATTATTATTATTATTATTATTATTATTATTATTATTATTATTATTATTATAATTATTATTATTATTATTATTATTATTATTATTATTATTATTATTATTATTATTATTATTATTATTATTATTATTATTATTATTATTATTATTATTATTATTATTATTATTATTATTATTATTATTATTATTATTATTATTATTATTATTAGTCACTAATTAATTTTTATGTGTTAAAATTAATGCATAATGTAGATAGCACCAGTTAGAACTTTGCCAAGGAATAAACGCCATTAGCAAGGAAGGTTATGGGTGGAAAATCAATTAGCTATATATTAGAGTAGATATGTGTTCCAGTGAACTGAGCCAACGGGAAACCAATTATCTCAAGTTCTCGGTTCCTACTCAGTACGTTTATCGTCCGCTTTTACTACATGTGGCACCGCAGTTAGTGACACTTATGATACATGGAATGAAGATGGAGCACCGGTGGAATGAGATGGTAATGGAAACCGGAGAACTCGGAGTAAACCCGCACTTGCGGCGCCTTGTCCACCACAAATCCCACATACGGTCGCCTGGGACCGAACCCGGGCCGATTTGGTGACAGGTGAATTGTGTAACGACTCGACCACGGCACGGTCACAACACGTTCAGAAACCGCACCGTTGCAAATATACGCGCATACCAGTTCTGAAAATTCCAGAGAGAAAATAACTCTTAGAATTTACGAAATCACACACTGAATATTGTATTTGAGATGCGAATAAGAAATTGAGATTTGACAAAGTATGACATAGTAAGTTTGGTGGGTTAGTCACAAAGAGGTTGGGATTTATATTGATAAAAGTGTGTACATTTCTAAAATTCCTGTCTTGTGTTCTTACGGAACTGTTTTACTGTGATCGATTATGGGCACTCTGCAAGTCGCCTCAAATGGTCCATGTATTTCCCTTAATTTATCAGCAACTTAAGTGGTGTGGTCTATTCCATTCCACCCGTCTATACCCTAAGAGAAAATTCACATAGTTTGCCACGACAGCAGATTCACCTAAGGCGGAGGTATAGGCGACGGCATCGTTCACCGAGAGAGACGATGTGAACTTCTACTTCAATTTTTGTATGTTGCAACAAGTGAGCAGGTTAAAGTCATAACTCTCATGACCCTAAAACCTAATTTCGGTAAACAACCGAAAAACAATTTGTATCGATTAAACTCAATTTCCATTTGGTGGAAAATATAATGAAATATATGCCTAAATATTGCAAATTACCTTTCAAATTGTATTTATTTGTGAAAGAATAGAAATTATTGGGCTTTAAATAATGAATCGTGTGAGTTTTGACTCGAATCTCCGGACTATGAGGGTTTTGAAAAGTACCCTTTTGGAATATGTGAGTTTAGAAAATGACTAAATTGGAACATGTGAGTTTTGATGGTAAACAGTTAATAACAATACTTGAAGATCACCAAGAAATGGAGCCAGCTCACCCCGGAAATAAATTAAATGAACAACTAAGATTAATTTAACCACTGTTTAGGAGCGCTAAAGCTTATTTTATCCTGGCAAGTTGATAGATAGCAACTTCCGCTGGCAACCATACTAATTTAGCTCGGTTTCTGGAGCAGCTGCACGTTTCCTTAGTGAAATAGGGGACACCTTTTCTTCCATCACTGTATGCGTCAAAATGTTTACAATTTAATGTT
Organism: Tenodera sinensis; assembly: GCA_030765045.1. Taxonomy (NCBI): domain Eukaryota; kingdom Metazoa; phylum Arthropoda; class Insecta; order Mantodea; family Mantidae; genus Tenodera; species Tenodera sinensis. The sequence continues at coordinate 29,029,751 of CM060962.1, read as the reverse complement.
TAAACTTGATGGCATTTATAAAAAGGTGAGAGCAAGTCCTTGCTCAACCTAAGTACAGAGCGATACTGTGGTGAAGGGTTTAAGGAGAGGTGAGGGATTGGTCGAAAAAGCGATGGAGCAAAAGTTTGTCTCCTATTTAAACATGGATCAAGTGAGAAATGAAACCAATTTGCTCCGGAATCATATTCAACGCAGTAAACTGAATTGTAATATAGTGCTACCTCTATTTTGTATTTTTTGGATAATGTGGGTTATGACTGTGACCTATTCAAGTATCCAACAGGGATATTTGTTATACTTCCAATAAACAATTTGTTTAACGTCTTGGAAAGCAATATTATACCACAGTGAATAATTATTGTTGGCTTCTGTAGGAAGCATAAGGAATATATCTACAAGAGTATAACATAATTCAAGATTACAACATTGAGAAAACAACTGACTTTCGCCTCTTGGTAAAACTAATATAATGCACATAATACAATGTTCACCTCTCATTGAAATGTAACCGATTCCAGTGCCACATTATGAGACAACTGCTCAGAGGTTTCGCGGTGACTGTCATGTCGGGACGTATGGACATAGCTTGGAGTATACTAAATTTTAAATGCCGTTCTATTCGGTAAACCGCATTGCACAAAACTAGAGTCCGGCAATAACGCGGAGCCTTGTGTGTCGAACCGTTCTGATATTAGCTGTGACGGCTTAGAGGCTCCGCGAGCATTAGCTTTGCTTAGTGAACAGCGAGGCACAGTAAATCCTTCCCTCTGATAAGAGCAACTTCCTAAGTAGACATGTATGGCAACATCATAACCACAAACTCTGCCTCTCGCTAAGTTCACACTGTGTCAGAATTAATAACCACAGAGCCTTGCATATATTATGAAATAATTACTAAAATTACTCTATTGCTTTTAAGGGGAGGCATCTGTGAAAATTACAATATCCACAATTTTTGTCACAATGATGTGAAAATTTGTATGTATGTGTGCCAAAGCATAACTAGAAGGTTTACCAAATTTCACTTTTCTATGTAAGATAGTTTTTCCCCCCAAAAAAAAAAAAATGTTTATAGGTTTTTTTGCTGCAAGTTTAGCTTCTTATAAAATATTATTTGTTCTAGGTAAACTAAACTCTGGCCATATGTTCCCCTAGATTATGTCTACAAAACCTGGTATTTTTATTTGGCTATGTCAAACGGTTTTGGAGAAAAAAAATATTGAATACCTCAATGTCCATTCGATAACAATTAAACTACTCCATCTAGAGCATTTAAAATACCAAGTTTTATGAAGCAACTATCTAAGAACATGTGTGCAAAATTTAAAAGAAATCTATTAAGAACTGTATGAGAAGATGCATTTTGAAGATTGAAAAATGTGAAAAAATAGAAAACAGAGAAAAATGACTTTAAAGTTTCAGGTATATGACAACATGCATACGCCATGGGCATTTAAATCATGGTGATGAGGAGTAAACGACGGTAGATTCTGAAAGTACAAGGTACAGACATAATTTTAAGGCAAAAAACGAAAAATCGCATTTTTCGTCATTTTTGTCCAAATTTCACCGATGCAAAAGGCTTCAATGCCATAAATATGTTCACAATACTTTCCTACTTCTATGGCCAATGTCGCGCTAAATTGCGGGAGAATAATCCTTTAGTGGTCACGAGGGGTGTTCAAAACAACCCAGTCATTCTTATCGGTGTAATATTACTTAATGGTTAGGAATGTACCTTCATGACCGTTGCTACATTTCTAGGAAGTAACGTGCGAACCTTGAGCAAAAATAGAACCAATAGTGGAAGGCCGATTTCCGAGAAAATGCGCAATAAATGTTTTCTGGTGTTGTCAACATCCCGCGCGACTCTTTACGCAATTAAGCACTGAGAAAGCTTACCTATAGTTGTCTTGTGTAGCAGGTGCTTGTCTGTTGTCACTTGGTGTGGTTAATGCAGCAATGGATCTTTACAAAGCACAACAAGAAAGAATGTGGAACCTTCTACAAGAGGTATTAGATGAGTCAAGACTTCATTGGCATAGGCAATCAAATGCCTGTTTCGCCTCAAAGTCCTCCAGCCATCGTTTCCTGGGTCTCCCCACCGATCTTCTACCTTTAGGATGATATGTCATTATTCGTTTAGGAAATCTGACCTCTCGAATTTTTTCAACATGTTCCTTCCACTTTTGTTTGAAATCTTTTACCCTGTCGTTTATATTAAAATGTCATATCTCTTCTCTGTTACTTTCAATTGTTATTAGTTCTCTCTTCGTACATCCCTTCACACTTCTTAAGAATTTCATTTCAGAATTCTGTATTTACTCTGTTGCTTCTTAGTTAACGTCTAAGTCTCACTTCCATATGCTACTATAAGTGTATCCATAACTTTGTAAAATTTTAATTTTGTAAGGTACTAGATAAGTAAAGATATAAAACTTAAATCGCACTGTGGGTCATGTTTGAAAGCCATGTGTCTAAAGCACATGATAAAGTACGTGAAAAGTGTTATAACAACACATCTATTTGTATTGCAGCCAGTGACAGTAACTAAATTCGTAAACCTTTTGTATGAGTTGATGGAATAATATGTGTAATGACATAAATCAGTAGTACAGGACAAAGAATATCAGAGTTAGTACCTCACATGGAGTCGCCTATCTATAGATTTACGAACTTCCCTTTTGCGGATTGCGCAATCGCTTACGTTACTTCCCGATACCGATCGGAAGTCGTTCGCCAGATTTTGCAGACAAGACTTGCGGTTCGTCTGCACCGCACGTCAGATATTTCTACCATAAATTACATGCACCTCAAGAAGCAAGTTGGCATACTCCAGTTCTGTTAGACCTGAACAGTACAGATACTTCCCTCAGAACGCATAGGGATACCCAAAGCAATCCTGCTTCTTTCAAAACATTAAAGTTGCGCCACGAAATAGATATACAGGATGGAAGGGAAATCATGGCACTAATTTAATAGTGATAGATCTTGGTATTTTGAACACATTTTGTATCTGACGTTTTGGCCTCTGACCATTTCCTACGGAGGCATTCTATAGTTTTGTCGAAAACAAGCTGGTAGCACTGAAGATTGTGTGTGTGCACTTTCCCAAGGCACTTTCCACAGCGAGGTGTCTCGTGAACGTAAACAAATACCTACCATGCCATGTCCTTCCATATCTAATATGAGAGTATAGGCCGATCAGAATCGTTATCTCCCAAAACATTACACTACCCTGCAAGCAAACGACCTGTTTCCATCGAGAAGCCGGTTCAATTCCGTGACCAACCTCAACGCAAAGTTGTTGAGTTACTTCATGTCTGAAAAAGCTACTCGGAATATTCCTTTAATTCTTTTAAGTAATTATTTCTAAACTCTGTGTGATGTCCCATAATTACTACCGAATCTATGTCAGAAGTAATTTGCTGTACGCACCTTACAAGTAATAAAATACAATCTTCCTACATTCCCGTGGATTTACGCATCCAATTTGGAAGAAAAGCCCTTTATTTTTTCCATATCGGCTTGTCAAAGAACAAAGTGCCATTAGATTTCTTTGTTTGTGTTAATGAACTACACCGAAACATTTTCAGATGATATAGAGATGTCTTAAACAAGTAATTTTAGATAGGAGACTAACCGTCTGTTTGTTCAAATTATGCAGTTAAGGCTATAAGTTTCTAAAGTGCCCGTACGCCACTGGCTAACACCAACCATTCAAGCGCACTACATATGAAAACGAAGTATGTGCTTTAGAATCTAGCTCTGTGACGTAATGATTATGACCTTAGCGTTCGAGTATAAGGTCATCTTCAATTAACTGGACTAGATTATAAACTCTGTTTCAATTTCTGTTTTTATTTCTACATATCATCATGAATCATCATGAATAAGATCGTTTTAGGTCATGTGGCCTGTAACAATAAGCCTAGCGAAGATGGTCTTGGTCTGTCCACCGCTGTTTTGGTCTACCGTGATTCCGTGACCAGTTGGAGCGTACTGCAGTGGCAATTTTGAGAGCCTAGTCCTTACCATTTTGATCAAATGATTTTTCTATTCTCGTTGGTATTTTTCTATCTCCTCAGTCAAACTTGATACTCCCAAGGTTTTCTCTGATGCCTGCATTCCTTTGGTGGTCCAATCTATTTCAAGATGTAAGTGCAATTAATTAGCTAGTTTAAAATGGGAAATGGTTTAAAGGGCGAAAGAAAGTATAAAAACGCAGAAACTTAACGTCATTTATAGAAACAGCTCGAAATGGTGATCTAAATTTTCATAACAAAGTAAACAGTGGGAAAGGAACAATTGTCGTACTCTGTCCATTGATGGGAGCCCCAATCAAGGAAATTATAGTACCTTTAATGCTCTTCTTCGTATGGAATGAAAAAGGAAAGTGAAAAAATCACTAACTGCATTACAAGAAACGAACCCGTAACCATCGGAGTAACAGCTTTTGGCGTTACGATTTAAGCCAGTATAGGGTTTAGACAAATGGCTCTAGAGTAAGGAACGCAAGGCTATGAACTAATTGATGTTCAGTGACGCACTGCCAAATACCTTTTTTCGAGATTTGAGAGATATTTGTGGCATTAAATGTTAAGGATGCTGATACTGAGCTGCTAAAATCGATAGTTCTATATCCGGGCAGCAGTTTTAGAGACACTCTAAGCCAATTTTTCAACCGACTTTGCTTTAACACCGCCTTATTAGTTTCTGATACCAATGTTTGACATCATATAACTGCGTTATCTCAAATTACTTATATCAGAGGCACCTATAATCTCTCAAGTTAGACAGACTGCTCACATATTAAGCATGTTTGGATATACTCACCAGCGTGAGTGTGAGTAGCTGTTCATCAACGAAATCTGTAAAACTAGTTACGGAAGCCAATTATCTGACAACAATTACAAATGTTTGTACAATTGAGGCGATTATTTCAAATGCTGTAAATATGAGTGGAGGGAAATGGTACAAAATCTCGGCGTTAGAATGCGATTGAGTAAGATTTAAATTTTGAATGTAATCCGGTATATAGACCTAACTGACAGAAGAGTTACGGAATGGGAGGCTCATTTACTCAACTAAGCACCCAGTAGAATACAATACGAATACTACTATTATTTAATATTTATACATAGTTAATATCTTCAATTAAAGGTGCAGGCTTTCTGATATTACAAATTGTATAACCGCCACTGCCTTTCCTTCCATCTCTATTGACCTTCCAATTCTCCCGCTTGCAGCTGTCCAGTCATCGGGCTGAAATGTATAACATCACAGTGCATTGAGTTCAGGTTCTCTGTAATAGGATTTCTATATACACTATGATCAGGTGGAAATGCGTCTGTGAACGGGAAAATTCCTAAAGGTTCCAGGCAAAAATCTTTGATCTGTGAATGCTATCAACAAATAATTTACTCAAATGTGCAAACTTGTAACACAATATGTTCACATTATGGCTTGGTAGAACCGGAATAACTTTTCAAGCCTTGAAGGAGTTATTAAGCCCGATTAGTGATGCGTGCAGGTTGTCACCGATACAATACATATTTGAGACGGTTTGAATTGTAAAAAATTATTTTTTTTACAATTTATATTGTAGTGTTTTTTTTAAAGAAAAGAAGCAAAATCCATGCAACCGCAGTCAAACGATACCCCGTCATCATCCACGCGTGCCATCACACCGATTATTTTACGTGGGCCCTCCCCGTCCTTTACCACAGGCACATTTGACTGAACTCACGACCTCAGGCTTTGAGTGCATGGCCAGTGCACTACGTGTTGCCTTAACGATCATGGCTATCCAAACCAGCAGGCTGAAGGTCTCCCAGACCACCTAATCTAAACCGGTTTCGAATTAGAGGAAGAACGGCATATGTAGCAAAATAATTCAGGCATAAAAGGGTTAAGTGCATTTTCTAAATTGTGAATGGAGCTTTAATGATTATTGTGTATGCCTACCTTTTCACTTATATTTATGAACCTTCCTCAGGGACTAGGAAGAGTTTATTTCTCACTAAGCAAAATTTAAATCGGCATTCACGGTTTACAGTACATTAAGTACAATATACAGAAAACTTTGTAATGATGAGCAGATGAAAACACTTCGTTTTAGTCCTTAATTGCACTATATTAAAGATTTAGAAGAAAACCTTTCTCTACTCGTATATAAACATTTAGCGCTGTGGAAATAGACGAAACATGTTCCTTTGAGCTAGAAGTGGTCTTCTAAATGTTAGTGGAAACCACTTATGAGTCCTCAACTCAGGTGTCCATTATTTACTGGTTGTCTTATCCTCTACTTTCATTTCTTCACAACGAAAGTGTGAAGCGGTTCTAGTCGTTCTCCTTAGGCTTCGTTTATTATTAGGCCATATTTTCAGGCAGCGATTGCGTGTGCAGCCTGAGCATTTCAGAACGAAAATAGTTTCAATCCCAAGAGAGCAAGGCTAAACAAGTAATGATCTTAATATCCAAACCGGTAATAGCAAGATCGTTGGGATATGCACTTTATGCTCTTACTCTAAGTGACACTGTCGTTGCGGAACACACCTATATTGTGGTTTTACCTTTTCTTTAAGTGCATTTTCTAAATTGTGAATGGAGACGCCCGAAGTGGGAAACTAACAGCCAAACTTTACAAAAAAGGAAATGAAAGTGGATTTTAAAGATCATGTCAGATGTTTTAACAAATAGCTACGCGTCATCGAATGTTGTGTATATAGGTCCAAATATGTTATTAGGCACTGATGTTATTAAAGGGACACTGGGCAGTTACTTTTCCCCCTTTCTAGTTACCCTTCACCGGTGACGTAACAGATATGAGGGAATGGAAAAATGTTGGGAGGATTCCCGTTGGAATTTGTAACGGTGCATGTTGACGCTTGATACTAATTTTCTTATGTGAAACTCAAAGCGGTGCAGACGTACCGCATAACCAATACCAGTCACCTTTACCCTACACGGTCACGCCACTAAGACAAAGCTAGTGGAGGGGAAAAAGAGAATGACTCACGATGTCACTTTCTTGCACCTCTGGTCTCAGGCGAATTCCATCTGCAGAAAGCTAATTTTATTTTTCTGGCGACATACACTATGTAAAGGTACACTACAAAACTTTTTAAATATAGATTAAGGAATTCCTGGTCTGGGTATTACCTACCGAACCTCATTTCGTTCCCCCGTGTTTCGTATGCTTCTACAGAATATATAATAGGGGTCACAAACGTGATCAAAATATCCTTGAAAGTGTAGGCTGCTACTTCGTTCATGACGAATGTCCTTCAGTTAAGATCCAGTGAACTAGCCCGCTCTTAATAAACAGGTGAGAAAATAGTTTCTATTACGTAACAAACAACCCTGCTTTCCTATGTTATGCTTCGTAGATAACACAGAATACAGTTGACTGCAACGTTTGTGTGCCAGTGCTTTAGCGAGATAAAGAATATGATGACCACATCCGTAGCGCAGTTGGTAGCACGCTTGCCTCTGACGCGGATAATCCGGGTTTGATCCCCCGTAACAGCATGGGAATTTTTCCCTCGCTGGGGGATCTTGCACGGGGTGCCCTCAGCCTCGTTAGGTCCCGGGCGACCAATTGAGGAGCTACTTGATGGGGAAGTAGCGGGCCCAAGTTAAGAAGGCCGCATAACTGGCCGGGAGGGCTCGGAGCGCTGACCACGTCCCACCCTCCAGTGCTGCACCGCACCAATGACGCCTGTAGTGGGCAGTGGCTGGGTGGCAAGCCTTGGCCCTTCATAGGCTGTTGCACTGGGGTTTAAAATTCAAAAAGCTAATGAATATGTTCGGAATGGAAGAGATACAAACAAATTAAGTTGAAGCACTAACAAAGATTGACAGAGTAATAGATATGGCTGACATCAATAGAAGTGTGATAATTTGCTTTGTAGTTACTGTGCTTCTTCGGCGTAGAAACATCGAGCAACGTACCGCACATGTGATTCCCGTTCCTCCTGTGTGCCAGTGATCCCGTAAAGCCGAGTAAAGCCGGTGTCCCACGGTCCAACTTTTTTGACCAAACGTTTCGTATCCAATGGAATTGCACACAAAAGAAATAGTGTCTGTCACACTAGGATGCATTTTGGCCCAATTCAAATGACAGTTCACAGCAAGCGTGAGAAATAAACATGGACGCAATTAATTTAGTGATTGGTATATTAAGTATAGATATATTGGGTGTACATCAAAACGAATTGAGAGTTAGAGGGCCCGGAAAACTATCGCAATTTTCTACGAATTAATGAAAATTTATTTCTCAACCTTTTACATCGTGTTGAAGGCAAAATTACACACTAGGACATGAAACGACCGCGAAAGATATAAGGAACAACTGTAATGGGTTTAATCTTAGTGTGAATGGACAGGAGAATTGAACTAATTTCTTAACATGAAAGTTAAACATACTGTAAAATGGATTTTTTATTATTTATCAAATACAGCTATGTAATAACCACCTCAGTAATATATGTTAATGGTCACGAAATATTTTAAATGAATCGTACAGAAAAAGGTTAAACGTTGTATTAGAATACCCATCACATTAAAAGTAATATACAACAGCTGACTACATGTTGCCTGAGCAGTCTGCCATATTGTTGCGTTACAGACGCTGATGGACCATTGTCGATTTGTTGGATGAAAAAATTGGATGCAACTCAATCGCATTGTATACAAACAGGTTGGATACAAAAAATAGGATAGAAAGTTTTTGAAAGAAAATTGTATCCAGTTTTAGATGTCTCAGGATGCACTTTTGTTGTACACAATGCTTTGGACCAAAAAGTTGGACCGTGGGACATCGGCATAAGTGACTCTAATCTAATCTCTCATTTAAAAATGTAATTCGTCAAGAACTAACCCCCGACTTATAACTCTGGCAGCTGCTATGTCTAGATAACATAAAGCATTAAAGATGTAGTTGAGCTGCATTCAGAGGTACTCAAAATACGCAGTCCAACAGCATACATATTTATTTTAAGATGGAATAAGAACATAAAAATAACAACAACCAATAATTGAAATAATTGTGTAAAAGGCGAAGATAAATACAAACAAAAATGTTAACTCTAGATCTGGCTAATGACAATTTCCATGCAGTACTAATAATCTTGCATGCTCCCAATAGCGTCAGCTGGAAGCAGAAGACTCACAACTCCAGTCTTCGGCTGTAGCACAGGTGCCAGAACACGCCAGCGGCTTTAGCACCTACATGACGCCTAAGTAAGATTATTCCTGCACCAGTTGATTCACTTAGCATGTGCATGAAAATCCTCCACTAGGTCTCCCTTGGGATACGTCTGGTGTAGTACTTAGACCCCTCAGCTTAGCGTGCAATTAAGCGTTCATTCGTAGATTCCACCACTATCCTCAGTCCCTAGGGGCAATACCTTATCCATCCTCACCCGTAGTAGATGCAATCCCTCCCAAGAAAGGCGCTAACTGCAGCTGCCGCCAAAACTTTCACAGAGGAACCTCAACCACTTTACTACTGATGATGCCCACGGCAGGGGGAGATGAAACATCTTGGAAGAGGATGCCCAGTAGATCATTGCTAAAAAAGCTTGAAAACGTAATTGCCTTCAGATAATACTGGCGGTCCAAGTCATAACTAGGAAACTATAGGCCATACAAAGACAGGCATTGTGCTATTTCTCAGGGATACAATACGGGTGAGGGAACATTAGAGTCAGTGAGAAATTAACTTGTGATTGGCACACGCTTCTCTGGAGGATGTCATAACTCGCAGACCAATAACTTTAGGAAGACAAAAGTCCAAGTTCACGTTAATTGGTTACGTAGACAAGTCCTCTCGCATTTACACGACAGGATCTTGTGTCAATCACTAAAAATTTCATTCATTCGTCAATCACTAGTGGCTTGTGTACATGCACATAACCTTGATGTAAAAACGTTTAAGAGACAATACTATGGCAATTGTGGTTACCTTTTTACAAAATTGGAGTGTTCAAAGGTTTAGAATTTTTTAACCAATATTGATTTGAAAACAAAATATTTTTCAACCGAATCTTCACCTATGCCCAAGAGATAAATCACATGGTGTAAATATGTCGATTACCATGATTATTAACTTAATCTTCTAGATACCGTATGACAGGATAATGATTACTTCAGAGGAACTTTCTTGGGTTTTTCTTTCTTTCTTCGTTTTTCTCGGAGCGATAAATATATACACGTTGTCCAAAAACACCGACAACGCTTAGTATGTTGTCCGGGATGCCAACAACTGGTAGGTTTTCAAGAAGTAACCCCTATCCAAAAAAAAAAAAAAAAAAAAAAAAACTCAATTTAGGCTCTGGGGAGCGTCGAAGTTTGAGAACGAACGGTTGTCACAATTTGTTAAGATTCGGTTTAGTGTCTTAATATGGAAGATATGCAAGCCTTTAGCCATCTGGGTACTGCAGATGAACAATCTGAGCTTCATAACATTGCTGTGATGGGCAACATTCCTCCATTGAGCCCTTGGTACGCAATCAATTGCGCTACTTGTGTAGCTTCCAATACAGTAACGCTTTATCAGCAGTGCGGCATGTGTCAGTACACAGCTGCGGAAATAGCAAGGCTTGAGCTCCAGAAAAGTTTGCTGTAAACGTGCGGAATCACCTCAGCGTCGCATGTCCAAATCAATGGATTGGTAGAGGCATGACCAGCACAGTCGCCAGATCTGACACCTCTCGACTATTTTCTGTGGAGTATAGTGGTTGACACTTATGTAACGTCAACGGAGCACCTTATTGCTCAAATACACGGAGGATTTAAAATCTTCTAAGACAAGCGCAAGTATTTAGTCATGAGCATGAGACTCAGCGTCGCCTATATGGACTCTGCAATGACGTAGGTGGTACACAGTTTGAAGCCCGTGTGCAATGTAGGCAGCTCGAGTTCCTACACATGTTGGGTTGACTTGACGAATTGTGAACGCACTCTTACACTTCGATGCGCCACAGCGTCCATGTGCATTTCCGGACAGGGGTTCCTTGTTAAAAATCTAAGTTTGTCATCCGGCACAATATACTAAATGTGGCCAGTGTCTTTTGGGATATATATAATGGGGTAGGATAAATGTGCCCAGAATAGAATGGTGATCGGCAAGGAGACAAACTTGAATATTAGACAGATTACCCTCTTTCAAAGAGAGCTGCAAAGAAACGTTGAGTTTAATGTGTACAAGTTAAAATACACTCCAAACGTGTCACGGGTTAACACCTGCGTAAATATTTTAACTTTTAAGTATATTTAATGCGTTCTGAAGTATAGATACCTTCTGCAATTGGCAACAGCGCTCTGCCATAGCACTGATCAACGTCCATACGCCTTCGACTTTTGCGCTTCTTTTGTCACCAGAATACACCCACTTCCTGAGCACTCCCTCACCTTAACGATTGCTCTAACTCCGAGTTACATTCCCTGGAAGCACCCGGTATTTATATAGTTTTTACAATATAACAGTGATGAAACTAAGCAATTCTAATGTTCAATTTCTCTGCATGTATCTGCGTATTTAACTTCTAATTAATGTAAACCTAGACGGACATGCTTCTCTGAGCTACATGCATTTCATATTCATTTCCTGGCAGTACATGAACTGAAAGCGGAAGTGGCGTAGTGGTGACGCTTCACGCTAAAACTGCAGTAATTAATCATAGTACATTTCTGAAGCTGCTTTAAAATTTAGAAATAAAAGGCTATACTTGCCAGACGTTCTACCAAATATTCCAATTTCCGATGCATTGCCATGCACATTATCTTACTGATCTTTACTTCACAGAAATGTGTACCGTGTTAATTGCAAAATGAGACTGAGACAAGTCACACAATCCTGTTTGGGTTTGGAAAGTATTTCGGAATAAGTCTTATCCTATATTAAGACAGTAACCAAAACGTTTCTCCTAATGTTTGACTTTGAAATAACTGATACTAACCTATAGTATTCGGACAATCAATTTTGAACATTTTTGTGTGTTTTAAGTGTTTATAACTTTGTCGTGCAGGAATGTAAAACCAATTGTTATGAAGCTTCGAATATAATCTATCTTATGTCTGACTAACACAATTGGCTACATGGTATTTTAATTGCTTCCACCAACCTAATGGTCGTAAGATAGGAATACCAAAATTTGCTGCTCCTACTCGTAATTCATGTATTGAACAATACTATAACCTCCAGTTCAAAATAAGTATTATAAGGTCGTGGTTTATAAGTTAATAAATATTGTATTTCTGAAAGCTATGTTTAAATACAAATATTACTACGATGGTTACTTGTATCGATGGTTAAATCAGATATTACTGCAAATATAAGGAAGCGGCACAATCTGAGACTGTTAATACTTTCAATTTTGTCTTCATGTCCATTAAAACTAAACATTTCGATGCGTTGCACTCACATGACTTTCTCTACTCTTGTACTACCCATTCCTACAAACTCTTATCCCTATATCTTCTTCCTGTTAGTTGTGATAAATATTTGTAGAAATAATCTTATTTGCTTGTAGGTGTAAGGAGAATATGGGTATACAGTAGGCTTTGAGTTCTTTTTTGCACGGCTGACATATAAAAATGAATAGCAATGTTCCATTTGTCAGAAGTATAAGTTCACCAAAACTCACACAGTTAACAAGGAATATCTCCGAAATGGTTCACTTTACAAAAAAGAGGGATATTCAGGCATAAATTGTGTGTTTAGCAAGATGTACATGTTTTTCATGGTAAGATTTTGTGTATCTCTTACGGTTTACCTGTTATTATGCAAAAGTCATCCAGAGTAAATAGGACTACAAGGACTATAGCCACAAAATTCAAGATATAAATTTCATTTGCCATAAAAGTTTCTGAAACATGTGGAATTTTAATCAAAATTGTTAGAGCCAGTTTCAAGAAAATAGAAATTTTCAAAACATTTTCCATGTAAAGGGTAGTTTAGGTGGAGGAATGATCTTCAAAATCTTCGTGTCGCATACTTGAAATGCATTAAACTAAAATACCTATTTTTGTTTTTAACCGACATTTCGTTTTTGAGTTCTGCTGTCCACAGACTGACAGACGGACACACACACACATACACGCATACACGCACACACACACACACACACACACACACACACACACACACACACACGGGCCTTTTTCTGAACATGCTTTTTTATTCGGGGAGCCTCAAAGCATTTATTTCCGGCGAAATCTCGTCACTGAATTTTTGAGTGCAATACGATACTTCCTCTGCTTTACTATACGTAGTAGAGAAAATAAAAAGCAGCTTTATCGGTGTATTAGAACATCAAACGGTATGTACATTGCACAGAGAGGAAGAGAGACAGAGCGCGTAGGAAGTACAGTGAGAGACAATGTGAGAAACAGGAAAGGAAGAGGAACAAATGGAGTATCAGAACTTAGGGCGCACAAGTGTCATAGTGCCCAAAAAAGAAACAAAGTGGGAGCGACTGGGGAACTTGTGCATGATAGGGACATTTGCTTCCCTTGTCATGTTTATGAGATGTGTACCAATGACACTATGATGCACAATTCCTGCTGGCAACACTGCGATATAGTGATTCTACTCAGAATGTCCTGCATCATTAAGGAGCATCTTAAGATAAAGTTATTCAGAAGCCATTAATTAGCTGGGTGATGTCCATGTGCATTTTTAAACTAAATGTACGCGTATGAAGGCAAAATGGGACTGAAAAGATCAGTGTGAAAGCTGGAACTTCAACTGCGGAGCTTCTGGTTTTCGTCCGGTTGTTCGTACCTACCATGGCAATAAGTCGGCATGACATTAAGTTTCCCCAGTACTCGTAACTCGCGTTTTCCCAGTAAACCAGAAGTAGATCTCTATTCTGATGATATACCGTAATGGCAACTTGCAACTATATGCCTTTACTCCAAGATTTCACATTTTAAGCAGCTAATAGGTTAATCAATGATAATTGTTATTTCACACAGGCCGTCTAAAATAACACACACTCAGGGATTTGAGCCACGGATCAATGAGTTTGAGATCTCGTTGGTTTACCTGGAAAAACGCAAGTCAGTTGGGAAATCTAATGACATGTCGGCATGTTACCATGGTAGCTCAGTTGGTTAGAGTAACCTACGGTAACCGGAAGATCCGTGGTTTAAAATTGTATGCGTGATTAAAATGATACACGTCATTTTACATACATTAGTAAGCTAGTATTTTTATCCTAGATAGCATTTCCGCTACTCTCTTGTCATATATTTTCGTATCAACTTTTTGACTTTTAAAGATATTTTAATATAGCCAGTTTAAAAATGCCTTAAGGTTACAGTTGTGTTCAAAAGGAATGAATCATAGCATAGTTTTAACGGAGTGTTTGCTGCCCCTGTTAATGAAGAAGAATGTGGCCATTTGTGATCCCAAGTGTGTTTTATGTAAAAGGCTTGAACGGAAACACCATTTCTCATAATATTTTATCAACACTGTGGCCCTGGCCCCTTTAGCTGCGGATTTCCGAACCAAGCGGATCTGTTACTATGTATGTCCAATTCATCTACCACTCATTTTCATCCATCATTTTTCTTTTCCCTTCACTTCCTCCCTTGTGTTTCAAACAAATATAAATAAATCTCAGTTTGCGTAAAACCTGTCCTGAGAACAAAGGGACTGCTCATCCATTCTGTGGGAAGCAACGGCCCACATGTTCGCGTTTTCATTCTCCATATCTGTACAAAAACTTTGCTATTCAATTAACGATACTGACGTGGATATCCGCTAACCTTAGCGTTACTCGGTTTATATGTGCATCACAGCGGCTCTTAATGCATCTGACAGTGTTAACTTTCACATGCATAATGTGATAATGCACCATATGCTTCTTTGCAGAAAGAGCATGAACCAGGCAGAGGTAGAACATACGACTGAAGAGCACCTCAGTAGACGCAGGTGCGTAAACATTAATAGAACCAAGCACATTTTTAGGTTAAAAACAAATCTACGTACACAATCGAAATAAATTTACAAAATTTTGAAATAAAATCAGTATCTTATGTTGATCACTATTTTTCACTGCGACTATAGGGGATACAGCTTATCGGCAGTTCCCAAGAGTTCAACATGGCCGACATTACACTAAACAGTAGACGAAAGTACCCCCAAAAGCAGTCCTGCCAGCCTACACAATAAAGACACTTCTAACCTAAAATATCACAGGATTAAAGTAACTTGCTTTCAAACGATAATAATGCTTGAACATCGTTACCACACAAGAGCAAATCTTGTTCTGCAAGAACACTTTTGGATAAAATCACTTCCGAAGGCTAGAAATCGTAATATAGATTTAATGCACTACTCGTACTGTGTTGCGAACACAAAAATAACAGTAACTATAACTGCATATACAGCTCTAAAAGAATTGAAGACAAAATCACTCAAACACGAGCAATACAACGGCGTCCACGGTTTAATTAATTAATACGGCTTCTAAACCGAATCTTGTTTAAAATTTATCGGTTGGCTTCTATGTAACGCGTTCATAAACAAGAGCTTCTTAGGCAACATAACAGATGCAATAACACCAACTGTGGCCGTAGCTTTACCATGGTTATATGTTACATACAGTTGGTGGCACTAACGCAACATAACAGTTGGAATATCATCAAATATAACTAGACTGCACCACAATGGGAGGAAAATGTCAAGGTTCTCCTTGGGTATATCTCAATAAGCTCTACCTAGTGTACTTTTTTCCCTCCAAAACTAGCCCTGAATTAATGAAACTTCATTTTTCCAACTCACGGTCGTAGAAATCGACACAGTACAAAAGAAGCACATTACATAGCAAGCATACAGGGTAGAAGGTACTGCTTTGGTCAGAATAACCTTGTAAATAGATGCAGGTGTAAGAAATATAGACTACTGAATTTCGCTTCGGTAGGTTTCATCGTTTTGTAAACAACTGCATTCTTCCGCAATGTAAACTAACACATCACACGTGTTAGTGGCCTGTGCTGTACGTGACCGGCGTGTGCTTTGATGTCAACACCATCCTCAGATGTAAACAAAACACCCAACTGGTGTATGCCTCGAAGCTAGCAATGCTCTCAGGTGTAAACAAAATACCTGACCGGCGTGTGCTTCTAAGCAAGCACTGCCTCAGATGTAAACAAAACACTCGCCCAGTGCGTTTACAGTACCGCTGAAGAACTCACATTCTCAGGCAAATCCACAGGAATAAAAATATTTCGCCTGACAAGTGTGAAGGTTACTTAAATAATGTATTTGTTGAAGTAATAATGATGATTCAATTTCCCATAGTTAAGGAAGCAGAAAAATGAAACAATCAAAACCATGCACTTCAGTGTTAAAACGGGGGATACATAAAGGGTTACATATTTTCCTAATAATGCACATATTATTATCCATTAAGATATAAAACAATATTAATTGCTTTAAATACACGAGTAAATAAATTTCGTACTCTTCACCTTCCTAAGATAATTGCGCTGTCTTGTGGATTACCCAGATGAAATAAAACTAATGATCCCCTTGTCATAAATTACAGCTGAGGTTGCAACCACCAGTGCTTACACCTGGCGCATGAATGTTTCGTCTGCACTTCCCTTTCCCTCACTTTTACTAACGTCAGGCCGTCAAACATGAATGTGTGAACACGCGACATGACACTGCCAGATTTCTCTTAGAAACTAACCTTTGCATGGTACTTTAACATTGAACAGTGGCTAAATGCGTTTGAATGAAGGTAAAAAACCATTGCAGCGTTGTTTAGACAATCTATGTGCGATAGTTTGTGGAATAATAGTCCATTTATATCCATTCTTCAAGAAGCTAGATGACTCCAAATATTTAGACTCAATTCTTTTTTTTTTTTTCCCCGGTGGAACGGCTCTTTTTTGACGTAAATGTATTAGACATAGAAATCTTTATCACACATTAAAACATAGACAAGTATGTCTCCTAATGCGCCGATCTAATAGAAACACGATGTATGGTTTATTTGGTCCTGTTTCAGCAAACAGTCACATGTTGTGCGCTGAGATATAAACAAAGGATTACCGGTCTGCATTATTGACCTCTACAATAAAATTACAGACAGGTTTCACAAATGTTTAATTAGTAACGGATCGTGATACATATATAATTAACAACCAATTGCTCCAGGGATAAGTCCAGTGGCTTGTTTGGAGCTCTCCCTTTCATATACAACATGTGCCCGGAGTTTGAAATGTTGCCAACGTTCCACGAACACCAGGCTTACTTAATCAGAGCCATGTCATTCGTGGAAAGTAAAATCATTATCTCTGTGGTGCTTATGACATGCATTTGCTGAGGTTGTCTGTATTCTGTGCGGGCATCGAAATGGGTATATTCATTATATACAAATGACAGAAAGCTTAAATTTCGCTTAAAACATAAACCTTACTGTAGATTCTTAACTGTGTGTGACACAAAATGAACATTTATTTTCTTGGTAGTCATGCACTCAAGTACACTTTGCATGTTTTTAATTTCACTACTACGTAAAGCAAGCAAATGAAGTATTGCATTCCAGTTAAACATTTGGTATCCATATTTCACCGGTGTCTTTAGACTCCATGAATTTAAAAGCAGCATTTGTAGAAAAAAGTCAACTTGTGCACGAGTTAGTGTGTGTACGTGTGAGTATGCGTGTGTGTCCGTCTGTGAACGGCATGACTCAGAAATGAAATATTGGTTTAATACCGAACTTAATATTAAAGTTCAACATTTTCAAGAATGCGATACCGCAGGATTCAAGAAAACCTCCCAAAATTTTTGATTTTATAAAAAATGGCTCTAATGATTTTTACTAAAATACCAGATGTTTAAGATTTTTTCATGAAAAATGAAACATGTATTTTATGTCTATGTCCTCTGAAGGCTTCTTCATTCTGGATGACTTCTGCACAACTAATAAGTCTTAAGAGATAGACAAACTCTTACGTCTGGTTAAGTCACCTCAAATACGTGTAATGCATTTTTTGTGAACTGAACTATTTGGGGATACTTCTTGTTATTTATCTAAGATTTCCAATACTTCTCTCAAATGGAACCTTAATTCATTTTATCACAAGGTCATGCAAATACGAGGGTATTTCAAAGCCATCACATAGCGACCAGCTTTAGACGATTTGACTATCCCTTAATGTCAAGCGTATTGCCCTTGCGCCTGTAAGAAAATCAGCAGTAACATCTTTTTTGCAAATGTTTATCTTGGTTAACGTGAAGTACCAACAGTTTGTACCAGAGTACAGAAAGTTATGTAAGTGCAGCATGTCAGATTCTTTCATTGGTAATCAACTGCAGGTAGTTAATTAGATACAGAAGTAATAGCGAAAATACCGTCATTCCCCGAGTACTACGAATAGGCAATTTACATGATACCACCTATACTGGTGGCAAAAGTTAAAGGCATATGAACGCTGGCCAAGCGGAGCGCTGCTCCAAGGGTAGTGCGTGTACCGGCAGAGGTTCGGTACATAAGAGCGCGTGAGCGCGCCACATTCGGCAGTGCTAGTAGAAGGGGCAAGCTCTTCTTCTGGCAGTCATTGGGGCAAGTCTTCACTGTCTCTGTAAAGTTTATAATTTTATGAGTATATCTTACGAGAACACGTAGTTTGAACTTTGAGGTGCCCTATCCTACTGATGAACACAGATCTATGACTAGAAATTAGGAACTCCTGGCACGACAGTATTG